>JBBBDQ010000221.1:720000-752500 GCA_037127315.1 Ascarosepion bandense
TGAAGAGGCTCATCCCTTGTTTCCTGTTTAGGATGCGGTTTCCGGTTTTCTCTTTTCCAATCTTTTCACTCTTTTCCTTATTTTTTTATTTTTATTTTTTTTTCAATTGGAGTAGATAGACTAAACTATCGCCCGGTTCACACTCCACCCACATCTATTGAACAGGTGAAGAGGCTCATCCCTTGTTTCCTGTTTAGGATGCGGTTTCCGGTTTTCTCTTTTCCAATCTTTTCACTCTTTTCCTTATTTTTTTATTTTTATTTTTTTTTCAATTGGAGTAGATAGACTAAACTATCGCCCGGTTCACACTCCACCCACATCTATTGAACAGGTGAAGAGGCTCATCCCTTGTTTCCTGTTTAGGATGCGGTTTCCGGTTTTCTCTTTTCCAATCTTTTCACTCTTTTCCTTATTTTTTTATTTTTATTTTTTTTTCAATTGGAGTAGATAGACTAAACTATCGCCCGGTTCACACTCCACCCACATCTATTGAACAGGTGAAGAGGCTCATCCCTTGTTTCCTGTTTAGGATGTGGTTTCCGGCTTTCTCTTTTCCATTCTTTTTACCCTTACGTAGCCCCCTGCGCATCAGTGGCGTTATCGCCTTGCTCGGGGTGATATGATTAAAAAAAAAAAAAAAGATTTGTACAAATTTGAACAAATCTCCGTATTAATTCAAACATTTATCCTATTCAACTGACTATTTGTTTATTGTACTATTATTATTATATTTGTACTTATGATAATCCCATTAAAAAATTATTGAAATGGTAATTTTTAATTACTATTATTTTATTATACCTATGAACAAATCCCCTTATAAACTAAAAAAATATCTAAGTTTTCTAACAGAAGACGGAAAGTGCGACACAGTGATCTGAAGGCGAATTGGCATGACAAAGAACGCATTCCAGAAGCTGAGCAAAGTAATAACAAACAGAACAATTTCGCTAGAAACAAAGAAAAGAGTACTGGATTACTATGTGATGTCAGTTCTACAATATGGCAGTGAGTGCTGGACAATATCATCGAAGATGAAGAAAAAACCTTGAAGCAACTGCAATGTGATTCTACAGAAGGATGTTGCGGATATCATAGATCGAGCACCTGAGCAATGATGAGGTTTTGGAAAGGATGAAAACGAAAAGGAAATTAATACTCTGCATCAGAAAAAGTATAGCTAATGTTCCTGGGACATGCAATGAGGAAGGAGGGCTTGGAGAACCTGATCCAAACATAACACACAGAGAAAAAAAAGAGACAGAGGAAAGCAGCGGATATCATATTTGAAGGTCCTGAGCGGGTGACTGATAGAACGGGGGTTGCGTGATAGGAGAAAGCGTGCGAAGAGCCACCAGGGATAGAGAGACATGGAAAGCCTTGATCGCCTACGTTCTAAAAGAACAAGGTACATAGAAGAAAAAGAATTAGTTTGAATTACTACTATTAAGTTATTTGTACTTATGATTATTTAAAAGTTTAGCTGACCGAACGGGTCAGTTTTAATTAATATTAATATTATATTTGTACTTATGAACAAATCCTGTTAACTATATATTTTAATATTTTAATATCTCAGTTCATTATTAATATCTTTCTGATAGTTTTGATTTTTTTTTTTTAATTTTATTTTTCCAATGTTTGTATTCGTCTTCTCTCTTCTTTTTTCTTTTTCTTTTTCTTTTTCCTTTTCTTTTTTTATTTATTTTTTTCTGCTTTATTTTTTAGACTTCTTCTGGTTTAAAACTTGACTTGTCTGGATTCCCACGTTCAAACATTCGCTACACTACCATCTAGCTAGCGAATCTTTCATACATCCTTCTTTGAAATCATATTACTTCTCGATCCACTTAATTCTTCTCAATGGATGACCTTGTTGTTATTTCATCAATTTTATTTATTTATTCATTAATTAAAATCTTCTTATGTATATATTACAAAATAAATTAAACCGATTTTACTTCCTGATGATAGTGTTTAAGCACCGAAACTTCATAGCTATCAAATTTCAATGAGCAATTATTACAATAATAATAATAATAATAATAATAATTACCATATACATATATACGCACACGTATGCACACACACGCACATGCACGCACGCACACAAACGCACACACATACACACAGGTATATATACATATATACATATATATATATATATATATATATATATATATATATATACGAGTGAATAAGGAACGAAAAAAATTTACAACGTTCAAAACATTAATTCAAAACAGTGCTCGATATACAATATAGTGCTGTGAATATTTATTATAAATTATAGTTTAGAACATGTACAAATTATTATCCACTACATGATGAGACATTGTCATTTCAATGTCGAAACAAAATGGACACTTTGTAGTGGATAATAATTTGTACATATTCTAAACTATAATTTATATATATATATATATATATATATATATATATACTATAGTCATCCGCAGACAGATCTGTTTCGCTGTATTACAGCTCATCAGTACGGCTTAGACACCGGTCGCTTCCTAACCCTGAATTGAAACCCGACCGAACTGGCGTCAGTCGGCGATTCTACCCCTAGGCCATTTAGCGCCTATAAACACGCCCAGTTCATTATCGAATGGGTGGTGCGTAAATGCCGGAGTAGCTATTGTTTACAAAGTCTACCACTCTCCCAGAGTGCTCAATCAGGGTGTGAAAGCGTAAATACTATATATATATATCTTTTACAGTGAATGTCCACCCTGTACAAGGTCTGAGAGTCACTCGAGGTAGTGGGCTACAGAGTAAGTGACATCTATGCAGCTATGTTAGAAAAATCACAGCTAAGCGTAGCTTTGAACCGGTTTAGATTGTTGCGATCGAGGATGCATTCACCTGAGTGCTGTATCCACAACGCAGGGGTTCGTGGAAAAAAGATGCTCGAGTGAAACCTACATCTCACTAATGAAATACGAAGGGTATGTGAGTGGTTCGCTAGTATGTGCGTGGTACATCGGGTTGTAGCCGTGAAACGTATAACTGGTAGAACTAAAGAATGTAGTCCATCTAAACAAATTCCATGGAAATAGCGATAGATTAGCGAGAGGCTTGCGGCGTTTCTTCTGATAGCGAATGTAAAGACCTGCATGCAAAAATTAATATTGTCAAAAACACCAAAATCAAATGACAAAAAAATTAAATTTCCATTAAACTCCCGCAGTCATTTCCCTAACAAAAGACCATGCATATAAGCTGTCTTAGAAATGGTATGGAAAGTCGATTTTTTCTTTGGAGAAATGGTACCGTCCATATTAAAAACATTAAAATTTTTTGCAATATATTAGCACTGATAAGAGTGTAATTAACACAAAAATATTTGTGAAAAAGAAGTACGTTTATTCTCTTATGAAATGTAATAAATATTGTCAAAAAAATAAAAGAAAAATTGAAATGGTGTCGAGACACCAAATATTTTTTAGCTAATTAGAAGGCGCTGAACCTGAAAATGACCTTACTTTTTCTTGGTTAGCTACAGTTTTTGCTATATACAAATGTGTCATTTTTAGGGAAAAAAAACACTTTTTCATTTGTTTTCTGAAAATATCTGCTTGACCGATGGCAATATTTTTCAAAATAAAATTGTAGAAATCTCTCAATTCTTATTTAAACCAACAAATATTGGCCTGCTTATTGAGAAATACTCTTTTTCAGTAACAAGCAGATCCTAAGTCTTTAAAAATAACTTGACTGAATATGTAACGTAAGGAGCGGGTTAATGTTTCTTTGATTTGGCCTTGTGTCAGATTTAACCGAACTCCCTACAGCTAACAAGTTTTCTGCAGAGTTATAATCATCAGGAGGTTTTTCGTCATGAGAAGGTTGGTTGATGATAGGTTGGAATATGTGGAACTGTGTGGAATAGCGTAACAAGAATAAAATATACATTTTGTATTTTAAAATAGAAATTTATTAAAGGGAAAGACTAAGTAGTAATTGTTGAAATAGATAAGGAGAAAGAGAAAGAGGACAATGTCCGTGTCGCTTGAAGTTTAGATGTTTGTCTCACGGCTCCTAATGACTATCTGGCTGACTGACGTTGATGAAGTCATTTTATAACAATCTAGATTTTTTTGCACTCAGACGCAAAAACCTTTTGGTCTTGCAAATCACTCCCATTCATCAAAAATCATTTTAAGTCCTACTTGCAAAATCTGGTTTCGACTTTTTCGTTAAGCGCATAGTCAGTCCTCTTTCTATTTGGGAAAACCAGGATTTCACACATCGTATTGAATTTTTGTAAAAGTGAAGAAGAGAGTTCATTTTAATTAATTTCTTATCCGCTACAAATATACCAAGACCAACAAGTATTTTTATCAAATCATTTAATAATAATATCTTCGTGAGCAAAAGAACGATGGTAAACGTTTTCTCTTTGTTGATTGTCTGTCATGTTCAATGTTGTTTAAGTCTCTTTTGATACTCCAGCAGTAGTCAGCCATCATTCTTTTATCCCATCGTCAGTGGTAGCGCTCTTTCGTTCTTTTGATATCCTGATGGAATCGCTCTCCTTGTTCAAACAATTTCTTCCCGCAAACCACCGCACTGTGGATCAGACCCCCAAGATGATGTTTCCGCGATCAATACAATCTTAACATATTAAGTCTAGAATAAACCGTTATCTTACACTTCTATTCATATAAACTACAATCAACCTCGAATGGCCAACCTCTGCACTTGTACAGGGTCATAAAAACTATAAAAAGAACAAACAAAAACGATAATGTCAGAGTAGTTGTCCTGGTTGTTTGGCTTATGTTCATTTAGGCGCAGTACGAGATTCTTGATGTGCGCTCTGGTGCGGGATGTGCGTCATGGTGCGGTGGATATCGGATCGGAACGAGAAAATGATGAGTCGAGTTCGAATTCTAGTTAAATGTCTTGCACTCACTTACAGGCAAATATTCTCGGGAAAAGTATTAATCCGTCTTTTCCCTCCATTTATGGGTTAAACAACAAGACAGATTGGGTTCTATATCCTTGGCTTGCAACCAGTCTGCCGCAGAAAGTAATGACAACCTACTGTGGGATAATCTTCTGCCCAGTCAGTCATGACTCTTTCGAGACATGATCACCCAAGCGTGTATCACTTATGGCACTTAATTGACTGACTGACTGACTGACTAGATTCACAATTAGATATCAAAATTTTACAGTAAAACGGGTTTGATGTCACTTAAATTCTGACCTAACAGTTTTTCCTCTCGCACAAAACTAAAACAAAAAGTAGAAAACTTAACATTTTAAACAACATTTGGACAATTAATAAAAAAAATGTTACGTTTGAACAGAAAGGCCTTATCAGGTTAATTTAAACAACATTGTTTAACAGAATAATTAATGTCTAAATTCAATGTGTATACACACACATACACACAAGGATGAACTGTCCACGGTGTCGGCATTCCTGACAGCAATTGGGGACCTGATGAATTATTACAACTCTCTTCTTCTTCTTCTTCTTCTTCTTCTTCTTCTTCTTCTATCTGCCTAGTCCTTTCAGGACGTAGACGATCATGGCCTTCCACATCTCCCTATTCCTGGTTGCTCTTAGCACACTTTGTCCTATTACACCACGCAACACCCATTCTGCCATCCACCCGTTCAGGCCAGTCAAGTCCGTTATACGTTTTTTCATCTGTCTCTCCTTCCGTCTATCTGGCCTGTTAGTATCAAGTTTTTCAAACCCTCCTTCCTCATTGCATGTCCCAAGAACTTTAGCTATCTCTTCCTGGTGCTCAGTATTAATTTCCTTTTCGTTTCCATCTTTTCCAAACCTCATAATTTTTCACGTGCTCTATCCATGATATTCGCAGCATCCTTCTGTAGAACCTCATTTCAGTTGCTTAAAGTTTTTCCTTTATCTTCAATGATATTGTCCAGCATTCACTGTCATATTGATAGACTGACATCACATAGCAATCCAGTACTCTCTTCTTTGTTTAAATGGGAAACAAGATAAACAACTATTTCATTAATAACAATGAATAAGCGCATTACAATATCATTTGCATACTATCAGTTATGCAATTGCAACACTAAAGGACATTTTCAGAGCTAAGTATCATAAAGACAACGTTGAGAAGTTCGATGTCTGAAAATAATGTTTAATCATACATGTTGCTCTTCCTTGAAAAAGAATTGTTAATGAAATTGGATGCAAATGCAAAGATGAGAATTTTTTTAAGCAATCATCTATTAAACACAAGCGACTGTCATTAATAGAGCTGACTTCAAGCAATGCTTTATTGATACTTTGAAAGATCTGTTAATGTGTAAATTATTCAGTAAAATATATACAAATATCAACTAATTACTTAAAAATTAAACAAAATGAATAAAATAAAATTAAGTTACAATATGTAGTATTTACATTTGATAACTACTGCAAGTAATTTCTACATTATATATACACTTGTTTCAGAATGCGAAGGCTAAGATCAGAGTTGTCATAAATTGACTTGGGTGCCCTGTGGGCGAGACTTTGGAACAGTGATGGATTGTCTTTGTTTGGGCTTTAAATATGTCTAAAACGGCGCGAATTCTGAAGCGTCGATAGGCTTTTTACACCCAGGTTTTCGACTGACAACACCCGGAGAGACGCTGAGCCAACGTGCGATATACCTTTCTGTGACGTTATTCTTTTACTACTGTTTCCTATTAGAATCAAAGATGTAACTTTTAATAGAAACAAATACCAATAAGAAACGATCCTTTAAGTTGATACCATTTTATGTTGTAGCTTAGTGATCTAAGAAAGACACCGAACACATTAGACACTGTAATTACTAAGAATGCACAATTTTTTATAAATATTTCAACTAGGCATTTTTCCCATGTGTATTTTTCGAAAAATTATTATTATTATTATTTTTTTTTTATTTTTTTTTTTTAATCATTTCGCCCCGAGCAAGGCAGAAACGCCACTGATGTGCAGGGGGTTACATAAATGTAGAAAGATTAATTAGAAAAGAGTGAGGAGTGCAAGCTAGTTAGAAAGGAACAATAGAAAGCTGAGAAAGCAGGTGCGATGACAGATACATGGGCGGAGAGAACGTGAAGATTATACAGGGGAGGGGAGAGAGCTAGAGTCCAGTGGTTAGTAGGTGAGTATTAACTTTGCTTTTAAATTTCTGGAGGTCGTAGCCGTCAGGAAAGCAAGAATACGGGAGTGAGTTCCACAGGCGGGAAGTGCGAGAGAGGAAGCTGCAGGAGTAGAATTGTCGTCTGCGTTTGGCTAACCTGACTCTGAATGGGTGGGACCCAGTTGCCAGTCTGGTTGCACGGGTAAACACCTGTTGAGGAGGCATCAGTGACTTAAGCTCATCCGAGCAGAAGCCATGAAAGTATTTATAGAAGAGACAGAGGGAGGCCACATTTCGACGATGGGAAAGTGGCTGCAGACGAGTCGCCAGATCAGTACCTATCACATTACAGACTCTCCTTTGGAGCTTGTCAAGAACACTGAGGAGAACGGCAGGGGCACCTGACCATAAATGGCAGCAGTACTCCATGCACGGACGGATGGTTGACTTGTATATATGCAGGATGGATTCAGGTGGAAAAAACATCCTGGATCGACATAGTGACCCAATCTTCTTAGCAGTAGATTTTGTTATGGATTCAATATAGTGCTTCCAAATGAAAATAAAATGATAACATTTTCGTTCGTTGGGTGAAAGTGCTAAATATCAGAGAGAGAAAGAGGGAGAGAGAGAGAGAGAGAAAGAGTGAAAGAGAGCGAAAGCGTATGTCAATATAAACAAGAAAACTGCCGTCAACACCAAGTGTCAACCGCCTGATTCACGCTTCAGCAAAATCTTCAAGCCATAGGTCATCTTATAGTCTGTAGATGTCATTGAAGCATACAAGGAAATCAGTGTGTCTTAAAGAAAATTCTGATCGAAAACTGCGGCATTTTATACCAATCATATTGCGAAAAACATGTCGCTGTTATAAAGGATCTGTAGATAAGACATATTGCTCCCAGTATGAATCTCATCTTATTCAACAGAGGAAATCGGGTGTTGAAAGGTTTTAAAATTTTGTAAGAGACCTACTCGAATTTAAGCCGAGCTCAACTCGCGAAACTCGAAATAAACGCTTCTCACTAGTATACGAAACAACACAAAAAATCTTAAAAGGTCGAACATGAAAAAAATTAACAACATCTAAAGACAACTCTCTTTAAAATGGCTAAAGAACTGACCGAAAGCGTTTCAGACAATGGAGAATACGGACAATTTTCGCACTATCTTCCCCTGAACAAAATATGTAAAAGTATTGTAAAAATTAAATAAAAAGTGATACTTTCCTTGTCTATATTTATATATAAAATAGAATGCTTTTGACTTGGTAAAGTATATTCCACAGGGGATTAAATCCAATAAGAACTTAATGTTAAGATTTAAATAATAATGAACAGAAGATGAATGTTTTTATAAACCCATTGCTAATATTATATTTCGCGGCACTCTTATCGACCGCTCCTCAGACCAAATTCAATTAATTGGTTAAAATTTTCCAGACAAAGAGGGTCAAGTAAAAATGAAGAAGAAAAAAGGAACAGAAAAGATAATAAAAAATGGGAGCGAGGAGTTTTGCTTAAGAGTGTTAGATATTAGAGACGCTAATATCTAACACTGTTAAACAAAACTCCTGATTTGGACGACAATCATCAGGGGTATATAAACTGACCATTTCTATATTTTAATTTTTATTCTTGGTTCTCGCGTTGTTTAAGGTCGTTATAAATTATAAATATGAGAATAGGGGTATTTACAATTGATTAAATGTATAATGTAATTTGGTTTATACTGAAACCTAAACATTGAATTGGAAAGCAAAATTTGTGGAAGTTATAAAAAAATAACTTTAAAAAAATCTAGGGTCAGATTCTGGACCTGTTTTTTTAAGAGTGACTACTTGTTTTTATTTACTTACTGTGGACGAAGGCACTGTAAAAAAATAAAATAAAAAAGTATATATATATATATATATATATATATATATATATATATATGAGTGCGTATATGTGTGTCAGTCGTTTTTAATGAAGCATGTATGAAATATTTTCTCAAAAACACAATTATATATATATATATATATATATATATATATATATATATATATATATTCTTCATTTGGAAACGAGTTATTACGTGATCTAGGTTTCTACCATGTGGTGTCTTCAGGCGATTTGCAATAACTTATTTTGACTTTTTTTTAAGAACACTCGTGTAATGGAGATTTTTTTTAGCACTCACGTAACGGAGAATTTTCGAACGCGTATTTTTTTAAAATTAAAAGCAATTATAACGTTTGCGTCCATATATATATATATATATATATATATATATATATATATAACAAAAAACTACAGAAAACTTTTCATGTTTCATAACTATACTGTTTTACTTCAAGTGATATTTCAAATAAAATAAATGGTAAAAATGAGTTATTTAAAAATATCAGAGGGATATATGGTTATTTAGAAAATTAGAGAGTAGTAGTTGGTAAATAAGCTTCCAGATATATGAATATTGTTCAATTAAAAATGGTAATTATGTTGAACTATGAAAGCAAAAATTTGAGTCGCGAAAGACAAGAGATTAACTTGATGTCATGGCATGACACTTTTAATTTTTTCTGTTGACATTTTAAGTATCAGCGAAAGAAGATAAGCATTGTTCTGAAACAATAATTTTTCTGTGGGGATGTAATTCTTTTATAAACCATTGTAATATCAAAATTACATTATTAAGCTATACTTTGTATTGAGCATTCTTAATTAAACTAAATGAGTGAACAGTGGGTTTTAATCTACCTGTTCATTTACTTTCACTTCCTCTCATTCTCCTTCTCTCTCTCTCTCTCTCTCTATATATATATATATATATATATATATATATATTGTAAATATGTATAAATAGATTTAAAATTCCATAACAAAGTGGAATTTAGAATTAAATGTATTATTTGCTCAAGAACTGACATGTGAATTTACTAAAATTCATTATCTAAAACCTGCAATTCTTAGTTTTTATTGGAATGTATTTGTACTAATATATATATATATATATATTTATATATATATAAATGCAAGTGAATGTATACATTTGTATATATATATATATATATATATATATATATATATATATATGTATGTATTTGCTTATGTATATATGAGTAAATGCACATACACACGCACACAGACACACACACACATATATAAATATATGTGTGTCTGTGTGTGTGTGAGAGAGAGAGAGAGAGAATGCGAGTAGGTTTTTTCTCCTTTTTTGAAATATACACCTGTGGGTGGATATACATGTAGGTATTTACGCATTTAAAAACAAGCAGGTGTCTCAGTATTTATAGGCAAATAAGTATATAATTTAAGCCCTTTAAAACGGTCCTCCAACGTCTTCATATAGTACTCATGTAATTCCTCGTTTAAAACTTTATATTTATAGTTTTATTAATGGATATTTATTAATATTATTAGTCGTAGTAGTAGTAGTAGTAGTAGTAGTATATATTTTTATGAATAATTATTATTAATACTAATTCTTATTATTATTGTTATCATTTGATCAATAATAATGATAATAATAATAATAATATTAGTTTTTGTGACTTTGCTATTAGTTTTGTTATCATTATCAGTGTTGTTATATTTGATTGTAATATTTTTGTCATTATACCGAAAATATTATATTTATAAAATTAAGATATTATAATTACCGTCAAAATTATTATAAAAATCTCATTCAATACTTCCAATTAAAATAATGCCCTCAAATTTCCTGTCCTGTATTTGATAATGTTTAACTTAAAGTTCAATCCATCGTCTGGGATGCAAATGTAACACTCTTAATATGACATCTGCGTTAACATTGTATATCTGTCTCCCACTGCCATCAATAATATGTTTTCTTCTTCTCTCTTCCCCTTCCCTCAACTATTCTGATTCTGTCTGTACAAATCAAATTCATTAATGTTTTGTAAAAGTATTTTTGTTTGAAGATATAAATATTTTAAAATATTCACTAAATAAATTATCACCAATAGATTTGTAAATTATTCTAATTTATTTTAATTATATATATATATATATATATATATATTGTGTGTGTGTGTGTATTTAGGCATCAGTTTTTCATTGATGCATGTTTCATTAAATAATATAGAAATGTTTTTATTATTTATTTTATGTAATTTTTTTTCTATTATCTGATAAGCTTAATAGCATTCGCATTAAATGTAGAAAGAAATTCACAATATTCATATATATATTTTTTTATAATCCGATCTAAGCTTTCGGTTTACATAAGCCATTTTCAAAAATGTCAATTACATTATAGTATAACAAGTCAAGGACAGAAAATAATGACTGTCTGTTTTCTTTACATGTAAGATTTCTAACCAACAACAAACTCGCGCATACAAGACACTATCTATCTATCTATCTATCTATCTATCTATCTATCTATCTATCTATAGATAGATAGATAGATAGATAGATAATTGTCTATATGAGAAAATATTTCATACAAATTTCATAAAAGCAGCTAACACTGTAATACGTTTAAGCTTTTATGTATTTGTTTCTTGTGTTCTTATAATTTTTTCTTTATTGGGTATAAATTATGTAGAAATTGTCCGAATGTTCTGTATATCCGAGCGTTTCGGATATACTTTTATCCATTATCAAGATTGATTTTATTTTTACATTTAAATAAGTGTATAGTTTATTTCATGTATGCATCTAGAGTTATATGAATGTTTTATCTTTTACATGTTGATATACCTATTATATTTGTATTGTCATCGAATATGTTATGGATGATGTTTGGTAAGTCTCAACGTGTATTTTAATGATACCTAATAGGGAGTCTAGTCTTTTTGTTATGCACGTTGTAGTATATCCAATATAATTATTTACGAATTTTGTTTGATCAGAAATACAGTTCATTAAGGGAGATGCGAATTCATAAATAATATTGACATAGATCTTGCAACAGAATGGTTGTTGTTGACGAGGAGGTGAGCAGTTTTAATTATTTTATAGTAGATATTTTAATCTTCTTGTTTTTTTTAATGGAGTTGTACATTTATTTGTAGAGTTTCTAAACAAACTCTAAATAAATATATTTATATGTTTATTGGGTGCAATTTGAATGTGTAAGAGGTTAGTTTGAATAAAGGAAAATTTATCTTATATATATATGTGTGTGTAGAGGAACTTTGAATAAAGTCGAAAAAACGTTATAGTGTAGGACACTTTGAAAAAAGTCAAAAGGAAAACTTATATGTGTAGGGGGCACTTGGTATAAAATCGAAAGGAAAACTTATCTCATTTATATGTGTAGGCGGCACTTTGAATAAATTTGAAAGGAAAACGTATCTTAGTTATATGTGTAAGGGGACACTTTAAATAAAGTCGAAAGGAAAACTTATTTATAAATGTTGGGACAATAATAAAGTCGAAAAGAAAACTTATTTATATATGTAGTGGATATATTGAATAAATTCTAGAGGAAAACTTATTTTATGTAAGGGGACACTTTTAATAATATCGAAAGGAAATCTTATCTTATTTTTATGTGTAGGGAGATCTTTGAATAAAGTCGAAAGGAAAACATATCTTAACCAAAGCGTTTCATCCTCTAAGAGATTTTATTATGGCAAACATAATTATTTTATGCCACTGGCTTTTGAAAATTCTTAAATTTGGCAACGCTCATACCTATTCATTCGTTTACTTCAAAAGTCAGATAGTGTATTGAGGACACAACCTAACACAAGTCAATGCTCAATAAGCGAAAATATGAAAACATTGAAGTTTTAAAATTTTATTTATAAGAATTAGAACTTTATTTATTTCAGTTTGGCAATAATTCATGTGTTATATATTTTAAATAAAATTTTTGATGTTGTATATAAATATTTTTAGAAAGTAAAATCCTGGCATTGGCCAAGATATGTTTCAACAGAACGGGAAACGCGTCAGGTAAGTATTTCTCTGTCTATTTATCATGTTTTTTTTTACAGATATATGTATTTTGACAAGAATGCTATTTTATATGTTACCAAGCTCAGTATCATGTATAGGCAGTTTGCAAATATGAAAGTTGACATTGATGTCAAAACCCTATGGCGAAAGTCTGCTTCATAATTAAATACAAGTTTCAGGCTTAACGATGGCATTTAAGCCTGAAGCTTGACGTTAACCTCAATATCTACCTACCTGCCTATATATATATATATATATATATATATATATATATATATAATGGGTACCACCACTCCATTTTCGATACCTATGTTTTAAATTGAAGTTTTTAAAATAAAAACCGTTTTCTTGAAATTTTAATTTCAACTTAACTGAAAGCAAAAAGTTTAGATTTGCTATTTCCACTGATCAAATACTCGGGTGTATTTCAAACAGAAATTATATTTATTGGAACCTACATTTTTGAGATTTTATTTAAAATTTTTAATTCTTTGGCTATTTTTTGAACGTTCGACGCATTTGTAAACAAAAGTTAATTCTCGGTTTTAAAAATCTTGCAAAAATATAATATACCTCACTCACTTGTTATTTTTGGAAAATTAACACATTTAAAGGTAAATTATTCTAATTTGAAACAAATATTACTTGTTTATGTCATGAAATTTAGATAAATTATTTCTTAATCCCAAAGTTTTGACGCGTTCACCTTTCAAGTAGGCGATGACAGCATCTGTTATCTATCAGTCTGGAGTTATGGTGACCAAAGATTGACACAATCCGGGTGAACGGATTAGCAAAGAAAAAATGAAAACAATTATTAAGATTAGCAAAGAAAAAATGAAAACAATTATTACAAATTCATTATTCATCGATTTTTCTTCTTCAAAATATAATATTCTAAAATGATATGAATTATAAAAATAATTAAGCGTTTATCTAGATTAAAAATAGTGTAGTTTTAAATCCATTTTTGATTTTACAATTCGGAGCAGATTTTCGAAAAAATGAACTCGTAATTAAAATAAATTACATGAGTTACATTCTCCAATGAATCCTGTATTTAAATCTAATGAAAAAAATGGTATAGATAATGTATTTCTAGAAGTTTTATGCAATTAATTTGAGTGGGAGGATTAACAGATAAAAATATTTTTATCAAGATTTTTTTAAAATAATTATTGCATAAATAATTTCATTCATTTGAAAATAAATCCTGAAAGATTCATTAAAATTAGACAATAAGTTGATTTTTAGAAGAATTTTCAAATTAATGTGTCTTTCAACGCCAAAAATAAAAAAAACGAACTGCAAAGCGTAATATTACGTTTTCCTTAATAGTCATAATCACGTAAACATGGTGTGAATCGCTGATGGAAAACAAAAACAGAAATTTTAACTGATATTTCGAACGTGTTAGAAGGGATTAACAAATTTTAAAAGAATAATGACAGCAAAATTTGAACTTTCTTCTTAATAATAGCATAAACATTTTGATGACAAAACTTTGTTTTTATCAAGTTTTAGCCCTTTTAACATCATGCTATTCTGTTTTTCGTCAATTGCGTGAAGGTACTAAATGTAATCATTCTCAGATGATATTAGCAAACTACATATATATATATATATATATATATATATATATATATAGTTTGCTAGTTTCATCCTTTACTTCTCAGATTAAACTTATTCTTCCTGCGTATTTAACACCCACGTATTTTTGTTTTTTAATGTCCATTTTTTCATCGCTCTTTCTGATTCACTCGTACATGCTTCTTTCTCCCACTTTTCCCTCTTTTTTATCGTTTCTCCCACTCTCTCTCTCTCTCTCTCTCTCTGCTCTCAATTCACATATTCCTTCGTTTCCAACCCAACCCCTACACACATTACGCCCTTTCCCCACACACCTAACCATCCGTATTTGCAAATGCTTCACGCACTTGTATTCCTCCGAAAGTTCTTTAATGATTTAATTGCGTATTAATCTTTTGTATTCGTTTCTAAACACACGTCTTTTTTTTATTTGTTTGTCTATTTTCATTTTTAATTTTTCCCGTTCTTATCCAATTTTCCTGTGATTAAAAACTGTATTCAATTCACTTTCCTTATTTCATTATCCACCCGCACGGGGCATTTTTTTTTGTCTTATGCAATAGGTGGTGGTTGCGGTTATTACAATATAGACAGCAAAACATTTTCTTTTATAAAAACACGGGTGGAGGAAAGTCAATTCTTTAAATAATTTAGCTATTCAAAAACCATTTGATTTCTTTTTAATTTCATTAAGTCCTTTTCTTTAGGTTCCCTGCTATTTACACGCTTTTTAAATTCATGATGCTTTATTGAAAATTTGTTTATTTTATTCACGATAAATTACAAAAGAATTCTATCCGTGTTTTTCTCTTTTTTATATCTTCATTTGCTTTTGTTGAGAGCATTGCCTGTGTGGGTTGCTTTGTTGTAGTGAAGGATTTGTTTTGTTTTCGAAAAATGACATTCATTTAGTAAGGGCAAATCACATCTATGTGTGCGATGACAAATCAGTCGCCACTGCACTTCACTCTTTTAGTCGCTCTATCGCTTTTCTCTCTCCTACTTTCTCCCTCTCTCCGTATATATATATATATATATATATATATATATATATATATATAGTAGTGTTGAGTCGTGATAACTTTTAGTGCCAAGACTGTTATAATTTGTCAGCATTTTTATGGATAAAAGTATTTTGGCTAGCTGTTTTTTTTTTTATCGTAAAGGGCTGGATATCGGTAGAGTTAGTGTTGATAGATTTAATGCAAAACTTTTGTTTATTTATCTGAACTGGTCCATGCAGACGTAAAAGTTTCGTGAGGACACTGTTATGATGTAGCAGCTCATCAGGGTTGGAAAAACAACCCAGTCCTGAGGAGTGACGACTTCATAACGGTGTCCTCAGCAAATTCTGCATGAACTTAATCACAGTAAGGCAACACTAATAATTACATAATAAATAATGCTAACTTAACAGTAATTTAAACCGTCTTGTAACCCGGTGAGAACTAACTCGTGGATTAAATAATGGGGGAGAAAAAAAGAAACAAACAGCGCACAAGAACAATACGTCTAGTGCCCCTTGGAGAGAAAAAAAAACCCAAGACGAAACCTTAACAACAAAGTGCTCTATACGAAAGTAAGAAAGTACAGCGAGAATACAATACAAGAAATCTAGAAGTGAGCCACCACCTACCGCGGTTTCACACAACGATTCTTCAGGGTAACAGGCCTATTACCCCAAAGAACCGTTGTGTGAAACCGCGGTAGGTGGTGGCTCACTTCTAGATTTCTTGTATTATATATATATATATATATATATATATATATATATATATATATATATTATCCTACGTTTTAAGGATGACTCGGAGTTTCATGCAATGTGCAATCATCAGGTGCATATTATGAACTGGCCGTTTTCGATTTCATAATATGCACCTGATAATTGCACAATGCATGAAACCCCAAGTCATACTGAAACGTAAGATAATATGTATATATGTTAATATATACATTTTGCGCTGTTACATTGCATTGGGCACTATACTATTAAATATACCTGATAAATATTTATATATTGATGATTATCTCCGCGTACACACACACACACACACACACACACACACACACACATATATATATATATATATATATATATATATATATATATATATATATAAATACATTTTTACATCCATACCTATATATATATATATATATATATATATGTATATATACTGATTCCTTAAATTTACGTAATTTTCACTGGCGTTCTCCATCTATTAGGGGGTACCTACTTTCTCCCTTCATTTTCAATTTGTCCTAAGTCATACTGACAGGGAAGGAAAAATTTGATCTTTCCGGAGTTTTGGAGTTTTCTATTCCTCTAACTAAAATTAGCAAGGAGTTTATCTATCTCGAGTTTGAAATATTATTTGCTCAGCACTACTCGCGACAGCCTATTTCCTCTGATAGATTGTCATCATGCAAATCTTGATTGTTCAAATTATCTAGTGAATTTTTCACTTTTTTTAAAACTTTTATTTTCTTACTTCGCGTGACATCTACTTCCGGACTATCAGAGCTTTTAAATCTAGACATGATATTTATATCACTAAGCCTGTTAAAGATTCCGGAGTAGTGATTTTAGAACGTCAAGATTATATTCGTAAGATGAAACGTATATTGCTTGATTTTCAGAGAATTTACCGAGAATAAGATACAAAGATGTTTGCTTTGTTTTTAGAAAGGTAGCTTGATTTTTAAGGAAGTGTACAACCGCATTTGATCTATTGGTTTACAATGTCTCCGTATGTAACGTCTGCCTAAGGTACACAAAACAATGTACCTATTCATTCTATTCTATTAATGGTAGGTTTCGTACAACATGGATTAGCAAAGTGGTTGGCAGAGATCCTCCAACTTGACTACATGGCATTTTCTTTCCATTGTATTTCGGATTTATTCAGATTTTCTGAGCTCATCAAAAATTCCGAAATCAATTGAGACGACAAACTCATGGTGTTTTTTGACTCCTCTACGAGACACTATTGATTTTTACACTGATTCGTTATACAGAGGTCACTTGTGTCCTGCTACAATTCCAGAAACTTTGTTTTTGGAATTTATCCATTTAGCTACCTTTAGGAAGGAGTGAAATTTAGATTTGATAGTGTTATGCCAAAACCAATGGCATTTCGATAGGCAAACTTCTAGCTCTCGTCTTACTTAACATTGTTGTTGGCTACTATGAGCACCAGTTGTTTGAGAAAAGTTGTAAGCCCCTAACATACTTAAGCTATGTCGATAACACATTTTTTATTATCAATTCCATCGATGATGCGAGAGCGTTTCACACTCTGTTAAACTCCCTTCACACTTCTTTACAATTTACTATGGAGGTAGAAAATAATTGTACTTTTCCAGTTTTGTACGTTTGTGTCGAACGTAAATGTGGTTTGTTTCTAACATCGGTCTATCGCAAGTCAACTTTTACTGGGTCGTACACAAGCTGCAATTTCTTTCGTTCCCAAATACCAGATAAACAACCTATTTACTAACCTAGTCTACCGAACGCTTATAATATGTTCCCTTTATGCATTTAGCCAAGAGTTAGGAAACGTTTACCGCATCGTAAGTGACAATCTTTATCCTGTAAATGGCATTAATTGTATTGCGGAGCGCAAAAAATAGACGCTTTAAAGAACCTGCGTTTTTTAAACCTAGTTTGGGTTCCGTTTATTTTAAGCTACCGTGGCTAGGTAGAAGAGCCTAGTTGTTTGTTGATAGAGTGTCTTCTTGCATTACCTCCGAGTTCACTACTGTTAAGTTGCCTGCTGTCTTTAGTATTCAATCTGTAAGTCCTTCTTTTGTTCAATATGGTATCTCTAACTTACATATTTTTTACAAGTAGAAATGTCAGTGTCGTACTGAATACGAGGGACGGACCTATCAGTGATTAGAGAACGGAATCGGACAGCAGGTACCTACTTATATAAGATCCAGTAATCAAGGCTTTTCTAAGAGGACCACACTGCGCATGAATTTTCAATCGGCCAGCATCTCAAAGACAGTTCGGAGTCCAAAGAAGCTTATGAAGACAGCTGGTTCTCCAAACTATTCAGAGCTCGGTCAAACTTCCATTAACGTATTCTGGAGTCTATCTGCATCGAAATACAGGGAGCGAGTCGGTGCAAACAAAAGAAAAAACGTCCTGCGTTCATTTTTACTGTGCTGTGGGATTTAGTGAGTAAGTTTTTTCTCCATTTTATACTCGTTGGAACTTATTTTTCCTTTTTTGAGAAAACATTATTTATATTGTCTTTGGAAATATTTTTTTAGTAGCATTTTAACTTTGCTTTTACTCTTTCCAGCTCCTTATAAATAAATATGTGCATTGTGGTACAGTGGATATCGACTCGGAACGAGAAACCAGGGAGCCGAG
Organism: Ascarosepion bandense; assembly: GCA_037127315.1. Taxonomy (NCBI): domain Eukaryota; kingdom Metazoa; phylum Mollusca; class Cephalopoda; order Sepiida; family Sepiidae; genus Ascarosepion; species Ascarosepion bandense. The sequence continues at coordinate 739,026 of JBBBDQ010000221.1, forward strand.
TTCGAATTCCAGTTGAATCCATTGTATTCACTTACACGCAAATACCCTTGGGAAAGGTATTAATCCGTCTCTTCCTTCCAGTCATGGGTTAAATAGCAGGACAGATTGGGTTCTATAGCCTTGGTCGGCAACCAATCTAAAGTAATGGCAAGCTACTGCGGAATAATCTTTTGCCCAGTCAGTCGTGTCTCTTTCGAGACATGATCGCCCAAGCGTGTATCACGTATGGCACTTAACTGACTGACATAATTTCTTCTATGTCCTCTTCTCTACAATCATATGGCTGTTTCAGTGTTTGGGACCCAAAAACCTCATCGGGAGAAATAAAGGGTTGGAATCATTCTCTGTTTATATTTGGTTCGTTGTTGTCGTGGGGGGTTGGTTGGGGTTATTGGTAATTAAGTTAATGTGTCTCTCGTTTTGACCGTTCGACCCATCGAATAATCTGGTGTGTAAGTGCGAAATTGATTAATGGTATTATCTGTTGGAATGTACGTCCTATCAGTCAGGTATATCTTCTGGTTAGAATTTCTAAGAGGGATTCGTGTTGAGTTGTCATTTTTATGGTTGGCTATCGTTTAATTGATTGATGCCTGCTTTTAGTGGACCTAATTCATGTATTACCTTTGATCCTGTGTCTAGGTTTGCACTTTGGGGTTTCTTAGATAGACGTGGTAGGGGTGGGGTGATTTTTCTTTCGAATTTTGGTTTTTTAGGTATGGAATATTTTTTTATATTATAGGGTTATTTTTTATAGTCAAGTTTGGAGTATTAGTGCATTTAGGCAAAGTTATTTCAATAAATCTAAATTTGTACTCTTTAGGAAGTAAATGCAAATTAATGTTTTATAAGTTTTTTGTATAAAGCTGTATGTTTAATCTTAATTTTAAGTTTAGAGGGTCGGTTTTTTTCTTTTAATTTTTTATATTCTTTTTTCTATAAATTATCGTTTAGAATTCTATTCATTTCTTTTAATTTTTTAAATATTTTATTTATTTAGATATTTTTGCGGGCATTGGGTTTTGCTTTAAGGATTTATTACATCAATTTTTTCTATAGCATTTTTTATCTTTTATAATAATAAAAATATCTATTCAAATTTCTAGTACTTTTTAGTATGATTGTAGGTTTAGATCTTACGTGTGCTTACAGTTTATTTTTGTGTATGATATAATTATTCTGAAGTAGTATATTTAATCTTGATTTTGAATATATGAATTTTGATTCTTTTTGGAGTTTGAGAGCTATTTGTTTAATTTTGATTTTCAAGTACGGAATATTTTTGTATTTAAGTAAGGTTATTGTGTTAAGTAAGGTTATTGGTGTGGGTTTTAGTGATAGACCTTGCTTTAAGAATTTATTGGATCGATTTTTTCTATAGGATTTTTTTATCTTTTATAATGAGAATATCTACTCAAACTCTTAGTATTTCTTAGCATGATTGTAGGGTGAGGTCCCTAATGTGCTTGCTGTTTACTGTGGTTTCGTGTCTCTGATTTAAGAGCTTGTTACTATTTATATATTTAAGGATCTCTATTTTTTCTTGAAGGCAAAGAAAGCATGGTTCTTTTATAGATTTTGCTATATATATATATATATATATATATAGTGAGGCAAAAATACTTGCTGCATATACTTCATAGAAATACCTTCCACTGAGTGTTAAGAACTTTGCAAAATAATGACATCATTCATACTAATGCCTTATAACTATTATATCCTACACACTACGATCATACAAACATGGATAAAAGTGTTGTAAAAGCCTTAAATCACTTCTGACTTGTTAAAAAATTCCAGTCGCTCTTTCTTAAATATCCCTGTTGTACGTTTGAAAACGTTACAATATCGGTTATTTTACATCGCATGAAGATACCGAAAAGATTCAATACTAGCTTGCAGAAATAACTCATTTCCAAATAACAAATATACAAAATTCTACAATAAAAAATTATTGAACGATTTTTAATACAACTGTGTCCTGGTTTTATTTAATTATGAAAAAAACAAACTCACAATATATGTATTAGTCATCCACATACAAGCCTTTTTTCGCTGTATCACAGCTCATCAGTGTGGCTAGACACATCCACTTCCTTCTGGCCGGGATCGAAACGCGACCAATTTGGTGGTAGTCGGAGTCGCTACCCCCTAAGCCATGGTGGATAGGATGTGATAAAGAAAATTTAACGTGTTGTAAATAAGCCAGTCACCGAGAGAAATCAATTCATTTATGAAGAGTCACGAATATATCGCAGAAGTAGAACTGTTTTTAAAATTTTCTTATATATATATATATATATATATAAGAAAATAATTTCCAAAAACAATTAAGAAACACTTTAAAATTATGCAGTAAAAATAATAATATTTATATAAAAGGCGACAAATCGAGTAACATATATAGTATGTCAAAATCTCAATATAATAGAGAATTAAAAAATTCCGTAACTAAACATTATAAGAAAATAGCACCCGACATTGTATCTAATTTAAATAAAGAGGCTACCACATTAGTAGCTAAATTTAAACTGCTCAATAGGGTTGAAAAATTAACTCTAAAAAATTCATTTTTAACTATTAAAGACCATAAAGATTCATTCCCCAATCACCCAGAGTTTAGACTGCTTAATCCTACTAAAACCGAACTAGGAAAGATTAGTAAGGGTATCATCCAAAAAATTTGTAATAATTTAAGAATGTTTTTAAACATTAACCAGTGGAAGTCCACAGGCGATTGTATTGAGTGGTTTAAAAGTTTAAAAATTTATAAAAAATCTGCCTTTATTAAATATGATATAAAAGACTTCTATACATCCATAACTACCAAATTACTTACAGAGGCTTTAGCATTAGCTAAGGAATACAACGACATTACTGAAGCAGAATTAGAAATAATTTGGCATTGTCGTAAAACCCTCCTATATTATAATGATGAAATATGGATAAAAAAACTGATGCCCAAGGATTTGATAATCCTATGGGGGCATATGATGGAGCGTGGGTGGCGGAGCTTGTTCGTTGCTTCCTACTCCATAAACTGAATATGATTATAGACTTCCATTAATCATGGGTTGTACCGTGATGATGGCCTAATTATGGTAGATCATTGTACACCGAGAATAGGTGATAAAATTAGAAAAGACCTTCAACTATTTTTTAAAACTTACGGTTTCTCTATTGAAATCGAACATAATATCAAGGTTGTTAACTGTTTAGATATTACGCTTAATTTAAATACCGGATATATTACACCATATATTAAAAATAATTATATCCCTAGGTATGTAAGCAAGGATTCTAACCACCCCGCCCATATACTTAATAGTATTCCTAATGGTATAGCGTATAGATTATCTACTAATTCATCTAATTTTGAAATTTTTGATAAATATAAAAAAATTTTTCCAATCAGCGCTTATTAAACGTGGATATGCTCAGGCCCTTAAATTCTTAAACCATAATACCGATAAAATTAATAAAACTAGATACAGAAATATAATATGGTTCAACCCCCCATTTAACAAAGAGGTTAAATCTAAAATTGGAAATATGTTCTTTAATCTTATCGATAAACATTTTAATAACGATAGTCCTCTTAAAAAAATATTCAATAGAAATACTATTAAACTTAGTTAATCTTGCCTTCCAAATATTGGCAAAATTATTAATAATTGTAATAAAAGAAAACTGAAAACTAGTACTACCAATAAAAACACCAATAATAAATGTAATTGTAAAGTAAAAGCTGAATGTCCTATTAAAGGCAATTGCAACCAATCTAACGTAGTCTACAGTGTTAAAGTTTATAAAGATGAGCATGATAAGTATCCTAAAACGTATATAGGTGCAACGCACGATTCGTTTAAAGTTAGATTTTACAATCACAAAACCTCATTTAAAAATGAAAAATATAGACATAGTACAACCTTAGCGGATTATATTTGGAACATAAAATCTAAAATTAAAAAAGACCCCATTTTGAAATGGGAAATAATAAAAAAATGTACTGATTATAATAAAGGCAGTAAATTCTGTAATTTATGCGGCGAGGAAAAACTAGCTATAGCCTTATTCGAACCCGCTCATAATCTTCTTAATGCTAAGACTGAGATTTTAAACAAATTTCACAAATATAAATTCATTGCTTGGTGTGAGAGCTTAGTAATTGTTAACTCTTTTTTTTTTTTGCTATATGTCTAATAAAAGTTATTCCTAAAAGTTGTGTTGGTATGGTTCCCCCCTACCTTAGTGTATATCTATTTATTTGTTTTTATCTTTAGTGTTTCAGCCTTTGCCCTGACGATCCGTAGTGTGAAACCGCGGTAGGTTTTGGCTCACTCTAGATTTTATTGTGTGTTTTTGCTCTACTATTGTATCTTTTCTTTCGTACTTTGTATTGAGCACTTTTTCTTGTGTTTGGTTCCGTTGGGGTTTTTCTTTACTGCAGAGTATTGAATGTTTTGTTCTTGTTCCGCGGGTTTCTTTTTTTCTCCCCATTTATCCGACGTCTTAGTACACCGGATTGTAACGGATTTAGGTTCTGTTTGTTAATGGTTTTTTCGGAGGTTTATTTTAGTATAAATTTACGGCCTGCATACTTACAGAGTCTATTTAGTTATTATTATTATATAATATATATATATATATATAACTGTGAATATGCACTAAGAAAATCTGGCCATGAGAAAATTTAACAAAATAATTCTCAACCGAGCAAACAAAAAACGATGATAGAAAACAAAACATCATCTGATTCAACCCACCATTTACCTTAGAGGTAAAAAACAAAATAGGAAAAATATTTTTAAACTGATAGATAGACACTTTCCAAAAAGCTCAGAACTAAACAAAATTTTCAATAGAAACACAATCAAGCTAACTTATAGTTGTACTAGTAATTTAGAAAGTTTCATAAAAAACAAAACGCCAGAAATAGCATTGTATAAAACAAGATCACTAAAAAAGAATGCAACTGCAGGGACAAGAATAAATGCTCACTTCAGGGACTTTGCAATACAAAAGAAGTCATTTACAAAGCAAAAGTACATGATTTAAATGGTCAAAACAAAATATAATTACGATCAACCAAAGACACCTTTAAGACCAGGTGGTTCAATCACAAGTCTTCATTTAAAATAGAAAACTTTAAAAAAACTGTACAAAATTAGCTTGCTACGTGTGGAAATTGAAACCAAAATATGGAAAAGACCCAGGCATAACGTGGAGTATAGTAAAAACATTCAAGCGTTACAACTGTGGCAAAATATGTTGACTGTGCCAAGAAGAAAAGTTAGCGACTATGCAATTCCTAAACAAAAATGAACTAGTGAATGAAAGAACAGAAATTATAACTAAGTGTAACCATACTAAAAATAACTATTAGGTTTATACAACCATGAATGAAAACGTTATAATTTATTGTAATTTCAAAAATTGCGCGTTCAATCAATCAATCAATATATATATATATATATATATATATATATATATATATATATATATATACTAGCATCATAGCCCGGCGTTGCCCGTGCAACTCAGAACATTTTTTAATTAGATGATTAATGCAGCGTGTTGTGATTTTCAAGCGCTTGTAGTCGCCGCCTCACTTAAAAAACTCTGTTATATAAAAAAATAATCATTGAAAAAATTGTTGTTTAAAAATTGTTAAAAATTGTTAAAAATTGTTAAAAATTGTTAAAAAATTCCATTAAAAAAATATTTTCTTTGTTTTGCGTAAACGTGAGTTGATGTTTTGTGTGACATTGTAAATTATATTGCGTTTGTTTTAGTTTCAAAATTACGGGGGAAATATTTACATTTTTGTTGACTAAATGAATTATTGTATTTAAAAATATTATTATTTTTAAAATGTAGAAATGGTAAATTTTCGTTTTAGGACCCGAATGCTAATATTTCTTATATACGTAAACATATGTAAATAACTTTTTATAGACGCAAATAACTTTTTTATTTGTTTCAATGTCAATAACTATCTTCTGAAATTAAGTACCGAAAAAAAATCACGTACTAATTTCTGAAGGACTTTTCAGTAATGTAAATAGGCTTAAATTTTCTTCCTACGCCTAAAATCGTTCAGCAGCACTATCACTAAGACGGTAATGGCTGACAAATAGTCGTTAACATAAAAAAAAGGTCGGTTTCTTCAATACCTAATTGCTGATTTGAGTTCAGCATATACATTTGCACGGAAATAAGACTATTTTGGAAAAATTTGAAGGGATATTAGCCTTCGTGTCCTAAAATAAACATTTACACATTTGTTTACATATTTTTTTTTAAAAAACATTTTTTTAAATATTTCTTTTTTTTTTTCAAAATTACGGGGAAAGAAATTCATATTTTTTTGTTGACCAAATGAATTTTTTTTTTAGTCGCGTTTGACACATGTGATTTGATTTCTGTGATGTAATCTCGCAACCATCTTTGATCTTAGAAATGTAAACAATCGGCTCCGTTGGCCAAAACGCTCGGAAAGTAAAAATTGATGAACTTAAACTCAAAAAGTATGTGTCGACCTGGCTTCCCTTGTAGACATATGTCCTTAGCTTGAATGGCGTAGCTTAAAAATGTAGGCATGGATAGGGAACAGTCACACACAAACTCACAGGTTGCCTTTTTATAGATAGATAGATAGATAGATAGATAGATAGATAGATAGATAGATAGATAGATAGATATGAAGATTCAGATAAAATTTAGAGGGGAAATAGCCATCTTCAACATGTCAATTTAAGACATGCATTGTCAACCCGTTTAAACCAAAAATGAGGAACATTGCTAATCTCGGAGGCTTGTAAAGGAAGAGGTGGGGGGATATAAGCTATTATAGGGTTAACCTAACGGAATTTTAGTGGTAATTTCTTCTATGGTAGTGCTAGGTATGTTGCTTAACCATTGGGTTACAGTGACGTGAATTAACAAATATACACATTCATGAGTATGTAGTCATCAGGTGCACATTTCAAAATGAGAGAGTTTAATAGATATGAATTTAAGTTTGCTCGATGTTCTTGGGAATTAAGTCATAAAGTTACTACTTTTTTAATAAAAAGGTTTAAAAAATTAAATATTCTTACATGTAGATAAAAATTTATTCAATATTAGTCACATCTGGTTGGGTTCCCTTACTATTCATCTCGGGTTTTGGAAAAAAGTCAACAAAGAATCTGCTACGTAATTGATCCCGACCTGGTAGCTTTCTCACCGGTGTAATATGGCTTCTCTCTGTCTCTTCTAAAAATAATTTCACGGCTTCTGCTCCGATGAGCTTAGCTCTCTGGTGACCCCTTTGTATAAATTTAGTGGAGCAACTAGACTAGTGACTAGCTCTCACCCCTTTACAGTAAAGCTTATAAAATATAACTGCAATTTCTACTCTAACAGCTTTTTTTGCTCGCACTTCCCGCCTGTGAAATTCCCTTCCGTATTCTTGCTTCCCAGGCAGCTACAGTCTCCAAGAATTTAAATACAATTGCCATCTCCTTTCTCCTTGACTCCCATCCATTCTCTGACAACACTTGTATCATATTCTTCCTCCTTTCGAATCTTCTCTCAAGCAGTACTCTTTACACCACTGTTCTCATCCTTCTCTTACTCATTCACTGACACTCCCATAACTTGTTCCTCTTTCTCATCACTCACCTCTTATGCAACCCCACTGCGCACCAGTAGCAGGTTTGCCTTGCTTGGGGTGAAAAGATTATTTATTTTTAAAAATAAAAAAATAAATTAAAATAAAATGCAGGAAGAAGAAAACAAATTGGTATAAGTCATAAAACGTAAAAATTTAAATATTCAAATATTACATGTAGATAAAAAATTTAATTTTAAATAAAAATCAAATTAAATTAAAATTAAGATTAAAATTAAGAATCAGAATTAAAATTTAGAATAAAATTAAAAATTCGACAATGTAGGGAGAAACAGTTCTTGGGATTTATTTCATAACTGTCAAAAGAAATATTGCGGGAGAAAGAAAGAAAGAAAGAAAGAAAGAAAGAAAGAAAGAACAAGTAATGAAGAAAGAGGAAAAGAAAATGGCAGAGAAATTTATACCAATCTGGGTCTAAGAATTTAAGTATTTTTTTTCTATGACAGCATCAAGTCATTAAAACACTTTTTATGAAGTCAATTAGGATTATTGATGTTTTTATTAATATTTTTAGCTTATATTTTAATGTTAAATTTAAATTTCAAATTTTTACTTCCATGTAACCGCAGAATATTACTATTTGTTTTAATTTTGTTAATAAAATAGCTGTTATTAAAGTAGCAGTTCAATCTTTGTTCAATCTGTCATGCCCGAAAAAGATTTTAGTCATAATCGTTCTTGCACATTTAGAAATCTACCATTTATCCGGGTATTACAGACTTTTGCCATTTCTGATCCGGTATTCCTGCTGTAGATCTCGAAATTCTTGATAAAATTTAAAAAAAAACGGTCTGTAATGTTATGGTCATTGACCTGATATCTCGGTTTCAGTCTCTTTCCCACTAGCGTGATGTGGTTTCACTCTATTTTCATGGCATCTCTTCTGTAGAGCTTTTTACCCAGTGCCTCGATTACAAGAACTTAAGGGTGCTACTCGATTGTTAACTAGATTTCACCGTTTTAAAGTTGATCTCGGTAGATGCATCCGCATCTTCTAGTCTTACAGTTACTTTACTGGCATCTCCTCACTGTGGAATTCCTTGCTGATTTCTTACTTCCCTGGTAAACACAATCAAAAACTGCAACGTCAATCGTCATGTTCTGTTTTCTTGAACACTGTCTTGTTTTTATATCCTAAGCTCTTTTCTGTAGAAACCTATAGCTTTTTTCCCAAGTCTCTTTATCCGTGACGAGAATGTTCATCAGTCACAGCCAATTAGGAGTACGGATATTATAATACCACCATGAATACATGATCAGGTGAAAATATATTTAAATATGTATATTTAGTTACGTGAATATATAAATATACATATGAGGGTACACAAATGTATAATATTATTAGTCAGGTGTTAATAATATAGTGCTCAATATAAAATAACCATAGCTATTTCATATATACTAATATACATATAGTCCTATGAGGATGACACGAGTTTCATGCGTTATGCAGTCATCAGGTGAATATTACAAATTGACCGCTTAATAGAATTGAATTTAAGTTCATGCGATGTTCATAAGAATTAAATATTATAAAGTTCGTTTACTGCTTTTTAATAACAACAATAAAATGTATAAAAGACTAACATTTATGAAAGACTACATGTAAAAGTTACAAACACTTCATGAAAAAAAAATTTAAATCTTAAAAGGACAATTATAACATTGAAATTTTAAAATTAAAAAGTAAAAAAATACTAAAATGAAATCAAAGGGGCGTAATTCATAATTAGTAATTGTAATATTCGCGTGGAAAGAAAAAAGAAAGAGTGAAAGTAAAGATGTGGAAAAGAAAGGGGCAAACTTATAAAGGAATCTGTGTCTATCAGTCTAAGAATTTAAATACTTATTTTTTCTATGGCAGCATATGGTTGATTAAATCTTATTTTTGTTAAGTAGATTAGGATTATTTACATGTTTTAAGATGACAAGTCTTTCTAAACTGTGTAAGTTACATTTATCTCCTTTTCCATTGTAAGATTTGGATTTAGCGACGATATTCCAGGTAATAATTGAGTTCTTGTATTTATTTTTTTCATTGCTCATAATATATGATAAAGCAGTCAGTCAGTTAAAGTGCCATACGTGATACACGCTTGGGCGATCATGTCTCGAACGAGACATGACTGACTGGGCAGAAGATTATCCCGCAGTAGGTTGCCATTGCTTTCTATAGAACCCAATTTGTCCTGCTATTTAATCCATAACTGGAAGGAAGACACGAATTAAAACCTTTCCCAAGGGTATTTGCGAGTAAGTCAATGCAATAGATTCGACTGGAATTCGAACTCGGCTTCCCGGTTTCTCGTTCTGAGCCGATATCCACTGTACCACAACTCACATCCGCACAATAAAGTAGTAGTTATGCTGAATTTACTGTTTTTTAAAGAACACATGTCATTGCTAAAGCGAAATTTCCACATGTTAGCTATCGATCAAAAGTAAAATTTAACATCATCAGTAAAGTTTAACATCATCATCGGAATGAATGCAACCTCTATAAACAATACTTTCAGATATACAGTAGCCATTCGATGGGTGGGTCTTACTTTTTCGGCAGTTGCCATTATTTTTTGGAAGGTCATTATTATTAGTAGGATATTATTCAGGTGGGCCAAATATTTATTTGATATACTATTATTTTATGAAACATTTATCTATGTTTATAACACAACTATAACTGACTTTAGCATTGTTTTTGTTGCGTGGCACCGACGTAAAACAATATGTATATTTATTAATATATATAAATATATATGTATTTATATTTTTATCCTTATTCATAAATATGTGCATTTTCGCACTTCGACGTAGTGTAATTGTGAGCAAGTATGTCTTTCTAGATCAACTGCAACTGAGTAATATCTTCGAACTTCCCTAGGTTCTACATACATTTGGCCTTGTGCCGCATCTAAGATATTCTTAGAAAATTATTTTTCGATGTGGTTTAACGGTTAACAACTTTGTTTCACTAGATCAATTCCGACTCAAAATTGGGTTCGATCCTCACAGGGTGACACATACCTTCGGCTTTGCGCCACATCTAAGCCACAGCTAGAAAATAACCATAAATATATTTGTGTGTGTATTTGTGTGAACGTCGACATACATGCAAAAACATCATAATTATTCTTCTCTCCAAAGATTTCAAATTTTTGTAATGATCTCATCATGAAATCATCAGATAAACGTCTAGCGAAAAATCGTTATTAATACGTTTTTAATTGTATATAAATAATAAACTTAGCTTGAGAATTTTAAAGAATGAAAATAGTTTAAAAAATGTTTCAAAATAGACAATATCAACAACACTTCTTATGATTCATTTTTCATCCGGTTTTTTATATCAAGAATGAAAAAGATTTTTGGATTTACTGCTGTTTTTCTTGACGTAATTTATCTCTGAGAAGTATTACGTGCAATTATCTCAGCACCATTTTTTAGGTTTTCTTTTTCATACCGCATCCCAAACGAGGATAGCATCAGAAGACGACATTTTTGCGTTCTCCTCCGAGGTCTATGTACTGATGAGGATGATAAGCTAGAACTTATCACAACTGAGAGTCAGCGGATATGCGTTGTGGTGCAGTGTATATCGGATCGAAACGAAAAATCGGAGAGATAAGTTCGAATTCCAATTGAATTCCTTGCATTCACTGACGTGCAAAAACTCTTGAGAAAGTTATTAATCCATCTCGTCTCCCTTCATCTATGGGCTTAATAACTGGAGGGAGAAGCCTTGACTGGCAACCCGTCTACTGCAGAAAGGAATGACAGCCTACTGCTCAACAAATCTTTTGTCGATTAGTCATGTCTCGAAAGAGACATTCTTGCTCAAGCGTGTATCACGTATAGCACTGATTTCGATCCTCATTGGGTGCTCCATATATTTGGCCTTAGGCCACATCTAAATGCCGCTTGGAGAATCAAATTTTAGGTACCTCGACGTGGTGTAATGGTTAGCAAGCTTGTCTTACTAGAATCATTATAACTAAGTAGTGTGTTTGATCTTAACTGAGTGCCCCATAATTTCGGCCTTGTGCCACATCTAAGCGACGTTTAGAAAAACACTAATGTATTGATGATGAGGAGGCTATGCTGATGATGTTTTTATTTTACATTATGAAATCCAGCGATGACGACGGTGACTATGTCTGACGCCTTAACCCTGGAACACTAAATATCAATTACAGTTACACCACTACTAACCATGGGTGTATCATACCCGATTTTGAAAATATTAAAATAATATTAAATATAATCTTTATTTGAAATATTTTGTAGGCACTTCAAAATTTTTACTTTGAGTTAACATTAATAGGAACTGAAAAACATTATTTACGTAAGAAAATCAGGTACTGAAAATTTAATTAAATTGTAATTAAAATGGGGTAATTTGAGGTGGGTACTAAATACCCATTGATAATGTTATCGGGTTAATGAAAACTGAAGAAAACCCTGGTTGGCGTTAATGGCTGCAGAGACCAAATAGAGACGCACTTTACTGTCCACAGTGTGGACACTGAATGAACAAACCTTGTGGCGGTGGCCCACTCTCCGGGCGATCATGGCATAATTCCTGGTATTGAATTGGGTTAGTTTCAAATGTTCCAATGGCCTGACAACATAGCGTGCTCCAGCTGATGCTACTGGCTGCTCTAAAATTAATTTTAGATGATCTTTGAAAAGTCTTTTTTTTCTGTCCTCCAACACAGCGCTGACTTTCAGAGAGTTCCTTATATAGGTACCTCTTTGAAAGACGATATTCAGCCATCCCAATGCACCTGAGCTATTGCTGAATGATAAGACCCTCAATGCATCTGCTGTTGGTACTACAGAAAATATTGGCCTTGGGTGCTTTATCTCGCTATGATAATTAGTTGGTATCTACACGATGCAATTAGATCCCAAGTAGGCATGTACGCCGATGACACCACAATTCTCGCCTCGATCATAAACCCGGTGTGGGCGACAAAGCGAACCTCGCTACCGAGCTTCAAAAGGACCTTCAATCCGTAGTGGACTGGGGTAGGAAATGGCTCGTTAATTTCAATGCTTCCAAAACAAAGCTGCTATCAATTAACCACCATAGACAATCGCATCTGCCTCCCATTAGCATGGAACAGGCTTGCCTCTCAAAGAGTAAAACACTACGCCTCCTTGGCCTTACACTCTCGGCGAACCTCAAATGGAATGACTATATCGAATCCATTGCTAAATCCGCCGATATGAAAGTCGGTTCTCTGTGCAGGGCCCGGAAGTTTTTCCCGTTTGAATCTATCCTGCACATATATAAATCTACCATCCGCCCGTGTAGTGAATAGTGCCACATCTGGTCGGGTGCCCCTGCTACTCTCCTCGGCCTTCTTGACAAAATACAACGGAGAATCTGTAACGTGATCGATACTGAACTGGCAGACCGGCTGCAACCACTCTATCACCGGCGTGACGTGGCTTCCCCTGTGCCTCTTCTATAAATACTTTCACGGCTTCTGCTCCGATGAACTTAGATCATTAGTGCTGCCTAGGTACGAATTTACACAGGATACAAGATTAGCAAATAGATCCCACCCTTTTACAGTGAAACAGATAAGATGTAACCGTAATTTCTACTCCAACAGCTTCTTTTCTCGCGCTTCCCGCCTGTGGAATTCGCTTTCACATGTCTGCTTTCCTGATAGCTACGATCTCCAGGAGTTTAAATGTAAGGTCAATAGATACCTCCTATCACACTAATTTGCATCTATTCTCCCAACACTCTCACCATCTACCCAACCCTCATTCTCGGTATCCTTAC
>JBBBDQ010000221.1:757500-802500 GCA_037127315.1 Ascarosepion bandense
TGTTGCAACATTGTCAATTGTATAAGTCAATATTTGTTTGCAATCCATTTCCGCTCAAATTTTGAATTCTTTTCTTTTAGCCGTTTTCATTGACTCTTTCCTTCTTTATATTTACTCACTTATTTTTCTCTTCACTTTCTATTTCTTCTTTATCTTTCCTTTTCCTCTTTTTCCTTTTCTTGATTTCTCATCTTATTTTCTTCTTTCTTCCCTCTTTCTTTCTTCTTTTTTCCTTATTAAAATCTTTTAACTTATACGTAACTTTTTCCGAAAATAGATGGAAGTCTTATTTTCATACAATTAAAAAAATTTAAATAAAAATATTTATTATCATTACATTTAACTACCTGAGAAGACATTGTTCTTTCAATGTCAAAACAAAATGTACAATTTTGTAATAGTTTTTCACATGTTCTCAAATAATAATTAGTAATAAATAATTATTGCTCAATTTTCATATTAAGCATTGTTTTAAATTAATGTTTTGAACGTTGAATTTTTATTTTTCGTTCTTCTTCATATATATATATATATATATATATATATATATATGATGAAATAGATGAATTGTCTACATTCCGCAAAAATGAAAATAAAATTGTCATCTCATTTTTACACGTATTTACAGAAATTACGCAATAATATCTTGAACTAGTAAAGAGTTAATTTGTTCAATAAAATCGCCATTTGTTAGAACCATTGCCTCCACACCCCTTTTTTTCTTAAAGGTCCCTTTGCTTAATCTGGTGAATGCTGCCACGTTTCTTGCCTTCAGTTCATCTTTGGTTTTAAAAGGAGTTATGTTGGTCTCACACTCAACTGCGTCCAGCACCAAATATTCAAGAGGATTGCAGTCTGGAGAGTTACGTGGTCATATATAACTACTTATGTGGTCACAGTTGACTGACAGCTATGGCTGGTCTCTCGTCTTTGTGTGACAGGGTGAAAATTTATCTTGCCAGGCATAGAATCTTCCAGCAGCACTACATTCTTACTTCATTTGATGTAAATCTCCGTGTTTAGTGTGAGGCCATATGGAAAGATGAATAGGGGTATAATGTCTCCACCATAAGTGATCACTCTAAACACCTTCGTAATTCATCAAACTCTTTCCAAGTTCTCTTCACAGACTGACACCCAAACTCTCTTAAATGTTTGTAATGGAGGTTTCAGCGCGAATTTCAAGCCGTATAGAGTGCCATTGCTAAATGGATAAATTGCATCATGGTACTCTTTTTCTGACAGACAGTGCTGAACTGTACTTTGTAATCAACAAAAAAAAATCAAGTGAACAAAGTGCATGCGCAAAATTTAAATAAAAAATGGCGACAATTTACTCCTCTCTGTATGTAATCCACATATTGTTAAGAACAATGATATATATATATATATATATATATATATATATATATATATATATCTTTCTATTATTTTTAGTGATGACATTATTCGCTACTCAAAATTCTCAACCATTTTCAAGATTTTTTTCGGAAATAGTTAAATCTTCTATTCGCAGTGAAAGAATATTGATACTGAATAATGGCACTGAATAATGGCACTGAATGCCCGGATAAGAAACAGAGTATTTAATTTCAATTTATTGCAGTAGTTCTCTACTGTAGAATTGTCCCTTTCTATCATTTAAAAATATTTTACAAAGTGAAACAGTTAATTCAAAGAAACTATTTGAAATAAACCTTTCCCCATTTTTTGTTAGTGCAAGTGAGTCAAACATTTTGACAACCCCAGTTACTGAGACATTTACTTTTTTAAGTTTCTTTTGTTAAGCATATATTCTAAAGTGTGTGCTTGCATTTACTTGTATGAGTAAATGGGAGAATTCCTTTCTCTGCATGTGTAACTCTGCTTTGCTTGGGGATTCAAGTGTTGGCATATCATGTCTGTGTACATTTGTGTTTGGTTGCAGAAATTTGTTTCTCTCTATCTTCCACGGTTTTCATGCACTCCCCTCATTATTTTCAACATCCGCTAATTTCCTATTTCTTTTTTGCATTTATGTCTTATGTCAGTCTCTAAACTCTGTTTCTTTCCAGTTTCTGTAACCTCAGCTTCCTTCGAAACAGAATTCCACAGCTACAATTTCCACTGTCTCTTTATTCACGATCTTTTCATTTCTTTATTTGCTTTTCAAAATATTTGATTAACAGAAAAAGTCTATTCATTTCTTACGTATTTACTATTAAATGCAACATTTTTTTATGATTTTAAGTTTACTTTCACTTTTACTTTCACTTTTAATTTTTACATTTTTTTGTTTCTTTCAAACATAACCTTCGGAAATTAATTTTCTGATGATATAAATCATTTCCACTATTTTGGAAAGACAAAAATGACGGTCCGAATATATATTACAAACATCATTACGCTCACAATATTACATTCACTTTTATTTTCAGTGTAATCATTTTTTATTTTCCATTTACTTTCGCTTTTATGTTTTTCTTTGATATAACATCAACATGAATCGGTCATTTTATCAACATAGGAATTATGAGTATTTTCATTATTTTGTATGATTATGACAAATGTTCCAAGATGTATTCTATGTAATAAGAAGGTTTCATTTTTTCAAATCATACTCCCGACATAAAATCATTGTCAAAATAGTATTAGCTTGTTCAGAAAATAATATTCAATATTAGAATAAATCCTCTATTAATTCTTTAATATATATTTGCACAAAAGTATATTGCTCATTACTTATGATAAATGTCACTACTTTGTTAATTTTATATCAATGTCTTTCGGAATTTTGTTCTTAAACAAGTTAGCAACCTCTGGAAAATTGTATTAAATTGTTCTGAAAATAATGTCCTCTTTTAAAATAAACCTTATTGCCCAGTTCTGTTTCAGGACAAGGCTCACCCCCATATTGCTAGAATTGACACTGCAGAAATAAGTAACTTGACATACGAGGCTTTGCCACATCCACAATATTATCCTGATCTGTTGCCGACTGACTACAAATTTTTCAAGCATCTTCACGATTTTTTAAGCCAAAATATATTCTGTTGCAAAGAAATTTCTGTAAATGATTCCAAAGATTTCTTTGGGACCAAACTTTTAGAGTCTTAACGTAAAGACAAAAATAACATTGTAACTGTATGGTAGAAATCTATAGATGCTCAGTTCCTATTTCGACTGTTTTAATCCATTAATTCAGGTATACAATTTGATACTAAAATATCGTAAAGGCATAATCTACAAAATCTATAAAAAATCTATAGGTGTTCACGGTTGATATTTCGACTGGTTTATTCCATTAATTCAGGAATACAAGTTGATTGTAAATTGTCGTTAATAACGTAAATAACATTGTAACTCGATAGCAGAAATGTTCCTGTTCCTGTTTTGACTGAACTAAACACTGTTCATATCCATGAATTCTGGAATACAAGTTGATTCTAAAATATCGCAAAGGCATAAAAAAACCATGTAACTCGATATCAGAAATCTGTAGATGTTCAGGGTCCTTATGTCGACTGTTTAAATCCATTAATTCAGGAACACAAGTTGATTCTAAAATATAGTAAGGCGTAAATGACCTTGTAACTCGATAGTAGAAATGTAATGATGTTTAGTGTTCTTGTTTTGACTGAGTTAAACACTGTTCATATTCATTAATTCAGGGATACAATTTGATTCTGAATTGTTGTAAAGGCTTAAATAACCTTGTAAGTCGATGTCAGAAATCTATAAGTGTTCAGGTTTTCTATTTCGACTGTTTAAATCCATTAATTCTGGAATACAAGCTGATTCTAAAATCTGACATTATTTACCGAACAAGCTAATAATTTCTATTTTTTTATTACTTCCACTTTCTCTACCTAGAATCAAACGTTTATTTTGTTTTTTCTTTACCCGATTCATCATCATTCTTTTAATGTTGTGAACATTTGTTAATGTTTTTTCTCCGTTATTTACTTGTTACGCAAATGCAAATGGCCTCTTCCTTTACGTTGCTGCTTTACGTTTGTGTAATCTTGCATTTATCGTTTTCTATCAGTTCCCATCTCTTTTACATGTTGCTATTTTATTAAACATTTTATTACATTTGATTTTCTTTTAGTGTTTATTATTTTAATCTGTTCATTCCTTATTTTTCTTTATTCTTTTTTCGCACCATTTTTCTTTCTTTCGTTATCATTTAAAGCCATTTTCATTTAAATAATAACTGTAATATTCTCTATTTCGAAGCATTTACTTTAACTTTTTCTCTCTTTTCTTCTTGCTCTTTCCTTCTTCCTCTAGATAGTATTTATGTGTCTGTTTAATAATTGTTTTAATTTGTTTCTATCTTCTCTTAAAACTTCTATATTTTTTAAAATGAAAACAATAATTGTTGGATCTTTGATTATTTTTTCACAATCTCTTTTACTCAATTTCATGTTCCATTATTTTTTCTTTTATATTTTCTTTTGTATGTTTTTTCTTGAAATTTTTCTTGAATTCAAACCTTATTTTTATTTTAACTTTCATTCATTTTCATTGATTTTCATTGATTTTATTTACCATTTTTTGTTTATCAGTTTACCTTTGATTGTTTTCTTTCTACCTTTTATTCCTTTACCTTCCACCTTTCATTATTTTCATTCTCGTTTTCAGTCTTTTTTTTCATTCTTTTTATTCTGTCTTAAATTATTTTCATTCTCTCTTCCATTATTTTTCATTATATCTTCAATTCTTTCTCCTTCTACTGTTCATAATTTTCATTCTATCATTTTTCATTCTACCGTTCATTCTTTTTAATTCCATCTCTCTTATTTTTAATTCATCTTTTCTTTCTTTCCTAGTTTTCTTCATCATTTTTCATATTAACTTCCATTCTTTTTCATTCTACCTTCACTCTTTTTTGTTTTAATTTTTTATTCGTTTTCGATCATCCAGTCATACTTTTTCATTCTATCTTTTATTCTTTTCATTCCCTCTTTCATTCTTTTTCCTTCTGCCATACTTTCTTTTTCATTCTTCTTTTCATTCAGTCTAGGACCTTTATATTCTTAATATACTTCTTTCACTTTATTTCGTTATTTCTTCGTTTTTTTCCTGGTTCTTTTTTGTAACTGGTAAACTGCTTTAATATCGACTAATATTTAATTTCACGATCATTCCAGTGTTTGTTAAAACTTCTTTTATTTTCACGTTTGATTCCTTTTTCTTCTTACCTGGTATTCAGCATTCAGTCACGGCTTCTATTCCTCCCACCCTACAGTTTCCATGTCTATTCTTTTTGCTTTTCTTAATTTTAATCTATTTTTGCAACTCTTTCTTTTTGAGCATTGCATCGGTTTTTGTTCGTCACTTCATCTTTGTTTCTCCTCCATTATGCGACATCTCCCCCTGAAAAAAGCCTCAAACACACCATGTCCCCTGCTTTTTTATTTATTCACGGTGCAGATGATCATACACGCCAGCTTCTCCCTTTCTTTATGGATGCATACGTGTAAATGTTTCCCCAACGTTTTTCCTGTGTGTGCAATCTTTTCCGATAGTGTGGTAACTAATTTTTCAAAGTATTTGATGCCAATAGAAAACAAAAAAATGTTGGTTAAAGAGACTGTTTTATTATTATTTCTTTTTTCTATTAACTTTGTCCAACGAATTATTCCGAGTGATCCATATCCGTTGCATTTCATATAGAAAAAAAAACAACAGATTTTTTTATCCAATCCAAAGATAGCGAAACTTAACTTCGTATAATTACTAATACTTTTTATTTTAGAAGTATTTAGCGCTTTCTCTTCTTTTTTTTTTTTCATGAATTTTATTTTATATTATCTTATGACATTTTCGTAATTTCTTGTACATTTAATTCTTCCTTAGTCACCATCCGTTCTTTTTTAATCTTTGTCACCGCCTCTCCATTTTGCAGACGACACTAATATTTCACGCTACGCTCTACTTTCACTTGTTTAACCATTTACTTCTTTGAAAAAAATGTCTTCATTCATAAGAGTTATAACCGAGAAAAGTGAACACGGTGTACCAAGTTCGATTTTTACTTGAAAAACAGAAATAATAAGTGCCCTTGAAAATGACTTCAGTCTATTAGTTAATCAGTTGTTAACATTAACCCCACCTCCGCCATTTCTAAATTTTAATCGCCATAGGGAATCATTTTTACATTCTATATTTTTTAGTAACATACAGTAGAGTAACTCATTTTGGCTTCTTAATCGCATGTATTCCCCTGAAATGATGTAAATTGATTATATTGAATCAACTGCGATATCTGCTGCTAGGAAAATAGGTTCAATGTTTCGTCTTACACAATCTTTATCTATGTTCAGAATTTATCTTACACATTTATAAGTCTATCATTCGTGCATGCTTCGAATATTGCTGCCAAATATGGTCCAAAGATACTTTTATATATTTAGAGATCTTTTATAACAACTAAAGAAGAATCAGCAATATTATTCGTGTTGATCTGGTATGTTGACGCCAATCACTTTCTCACCGTAAACTCTCTGTGCTGTTTCTATAAATACTTACATGTCAATTGTTCTGATGAAATTTTAAGCATATACATACATATATATATATATATATATATATATTGTTAAATATAAGAGACAGTGAATGTCTATTATGTTTTATCATGAGCCGTTCTAAACATCTTAATTTTGGCTTTAATTTCACTTGAAAATAAAGACAAAAATTGTCCAACGTTTGGATAATTATTTATTTATCGATTCTAACTTTCGGCTCACATGAGACATCTTCAGAAAGGTTACAGTGACGTTAACACAAAAACATCCACCATCAGCGACGATTTTATCTTGTGTTGACAAAAACTCCGATAAGCAACGGCAACAGCTACCAAAAATAGCAAACGCATGTGATGCGAAAGTTTGAATCAACTTAATAAAAAATTATCCAAATGTTGGAGAATTTTTGTCTTTATTTTCAAGTGAAATTAAAGCCAAAGTACAATGTTTAGAACGGCTCATGATTAAACATAATAGACATTCATTGTCTCTTATATTTAACAATATATGTTTAGAAAATTATCTGCTGCCTAGATACACTATATATATATATAGGACATATTACCACTTCCCTGAGTAAACGCTTTCCATGCCACCTATCTAGTAATAACAGTGCAATAAAAACATTTATTAACCCATAACTTACAAGAATCCTTTTAAAAATCCTGGTTGAAAATACAAAAATACTATTTAAATCACAATATCAAAGGCACTTTGCTATAAGAGAGGCATTGTATATCAAACAATTTTCTCCTACCATCAAGCTTACTTTACTTAAGACTAGAAATGGTGTTTTGAAAGTTAAAAATAACAGACAGACGTTCACACGATGTCCACTGCGCACTTCAAGTGACAGCTTTAAAGAACTCTTCTTTTAAAAAACACTAAAAACAAAAAATTACATTACAGTCAAACATGATGACATAATAACAACACCGTAAAAATAACATCCTTGAGAATGGCCTGTAAAAAGTCCAAAAGCGCTTGGAATGCCGAAAATTGTGGAACAATTTTACATTCCTTATCTCAAGCAAAAAGTAAATATGTAAGGAAATTTGGAAAAAATAGATAAAAAAATTAAACAGAACATGTATAAATAAAAGATTGCTCCCGAAATATCCATTATTTAAAAACTAAGCAAAGTAACGCCAATATCTCATTGAAAACAACGATCAGAATACTCAACTACTATGTAATATCAATCATCTTATAAAACAAATTATTCTGAATATTTTTTTAACAGTTGTAAACGAGACTTGAGGTAAGGGAGATGTGATTCCAGGGATGAATATTGACAGTAACACGGACAGAACATGTGCCAAACGAGGAAGATTTAAAAAATGAAAAGGACAACTTTGTTTAAGATCAGAAAATCTATAAAAATGAGGAAAGAAGGCATGGAGAATTAAATGCCCGCAACAATTATAGAAGGCAAAAGAAGAAGAGGAAAGCAGTAATATACATAGCGAGATTTTTTAAATGGATGGCATGATATGAACAAGAATGAATAATAAGGTGAGTAAAACGTCGTAGAGAGCAATGATTACCTATGTTCTGAGCGGTCAGGACATATATTGATGCTTGCAAATTAGATATACGAAAGGGGATCGTAAAATGTTTCCTTTTGGTGATGACGGCTAGTTCCATAACTAATTGGAAATGGAAGTGATTATATAAAGTCATATCCTGAGTATTATGGTATAAACGAATATTTTGGTTTTATAGTATGTTGTTATGATTGTTACTTTTTAGTAAAGGAGGGTTAAAGTACCTTTCAAAACATGGGCATGATTACTTGGCTATATTTTCATGCATTCTTTAGAACTCTGAGAGAATATTTATTTATGCCTTAATCGCAGGAGAAAAATAGACATATATTTGTAGACATATGAAGTATAGCCCTAAGAAATTCGTCCATGGATTCTTTGATGTTTCCGTCATGTATTTAGAGATTCACAATAAAATTTACAGAAATATTTGCTATAATATTGGTCCTGACCTGGCATCTCGACTTCATTCATTTTCGTCACCAACATAACGTAGCTTCTCTGCGCCTTTTTTAAAAATGAATATCTTCATGTTAATTCTGAGGGTGAATCTTCCTAGAATTTATCAATTTAAACGCTACACAGAAAGGTTTTGTCATTTTATTGTTGAAGTAATTATATTATAAGCCGAAGTGCGTTGTGGTGCAGTGTTCGAATTCCAGTTGAATTCCTCGCATTCACTTACGCACATATATCTTAGGAATTAATCCATTTCTTCCCTCCAGTTATGGGTTAAATAATAGGACAGATTGAGTTCTATAGCCTTGGATGACAACCAGACTACCGCAGAAAGCAATGGCAACCTACTGCGGGATAATCTTCTGCCTAGTTAGTCATCTCTCGAAAGAGACATGATCGCCCAAAGCGTGTATCACATATGGCACGTAACTGACTGAGTGAACTACATGAAACCGTAAGGTCTATGCTAACAATCTCCTTTCTCGCACTTCTCGTTTCTGGAACACTCTTCCAGCTTCTGGCTTTCCATATTGTTTCCAGATTGTCAACAAGGTCATATCCTCAAACTGGCTAGAATTAAGCCCAAGTTCTCATCATCTTAAGGCAGAGTCCAACCATTTTAATTGAGAGAATTAAGCGCAAAATCTATACTAATATTTTCCTCTCTTCCGCTTCACGTTTTTGGAAAGCTCACCCGTCTTCTTAGATTTAAAATTTTGGAGATCAACGTTGACCTTCAAAATTTTTAATCCAGTGCCAATCATTACCTTCCGTCTTAATTCCTGTTTGTTATTGTTCATTCTCTTGAAGAAAGGCTTTATCATATACTATTAAATTCAGTAGCCCCCTTGTTTCTTAGAAACTTTAATGCATTGCTTGGAATGAAATGATAGAAAAACAATTTTAAACTGCATTTTTAAAGAAAACTTATGGCTAATATCGAAGTTCTGCGTTATGTATGAACTGTAAGTATAAAGAATGCTTTACACCTAAACTATTTTAATTTTAATGTTATTTTTTTCTGAAAAGTGAAACGATTCCAAGGGTCAGTCAAGCAGATGATTTCTCAGAAGTCAATATGATGCAGAGTATTTTCATATATATATATATATATATATATATATATATATATGTACGTTTCTGATCAAGATTATCGGGGCCACTACAAAAAGAAAACAACAACACATATCGACCCTGCATTTAATCTCTTTCGAAATGGCCCCCTTCTGAAACCACACACTTTCTCCAACGTCGTTTACATTGATCGAAGCATTCATGGAACTCATTTATTTGGGATAGCGAGAAGCTGCCCCGTCTATTTCGCTTAGATTTCCTCCACTTCTCAAGTTGGATTTGATTTTTGATGAGAAAAAATTGGCAAGGGTGCGAAATCTGAAATTTATGGTGGTTATAAAATCTTTGGAATGTTGTACCTGAACAAACTTTGCTGTACAAGATCTGACCACTGTTGCAACCTCTGTAGTGTGGTGAGAGAACCAAAATCTACACACTTTCCTTGCAAATAATTAAGGTCAATCAAGATAATCAACATGCGCTTGACATTTTTTATTTATTAGAAAAAAGGGTATACAGAAAATCTGACATATTGTTAGTTCTCAAAGTAATCCTCATCTGCTTCTAAAAATATTTGCGAACCTGCCTCCAACTGAGTAATGTCCTGTTGGTAAAAATCAGGTATGTTGGACGATAAAATGTTTGTGAATACAAGCCACAAGTCTACCTCATTTGCGAAAGGTGTTTTTTCAGGGAATGGAAGAAGGAGTAATCGTTGGTGCAAAGTCCACAGAGCAAGATGGATAACACAGTGTCTCCCAGCCAAGTGACCGCATAGTATCCCTGGCCACCCACGCTACATCAGGCTGGCAGTGTCATGGAGAAGCAGTAAACCACTGCGATTAAAATACTTCAGTGACTGTTACACACGCTCTAATTGCTGTAAGTACAGGGACGCAATCATGGTTTGGCACGTTGGTAGCAGCACACAGTGCACAACGTGTAGACTACAACAGCAGATATAGAGCATGATCTTGAGTGGATGTAGAGATGTACTTGTGGTGTTATGCTGAGAGTTCTGTTTTGACAATCTATGTTTGGCACATTTTGGAGTGTCATACAGAGCCCACTTTTTCAATCAAATATGAGTACATTGCTGTTCCGAGAAAGCAACCAGAAACAAGCTGTTATTCCTTGTTGCTTGCTTACTCTTGACAGTGTTAAGCGTAGACATTTGCTCAACATGTACAGCTTCCCTAAGCGATGGGGAGAAATCTGACTGATTCATCAGCATCCTGAAAGCCTCTAGTTGTCCTCCTTCATGGTGTAGTAAGAGAGCCACACTCTACACACTTTTCCTCCTAGCAATTAAAGGTCAATTAAGGGAAGCAACATGTTCTTTTCGTTTTTTTATTTCTTCTTCTTCTTCTTCTTCTTCTTCTTCTTCTTCTTCTTCTTCTTCTTCTTCTTCTTCTTCTATGTGCTTTGTCTTTTCATGATGTAGACGATCATTGTTTCCACGTCTTCCTATCATAGATGTCTCGTAAAACGCTTTCTCCTGTATCACTACGCAACTTCTGTTCTGTCATTTACCTGCTCAGGCTCTTCAAATATGTTATCCGCTGCTTTCCTTTGTCTTTTTCCCTCTATCTGGCCGGTTAGTATCAGGTTCTCTAAGCCCTACTTCCTCATCGCATGTCTCAGGAACTTTATTTGTCTCTTCCTGATGCTCAATATTATTTTCTTTTTCGTTTCCATCCTTTACAAAACCTCATCATTGCTCACATGTTCGGTTCATGATACCCGCAGTATCCTTCTATAGAACCACATTTCAGCTGCTTCAAGCTTTTCCATCATCTTTGATGATATTGTCCAGTATTCACTGCCATATTGAAGAACTGACATCACATAGCAATCTAGTACTCTCTTATTTGTTTCTAGTGAAAGTTTCTTGTCTCTTAATACTTTATTCAGCTTCTGGAGCGCGTCTTTGCCAACAGAAATGTGGTTCTACAGAAGTATGCTGGGGATAATGGACCGAACATATGTGCAACGATGATGTTCTGGAGACAATGAAAACGAAAAAGAAACTTATACTTAACATCAGGAAGAGACATCTGAAGTTCCTGGGACACGTAATGAGGAAGAAGGGATTGGAGAATCTGATACTCACAGTACTTGATAACGAGAAAGAGAAATAGGAGAAAACTGCATGTGACGGGCTTAAACAAATGAATGGCAGAGAAGGGTTTGGGAGAAAAAGCTAGACAACATATATTAAGAACAACAAGCAAAAGGAGAAGGTGGAGAATCATGATCGCCTTCGTCCTGAAAAGAAACTCTATATAAGAGGAAAGAAGATCTACCACAAGCAATATATATTGTAATGTACATTGTCAATCGAACAAGAAATCGAAGATCCTAGTTCGAATTTCAGTTGAATTCGTTGCATATTCATATAAATAATTACCCTTGAAAAAGGCATGAATCAGTCGACTGTTTCCCCAGCTATGGATTAAATAACAGGACAGATTAGGTTCTATCGCCTTGGTTAGCAAACAGTCTAAAGTAATAGTAACCTACTACGAGAATATATTCTGACCAGTCAGTTATGTATTTTTAGAGATGATCCTTTAAGTGTATATCACGTATGCAACTTAACTGACTGATCTGGATAAAAGGTTTGAATAGCAGTACAGATTGTGTTCTATGGCCTTGGTTGCTAACCAGTCTACCGCAAAAAGTAACAGAAACCTACTACGTGAGGGTTTTCTGCCTTTCGAGACATGATCGCCCAAGTTTGTATCACCTATAGCACTTATAGCAGGATGTGCGTTGTGGTGCAGGATATACGTTGTGGTGCAGTGGATATCGACTCGGAACGACAAATCGGGGAGCCGAGTTCGAATTCCAGTTGAATTCCTCGCATTCACTTACGCACAAATACCCTTGGGAAAGGTATTAATCCGTCTCTTCCCTCCTCTTATGGGTTAAATAATAGGACAGATTGGGTTCTATAGCCTTGACTGGCAACTAGTCTACCACAGAAAGCAATGGCAACCTACTGCAGGATAATCTTCTGCCCAGTCAGTCATGTCTCTTTCGAGACATAATCGCCCAAAGCGTGTATCACGTATGGCACTTAACTTACTGATAGCACTTAACTGACTGAATGCACATTTTAATTACTAAGAAATACACATCTTTTTTCACAACAATGTTAATTCTACCCTTTTTTTATACGTAATATTTGTAAATTTTATTCATTTGTTAAAAAAATTGATAGCAGTATAGATGTAGTTGGACTCTTTTGTCGATGGAACTAATATCTTTACGCCATGTCCACCACTGGTAACGGATGGCTAAAATAGTAATTTCTTTAAATAAACCTGAACATTATTTGTGTCAGGTGTCAACCATTGTGAGTAAAATAAGTGACTAAGTAATCATTTTAAAATCATTGAATGTCGGGGTCATTTACTTTTCCATCACGTAGATATGAAATTCTTTCTACAGAAAAAATGTAATTATTTTAATGTTGGCTGCGAGAAAGAAAAGAAAAAAAATTATAGATCGACTTTAAATTAGAAAAACTTTTTCTATTGTTATTAATTCTCTTAAAATTCTATTTGTTCGCTCACCAGTGTCTTTCTCAGATGTCATTTTTGCAAAGGCATGACCATTTACGTCGATGAGACTGATCATGTTTATTTTCAGGATCAGAACTCTGAAAGAAAAGCTATGACGGAAGAAAAAGAAGAATGACAAGAGAGGCATTAAAGAAAACCAGTTTCCTGGCAATTGTTTCTTTCTTTGGTGACGAATTACTATTGCTGTTTATTTGTTTTTGTTTACTGTTTCATTTCTTTTTCTTTTCGGCTTATTTTTGTCATTTTCCAAAGAATAATCCCTTCAGACATTTTAGACAGTTCGTCTGAGACATTTTTTTAAAATTGTACTTTTATTTCACGTTTATTGTTGTCTACATCTTTTGTTTTTTGTTTTTATTTAATTTTATTATTTCTTCTTTTTTTTATTTTGATTGGCCTTTCACGTGTTCGTTATTTTGTTTCCATTGTTCGTTTCTCTTTCTCGCCATTCTAATCAGTTTAATTCTTTTTCTCTTTTCTTTTCCTTTTTTCCTTTCTCTCTCATTCTCTCCTATTTTTGATTCGTCTTTTACTTTTTTCTTTCATTTGTTATTGAATGAGATTTATTTTTATTTTTTTCTAATATTTTTTCTTGTTTCTATTTACATGTTTCTCTTTTTAGATATGTTTTCATTTTCTATTTGTTTTGTCTTTCTATCTATTTTGTTTGTTTTTTTTTGTTTTCGAGTTTTACTATTTTTTTCTTTTGGAGGCCATTTAGATTTCTTTGTTTTACGATTATTCTTTTGTTTCTCTTTTATTCCTTGTTTTTTTCTTTCATTTTTTCTCTTCATTCGTCTTTTTAAATTTTTTTTTATGTTCATTGTTCTTTTTTGTTTCCTCTTCATTTATTAAGTTTATTTGTTTTTTTATAACTTTTCTTTCTTTCTTCCTTTTTTCTTTTCTTGCTTTCGTTATTTTCATCTTTTACTTTCTTCTTTTCCCATAAATGTTCTCTCTTTTTTACGTCTTTTCCTTTTTTTACTTGATTTTTCTTCCATCTTTCTATTGATTCGTCTTTCCTTTATTTATTGATTTTCCTATTTTTCTTTCTTGTTTATATTCATTGTTCTTTTTTCTTTCGCTCTCTCTTCATTCTTTTTTATTTGTTTCTCTATAACTGTTCTTTCTTTATGTATTTCTTCTTTTCTCAAAACTGTTCTTTCTTCTTTCCTTTTCTTTTTCTTTCTTTTTTTCTTTTCCTGTAACATTCTTTCTGTCTTTCTTTCATCTTTTTCGTCCTTTTAGTCTTTATTTTCTTCATTTTTATTTTTCTCTGTGAATGGTTTTCACGTTTTTACTATCCTTATGCTCTTTCTTCAGTTCTCCTTATACACAATTATTCTTACTTTATTATTCTTCATTTAATTCCTTATTATTTTTTACATATTTTCTCGGCCATCCTTTTCCACCCTTTTTAAAATATTTTCTCCTTCTTATGATTTTCCTCGATGTATTTTTATTTTATTCCTTATACAATTTTTTTCTATTTTTCTTCCATTTTCCTTCACTTTTCTTCCTTTTATATTAGTCCCTTTCATTCAATATTTTTCTCTCAATTCTTCAATTAGAATTTTCTTTATTGATTCCCCTCCTTCGACCCACCTTCATTTTTGCCAGACCAGTGATAATTCTTTCTTCACCAAATAACCATTACAAGATTTTTTTCATTTTTTCTTTCTTTCATTTTTTTATTTGATTCCGTTTCGTTTCATCTAATTCCGTTCCATTTCACTGTTCCCTTTCTAGTTTTTAAGCCAACACGATTAAATCTGGTTTTGAATTCATGGCAGCCGCACTGTAAAAATGCTGATAGTGCGTCACTCAAATTCTATTCAACAATTCGAGATTCTGTTGCAATTTTCTAAATTTTTTCTTAAACAATTTACTTGCAAACAATATTGTCCTTTTAGCGCCTTTTAACGCATACATTGAAAAAGGCTCATACTGTATGTCGCCTTATTCTTTTAGAAACATACAAGGCATGGATGCGAAATTTTGTTTCATTTTGCCTTACTTGAAGAGCCATATATATATATATATATATATATATATCAGACATCATGGAAGACATATTGTTACAACAACCGTTGTTATGTTTACCTAGTAAATATTGGATGCACTAAAAAGCAAATATCACTTACCGAATAAAATGTGAGATATACGAAGTATCATACTAAAAATGACGTAGTCTTGTGCAAATTAATGAAAACAACTGCTTTAGTTTCTTTTCTTTCAACATACAGTCATTTTTAAACTCACTGTAGTCACAGTGCGTAATCGCTTTCTATTTTTTCTTCAGATCACTTGAAGTGGTGTGCAATAATATTAATCTATTTTCGTGGTGTATGATGAAATTAGTTTGGCCTTGAAAAATATTCATGATTCATGATTGCATCACATTTTTATCATGCCCAGACTGTCACAACTGTCGATTATTTGTTCTACGGCTATTGTTTACGACTAGCAAGCCTTACATAGAGATTGCGGATATTGTTGGTGTCACCCTTTCAACTGTCAATCTTGTCGTCAAGGCGAAGAAACAAACTGGATTCTCCAGCAACGCCAAGAGACGATGTATACGTGATCAGGGAAAATGTGAAAGAGCATAGGAAGTCATTATTCGTTTAGTTTTAACAAATTTTCACAAAAGCATAAGTTTATTTGAAACTAAATCCGTTACCTTCGAAAAAATAAAAATAAAAAATAAACAGATATTGATATAACCAGATATAAAAACAATACTAACAAAAAACATAGATTATCAAAATCAAATGCACTACAATTACAAAATAGAAGAAAGAGCAATTAAAATAATTCCCAATACATTGATATGTAAAATCAGTCTATAAAAATAAACACATCAAATTCATTGTTTACGAAAAATTTAAAAACTACCAACTGAATTATTAAAAATAATATATCCCAAAATTCCAATTCTCTTTATAAGAACAATATCCATTGAATATACTATCACAGTTGGAGAGTGTTTCTCTGGAATTAAAAGACACATAATATCTAACATAGGATATATAGCTACCACATTCTCACGAAGTCTCACTTGCAACTTATCAGTGTCATAAAACAACACAATGATCAGCAGAATAGTGTATCGAGGCAGCAAATAATTTTCTAAACATATACTATTAAATATAAGAGACAATGAACGTCTATTATGCTTAATCATGAGCCGTTCTAAACATCGTATTTTGGCTTTAATTTCAGTTGAAAATAATCACAAAAACTCTCCAATATTTGGATAACTTTTTTTTAATTTGTTTCTAAGCTTTCGGCTCACATGAGCCATCTTCAGAGAGGTTATTTAGACTGTAATACAATAACATCCACCATCACCAACGATTTTATTTTGTGCTGACATAAACCAAAACAAAAACATGTAGGTAATATCAGACAGATTTTGGTCAACAATACGGTGATACTTACTCATACACACAGTAAGAAAAACCTTCAGATATTGTAGGCCATGTACATCAAATCTAAACAACCAACACTCAATAAAATCACCTTTAAATCCGGACATAACACATTATATTGCATTTGACTAAATGGTTTTGTTGTCATTTTGCGCTATCATGCGGTGTGACGTCATAAAACCGCATTGCAAATTTGAGATTATTTTTGGTAACTATTGCCGTTGCCAAGCGGAATTTTATGTTATATTTCTTATTTAGGAAAATAAATTAAAAATTAGACACTTACTTTATAAAAATAATATACCCCAAAATTTCAACCCTTTATATACGACGAATATTATATACGACGACTATTGTGTACGAAGATACTTGCCTACTGGGAAAATATTTCTCTGTAAATATAAAGTACAAAATATATATACTTTATACGACAATCACACTCGCATGGCAAATCACCAGCCATCTGTCGAACAAGACTGCTATTATACAACCCATTCATATGCATTGTAACATTAAACAGTTCCTCACAAGTGATACGAAGAAACTGGGAAAATCAGAAAGGAAAATCAGTCTTATGATACTCATACAGCAAAATCAACCATCAAGAAAAATAAACTATTATATATTAGTATTTGTCTATGTTTCTGGGGAGTTCCTGTGAATGACCCAAAGAGTTGTGAGTTCAATACCAGGCTACAGCAGTGGTGAGACTAGTAAATTACAAGATTATAGGGAGATAACTCATAACTACCAAAAGAGGTACTACTACGCAAGGAATGGAGTTCATATACCCCACTGAATGTAATAAAGTGTTCGGTTCGAAATTCCTAGTAACTGAAGAAGGCCGGAGCGTACAACTGCCGAAACGTCGTACAAATGCCAACAAATAGTCTGAATAATGTAAATATTGTATTATATCTTAAATGATGACATCATTCAAGGTGTATAAACACACACACAGACATCATAGATCATTTATGTTTTAGAACTTTTTGTCTATATAAGTATACTCTACCTAGCCTGCTGATGACTTAAGAAAGTCGAAACATTGGACTGTACTTTTTGTACTTTTCTTTCGAAATGATCTTCAGACAAATTCTGACAGAAATGTCCTCTTTGTCTGAGAAGGATTATTCCTGACTTGTAAAATTTGACTAAAATTAATCCATTCTAATGTCTGTCTTTTTTAATATTATTTTCCAAAGAGAATATATATATATATATATATATATATATATATATATATATATATATATATATATATATATATATATATATATATATATATATTGGGCCGTGTATAATGATAATATACACTCTAAAAGTCTGCCTTCTTCTACCGAGCGCTCATAGCCCAGAGGTAGAATCGCTGACTGATGTCAATTCGGTAGGGTTTCAATCCTGGGTTAAAGGCAATCGGAGTCTAACCGTACTGATGAGCTGTGATACAGCGAAACAGATTTGTCTGCCGATGAGTCTATATATATATACACATATATATATATATATGTGTGTGTGTGTGTGTATATATATATATATATATATATATAGATGCAACGAAACATATTTTAATAAAATATTACTACCCAAATATACATTAATGAAAATGCAGTGATCATGGAACTCAACATTAGTAAATTTCGGAGAATAATCGTGGAATGACAACTGATAATATTCAAAGAAAAGTCGCATTTTTATTGGCACATGATTATTCTACAAAATACAATGAGTACGACTGAATTAATAACCATCAAACGTCATTTCAACCTCCTCAAATGAACGTTAGGACTAAATCATAAACACAATATTATTTAAAGAAATCTTTGCAATCTATATAAAAGAAAAAATCTACCTAATGGTAATTGTAACTTTATAAACTTGTCCGACCAAATACTCATTGACGATCAAATAGAATTCTTGAATATCAGCCTAGATTGCCACCTCAGCCCTTGACATGACCCATTAAAAATTGAAATCGAAATACTCTACTAAACTATCCAACAGTTACAAACAGAAAATTTCCTTACAGAACACCCAAATCTTAAAGATCGTCTAAAAGGTGATCATTAAAAAAACATTCTCCACACAACAAACATAATAATATGCTCAGAAATAAACAAAAACATTAGTGGCAAAAAAATTACTAAGCAACGCTAATATCATCATTAGATGTACTGACAAAACCAACAACTACGTATAGTTCAACCGACAAGATTACATCCAAAAATTACAATCTATCCTAGATGACACAACAAAATTTACTAAAGTGAGAAACAATCCCACAAATTCATTAAAAAAGTACGTAAATAAATTAATCACTGCGAACAACACGAACGAGGGGAGTTTAAAAATCAAGAAAATTGTCAGTGATTACCAACCGGGATATCTTTATGATAATGTAAAAACCAGGTTTTCCTCTCAGACCCATCATATCACAAATACGTACACCGGTATACTATCTAAAATCTTAAACCACATAAGTTCACCATACACAACAAACAATACAACATCTCTTCAGCTAACGAATTCTTTCATATGTTAAAAGCTGCCAATCCCAAAAGCAACAGTCTAGCTTCGCTGGATGTTGAAAACCTTTTTACTAATGTCCCAATTGAAGAAACATTGAATATAATTAATGACTGTGTTTACAAACAACCATCTATCCCTCATCTAAATATCCAACCAGCAATTTCTTTGAAAACCTTGTACACCATACAAACTCCATTTTCAGACCATAACGGTAACATTTACATACAAACTAACGGTGTCAGTATGGGAAACCCATTCGGTCCTACATTCTCGAATATTTACATGTCGCATATCGAAAACAAAGTGTTTGAAACAACTGACAAACCAGAGAGTTACACAATGTACATCAATGATATTTTGGTTTGAATAAAAATATGGACGAAATCGCAAATCTAAAATTAAATTTCTAAAATAATCCCCTGCTGAAATTTACTGATGAACTCATGGACAATAACAGAATCCCGTTTCTTGTCGTCAATATAAAGCTAGAAACGAAATAATTTATCATTTATCTGTTTAAAAACCCACCAGTATGAAGTTTTGTCTCCTTAAATATATTAGACAATGCCCAGAAAGATATAAAATAGCACTAATAAGAAACTTCTTAAATAGAGTCCATCAAAATTCCTCCTCTCAAAGAATATTTTTGAACGAATTAAAAGGCACCGAACAAATATTAATCAACAATATTTTTCCTAACTACATCATTAATAAACAAGTAAAATTATTCTTACAAAAATACATGACACTAGCATTAAAAATAACACACAAGAAAACATCAACATATTTTATTGCAGCCAAATACACATTAATTATAAAAAAGACGAATTTCCTATACGAAAAATTATTAAACCCCATAGTTCTGCCGTAATTCATCAAAAACATATAAAATTTATAATATATTATAGAAGACAACAAACCTTATTGTTTCTAATAAAAATAACCGTATCAAATATAAACTGGCAATGATTTATATAGTGCATGGATTTCAATGCCCTGTACAAGATTGTTTTTCTTGTCATAAATTAATTATCTAATGGGAATATGGTAAGGTAGTATGGCCAATATTGGCCATACTCTCACTTCCATTAGTGGAGGCATTACATGTCACCTATGTAGTAATACTAGTGCAATACAAAAAACAATTATTAACCCATAACTTTAAAAAATATTATTAAACATATAGGTAGTATATATTTGATGCAATCTCTCTTTCATGTAGGTTTCATTGATAATGACAGACAACGTATTATCTTTAAGTTTTTCATATAATTTACCATGTCTTATGATTTTTGTTTACAAAACTCATATTATATAAGAAATGATTAAATGTTTTGTTTTTCTGAGCGCTTTCGGCGATACTTTTAGCCATTATCAAGGGTGAATCTTATTTTACTTATCACTGAATATGTATAGAGTTTATATATATAGGGTCAAGTGTGTGTTATGTTGGAAATTCTGTAAACACAATGTTGCCGTATTAATAATTGATATTATTAAGTGCAGAATTTTTTTAAATTATTTTTATTATTTTTTAATCTTCTTTTCATATGGATGATGCTATTATGTGTGTATTGTCAACAAATATGAACCGGACTGGTAGATCTCCGTGTGTGTTTAAATAAGATTGGGTTGAACAGTGACATACATTCGTCCAATTCGCTCTAACCTGGCACTTCGGCTTCAGTCATTTTTCCCGCTACCGTAAGGTGCACCTCTCTCTGCCTTTATAAATAATTTCATTGTAATTGTTCGGATGATCTCTTCGGCACGATATCTAGACTTTATGAATATAAGCGCAGTACAAGATTGGCAGTAAGATTTCATCAATTTAATTAGTTGATTAGATGTAATCGTTAATTCTGTGCTAATAGTTTGTCTTCTCGTACTTTTCGCTTGTGGAACGCCCTTCCGGATCCTCTCCAACTTCAGTCCTCAAAAATTAATTCCATTGCAAGTTCAGACGCTAATAAACCTGGTTCACTGTGTCGCACGAGACAACTTTTCTCTACAAAATTTATCTTACATATCTATAAGTCTACCATTCGTCCATACTTAAAATGTTGATGCGACATGTGATCCGGTACCCTGATATTTACAATTGATAAAATCTAAATAAAAATCAGCAATATTATTAGTCTTCATCTGGAAGTTCGACTTTACTCAATTTCTAACCGCCTTAAGGTCACTTCCCTGTGTTTTTTCTATAAATATTTGCATGGCAATTGTTAGGATGTACTGTTCGATACGGTACCGAGATTTTTTAATTATGGTTGAGCTGGATAGATGTAGCGTAAGTTCTATGCTAACAGTTTCTTTTCTAGCACTTCACGTTAGTGGATATCCTTTCCAGTTCCATGATTTCCAGACAACTTTAATCTAAAATCTTTAATCTATTGTCTATTGTCGCTATCTATTGTCTTCCTGATTACTCTTTTCTCTTCCTGAATAATTCTGTTTTCTAATT
This sequence comes from Ascarosepion bandense, assembly GCA_037127315.1. Classification (NCBI taxonomy): domain Eukaryota; kingdom Metazoa; phylum Mollusca; class Cephalopoda; order Sepiida; family Sepiidae; genus Ascarosepion; species Ascarosepion bandense. The sequence continues at coordinate 779,113 of JBBBDQ010000221.1, forward strand.
CTTCTATGCCTAGTAACCCTTATTGTTTTGTGGCTTTGCATGATATGAATAAGATTGATATACTTTTTATCTTATTAGATTTTAAGAAGAGGCAGTTCTTTGTATATCAGTTGCTATTCACATATTATTTGATCAGTTCCCAAATAGTGATAGTATTTGTATAGGCTTAGATTATAGGGGAAGCTAGAATGCATTTCAACTACTCTGAGGGATTAAGTTGTAGTTTTAAGCAAGAAAAACTATTTTGAATGTGATGTTAATGTAAACATACGTAGTATCAAAATTTCTAATTGTCAGGGATGTGTAACGCCAAGGTCAAAATTGGGAAACCATGGAAAAGCAAGAACTAAATATAAATATCTGACAAAAAACGTTGCTATAGAATAGAACAGGTAGATTTTGGAACTGTAGGATTGCACTGAATTTGATGGTTGTGGTTTGGCATATTTCTTTTAAAAATTCTTACCATTTTTTGAGGAAACGAGATTCTTTTTAAACGTAAATTTTGATTCAAAATGGTAGCATTGAAATTTCATTCCCGTGATCAGTAAAAGCCTTATAGTACTGCCTTATAAAATTTAAAGCTTTATGAATTGTATATAGACAAGATAAAGGGTACAAGCAGATTATTACTAAATCATTCTTCCATCAAATAAAACCTTCAATCGTAGAGGTGTAACTTCATTTCGGTGATCAGTGAAAGCCTTATTACACAGTTTTATAAAATTTAAAGCTTTATAAATTGTATATGAACAAGGCGACTGTACAAGCAAATTATTACTAAATTATTGTTCCATCAAATAAAATCTTAATTAAACGGAAATTGTAATGAACGGTTTAGCTGTATTAGGATGTAACATGTTATAGAGTGTAGTAGTTTTACTGCGACTTTCTATAAAAAATTCAAATTTAGAATATTCTGGCTTATAATGTGTGCCCAGCAGTATAACTTTTATATATACATTTATCTATTTTTTTTTGTTTTTTAATTATGATCTAAGAAATGATCTAACAAATTTTATTCATTCAGTATCCATTTTTGTAATCTTTTACAATTTTTCTTATAGTTTTCACTTATCGAATACAGTAAGAAAAACAGCATATTTTGCTCGTGGTCATTCATAATTAGAATTCTGATTTGAATATATGTCCTATTTTACGTATCTAATGTAAAATTTATTTGGTTTTATTCTTGAAAGAGTAAAATCTTGAAGTCAGTTTGTGAACAAATGCCAGCGGAAATTTGGTAATTCCATAGATCGTTTACAGTTGGTGTTTAAAACGTAATACTCAAAAACTGCTGAAAGTTATTAATTTAATTCTTAGTGTGAATACTTATCAAATCAAACCTCAGATTTTGCATTGAGCGCCATGCTAATTTTTAAAAAGTGAAAAAACAATGTACAATACTATACAATTCTAGCATCGAGTTCTGGCAAGAAGATGTTACTCTGTTTGGAAATGGTAAAAATGTCATGTGATATTTGAGTTTTGTCTAAAATCATTCGCATTTCCTGTAAATAAAAGTTAACTACATTTGTGATTTGCTAAGAAACATGAAAATAGAAAAGGTGAAGAAGGCAGGAATTTTGTTTTTTCAGAGATAACTATACAGCAACAGTTCATTCAGTCAGTTAAGTGCCATACGTGATACACGCTTGGGAGATCATGTCTCGAAAGAGACATGACTGACTGGGCAGAAGATTATCCCGCAATAGGTTGCCATTGCTTTCTGCGGTAGACTGGTTGCCAACCAAGACTATAGAACCCAATCAGTCCTGTTATTTGACCCATAGCTGGAGGGAAGAGATGAATTAATACCTTTCCCAAAGGTATTTGCACGTATACGATTGCAACGAATTCAACTGGCATTCGAACTCGGCTCTCCGATTTCTAGTTCCGAGTCGATATCCACTGGACCACAACGCACATCCAACAGTTCATTAAACGTTAATATAATATTAGAAAACTACCTGGCAAGAGATGTGACGTAAAATATAAAATATAGACTATGAAGCATCAACAAAGCTGTTAAGGTGAGGGGACAACTTGTCCAAAGAAAAATTCGGACTCTACTTGTATCCCTCGGAAACAACGATGAACGGTGCCAATTAGGAGTAACTGCCACAGAAGAAAATGAAACTGCATTTGTAGATTAATAAGTGCACAATATTTATGCATGAAGCTGCTCCACAGTTCAGTGGGCGTTCAGAATTTTTTTAAAAAGTACAACATTACACTATTAGATTTTCTGAGGTAGAGACAAGATCTCAACCCAATTGAAAATTAATGACAAAAACAGTATGGCAAAAAAACTGAATATCGGCTCGTAACGAGAAATCGGGGAGACAAGTTCGAATTCCTGTTGAATTCTCTGCATTCACTTACGCGCAAATACCCTTGGAAAAGGTATTAATCCGTCTCTTCCTTCTAGTTACGGGTTAAATAACAGAATAGATTGGGTTCAATAGCTTTGGATGGCAACCAGTCTACCACAGAATGTAATGGCAACCTACTGCGGGATAATCTTCTTCCCAGTCAGTCATGTTTCTTTCGAAATATAATCGTGTATCGCGTATGGCACTTAAATGAACTGATGACAGAAAAATACTTTCCTCCTGTTTTTTCTCCAAATAATTTCATGAGAACTACTATGATGAGTTTTTTTTTTGTGATGCCACGTTAATTTAATCGGGCTACTAGTTTAGCATCTAACTTCTAACCTTTTACCGTTGAAATAGTTGAATGCAACCGTCACTTCTACTCAAATCGTTTCTTTTCTCGCATTTTTTGACTGTGGAAGTTTCTTCCATTTACTTGTTTCCCTGATAGCAACAAACTCTAAAATATAAATGAAACGCCAATTGCCATCTTGTATCTACTTGAATCCTGTTTATCTTTTATCCTTTCTTCAATACCCTTGCGCCCAGTCTATTATCTCATTGTAGCCCTGTGCACACTAGTGGCGCTTCTGCCTCTTGGGGTAAATGCTTAAAAAAAATGAAGAACTGAGAGGCCCTTAAAGAAGTCATTCTTCACATACTGCTGCCATATCTTTTCTGGGGTTAGAGATTATTAGAAAAAAAAAACAAATTAGAATCTCCAATGTTATTTATCCTGACCTGGCACCTTAACATCTCAATCAATTTATCATCACCTTAACATACATTCCCTGTCGTTTTCTATAAAATTCTACTGTGACACGTAGATTATGAATTTAAGCGCAGTACTAGAGTGGCGGTTAGGTTTTGCTATTTTATAGTTGAAATATATTGATGTAACCTTAATTTCAATGCTAACAATTTCTTCATCGCATTTCTCACTTGTTTAACTCTCTTCGGACTGCTTGTTTTGAAGTCAAATTTGATATCTAAAATTTAAATACAATGTTCATCGTAATCTTATTTTATATTTCCCTTCTCTTAATATTTTTTCCTTACACTTAGCACACCTTGCATCTTACGGACTTTATTACTTTGATTGGGTAAAAATTATTAGAATTTCTCTCTGTTGCACTCCTCTCTTGTGAAACACTATTTCCGGTTTGCAAAATAAATATATATATGTAGTGGCTAAAGATCCGTCACAAGTTTTTAATACGATCAACGTTACATGATAAGTAGTATTATCTTTGTTACTATTATCAAAACATTTCGACCGATAAGCCCTCCGGCCTTCTTCATGTATCAGTCGATACGGGAAACATCGAAGGAATTAATGGAATGAGATGTCATAATTATTCATATTATTATTTGGACTAATACCTTTTGTTTATTTTGCTACTATCACATTCATTCGGCCGATATCCCTTTCAGCCCTTTTCACATTGTTGACAATCCGCATAGCATTCCGGAAAGTATCAAAATTACGTATATTAATTACATGATAACTAATGTTATCTTCCTAGTTACTATTATCAAAACCTTTCGACCGATAAGCTCTCCGGCCTTCTTCATGTATCAGTCGATACGGGAAACATCGAAGGAATTAATGGAATGAGATGTCATAATTGTTCATATTATTATTTGGACTAATACCTTTTGTTTATTTTGCTACTATCACATTCATTCGGCCGATATCCCTTTCAGCCCTTTTCACATTGCTGACAATCCGCATAACATTCCGGAAAGTATCAAAATTACGTATATTAATTACATGATAACTAATGTTATCTTCCTAGTTACTATTATCAAAACCTTTCGACCTGTAATTCCTCCAGCCTTCTTCATCTATGAGTCGATCTGGGAAATATTGAAGGAATTTCTTCGCTGAGATGTCATAATTATTCATATTATTTACATTCGAGCAAATAACTTCTATTTTATTAACATTATCACAACATTTCGGCCACTATGCACTCCATATTATTTTGGAAATAAGTCTAGACATATTCGTAATTTCCGAATGCAGGCAGTATAAAATTTGTGTTAGGAAGTAATGTTATAAAGTGTTTGTTTTTTTATATAATAAGAGTTTCCAACAAATTTAGACATCTTTTGCAGTGAAAATTATGAATTGCACAAGTGATTTTGGCGAGGGTTGTACATTAAAGTTAATGCGATATTTCAACTTTTCCAGAGCAAAAATGCACTATTAACTTAGCAAGTAATAAGGTCCTGATCTAATCACAATCAGGAAATCAATCACCTCCTGGTTTCAAAATCATCCTCAACTGACTAGTCTTGAAGAATGTTGAATAATTTTTATACCTTGATAGTATACTAACATTGAATGCACCCGCTAATAAAGAACTCAATAATCAAACATGGCCTTCCTCACCACTACTAATACCACGTAGTATTCGGGAAGTTTTTCAAAAGTATTCAGCAATCCCAGGCTAAACAAACCATCAAGTTCATAGTCTACTGAACTGCTGCAATATTAACTATTCTGTAATCCTGTGATATCTGGGTCAGTCAGTTAAGTGTCATACGTGATACACGCTTGGGCGATCATGTCTCCAAAGATGGAGCGTCTAGAAAGCATCATGACACGTCACCGACCTCGATGGGCCGGACACCTTGCCCAAGGGCCAGACATCCATCTAACCAAACAAATCCTCTTCTCAGAACTCGTTTTTAACAAAAGACCACGTAGAGCTCTACATCATCGGTTCAAGGATCAGCTCAAAACCACTTTGCTAAGGACAGGAATTGATCCTGTCAATCGAGAGACGGAAGCTGCAGAAAGAACCAACTGGAGAAGCGCAATCCATTGAAAAACAACATCCTTTGAAAACACCAGAAGACAAATAGAAGAGAGGATAAGAGACGAAAGAACAGCCCTGGCTCTCTATCAGCTGAATTGAACTTACCTACCCTATCATTCGGTGGTTGCGAACGTCTCTTCTGAACCAACATAAAATTCTTTTCACACAAAAGGAAATGTCGATGAGGACCCCAACACTCAGTAATGAGTTCTGCAAATGATGGCAATAAAAATTATAACATCTGAAACTAGCTAACATTTTAACTGAAAGCGCTCGGAACAAAAAGATTTTGGAGAAAGTTTTCACCCATTAATTATAGAAACGGAGTTACTTGAACGTATATAATAAAAAGAAAAAAATGGCAATTATAACATTTCAGTCTTGTTCAAGTAAACTTGCATTAAAGAGGGATTGTTATAAAAGAAACACACACACACACACATATATATATATATATATATATATATATATATATATATATATATATAAGTAATGTTTTTTGTCCTGTCTTTTAACATCAGACATTGTTCAAAATTTTTTCTAGACAATTTTTTTCTGAAAACGTGAACGTCGAAAGGCGTCTTAAATCCCCCTCTCAATATTTTTTTTAAAATTTTTACTTATTAATTGAGATACTTTTGTATCTTTCTTAATGAAAAAGATGATCCCTTTAAAAATAATATAGCTATATATACATATAATGTGGAGACGTTTTTCACTGAAAAAGTGTTGTTAAGATCGGGCCGACATTGAAGTTTAGTGAAAACATAATTATGAAGTCTTAACTCTTCAGGGATTATGTTTATTTTGCGTTGCTTCCCAATGTTTTACTGCACGCTAAAAAAAAGTCAGTAAAATAAAATGAAATTAAAAACACTTAACTACTTTCATCTTTTAAAAATTAATTTCAGCAAGCAGAAAGAATCACTCATACACAAAGATATCAGATTTTATCAAAATGCATATAGAAAAACACTGGGAAGCAACAGCAGTTCAAAAATACCCATGAAGAGTGAAGATATCATGATAATGCCTTAGCGAAACATCGAAGATGACATGGCTGAAACAACACTGCGAATGTTAAGCGAATGACTTCTCAATATTAATTCTATTAATGGTCTATGTTGATATTAATCACTTTATGTTAAAAAAAAGTCCCCGCTCGCCAAATATGTGTTCCTATCAGTAAGTAAGTTAGTCGACTGCTAGGTCGAAGTCGAGCCAAATGCTTCCTTTTCTTTTCCTGTTACATTGCGGTAGGGGTGAGCGCAACTCCTATCCATGGATTTCTCCACTTACCCTCGATCCTTCTCTTTGTTGCTGACTGCGCAACAGAGAGGCGTCGGTGCAATATTGCTGGGGATCGAACCCATAATCTCTAGTTTTTTAGGCGTGCACCTACTATTGAGATAAACTACAGAATGAAACCATTTTTGTCAGTAAGCATCATTACAATTTAATAATAAAAAAAATAATAATTATATATATATATATGGTATCCTTAAATAGTATACCACAAATGCAAGACTCGCACGCTGCGTGAAGTAGAGACACTGCAAATAACTGCTAGTCTGTATGATTACTCTATTTTATGTCTACGTATATAAGAGAATGGGAACATCCTATTTCTGTATACAGGTAGGTATACAACAATATATATATATATATATATATATATATATATATATATATATATATAAACAGAAAGAGAGAGATTGATTTCTACATATTAGGATCCGACAAATTCATTCAGTTTTTATGTTTGTGTCGTATGTGAAACTTTAATCTCACTAGTGACTTTCATACAAGCCCACCTATTTTGCAACAGCGAGGATTTCGAAACAGTTATATTTGCTGACCTTTTACGTCGTTGTCCTTCGTCTCTTAGTCAATAATATTGATTTTGAAATTTATAGTGCTAATCTGACACAAATATCAACAATTATTTCTATTCAGGAAAACTCGCCCGAAGTTAGTTTGAGGATATTGACACCTGAGAGGTTACGCTTTAGCTTTTCTTTATACCTGAGCAGCAGCCGTCCAGCAGTCTTTGTCTACTGTCAAGCTAGCTATACATGAGGACATTAGGTCTTCTGTCTTTACTCATGCTTGAAACATGACATTCTCAGCAAAGCTGTGACTGCATCAAGAAAATCTCAATTCCACCAACGTTGCATTTTGCAAGATCGGAAAGTTTGGCATTATATATATATATATATTGTCAAACTACATATATATATATATATATATATATATATATATTAGTCATCCACATACAACCCTGTTTCGCTGTATCACAGCTCATCAGTGTGGATAGACAAATCCACTTGGTTCTGGTCGGGATCGAAACTCGACCGATTTGGTGTCAGTCCGAGTAGCTACTCCCTAAGCCATAGGAGCACAGAATCAGAGAAGGAAAATTTTAAAGTATTGTATATAAGCAGTGTATACACACGCCAGTCACCGAAATAACTCAATTCATTTCTGAAGAGTCATGCATATAGCAGAAGTGGAAACTGTTTTTAAAATTTTCTTCTCCAGAGAGCTCAATCGCAATATTAGTCCTCCACGTACAAGCCTGTTTCGCTGTATCACAGCTCATCAGTGTGGTTAGACACATCCACTGGGTTCTGGCCGGGATCGAAACTCGGTATATATATATATATATATATATATATATATATATATATATATATATATATATATCCGAGTGAATACAGAACGAAAAATTCTTACAACGTCCAAAACATTAATTTAAAACAGTGCTCGATATGCTGAAACGAACGTACATTCGTAGCAAGTATATATAGAAAAATTATGTCCATATTCTAAAATATAATTTATAATATATATATATATATATATATATATATATATATATATATATATATAGGTTGCAATGTCAAACAACTCATTTGTGTGCCCATCCGTCTAAAATTACGGCTAGCCCATCCTTATAACCGACAACCTCTCAACCAACTGAGTATACTGTGGATTACACTGGAACTATGCTGTTTGGACCTGACCACACCTTCTTCGAGAGAGTACATAATCTACTTTTATTATTTCTTTTAAGAAGGTCAGTATCATCAAACCCTCGGTCACGATGACTTGTGACTTCGTTCTAGCACAACCACAATCTCCGAAGTATTTTGTCTACCCACTTTCAATCTACCGGTGATATTGTTTTCGAACACTTTCTAAAAACTGTTAATAGCTAGAATCAACAAGAGAAAGAAAAAGAGTGTATACGAGAGAGAGAGAGAGAGAGAGAGACGTGTGAGTGCAAAAAGTTGTTTTTTTATTAAAGTCTAAAAGTTTTTTCCGTTACTCGCTTTCAAAAAATTCGAATCGTATTAAAATCTTAAGACACATCGAATGTATACGCGTGTGGGTGCGCATTGGTTCTATATATCACAGGTCATTAAGAACAGTGATTGTTTGGTACATACAAGACAGTTTCTGACTCGTTGGCAGGTAGCTAGATGAACAGATACGGACAGTTTTCTGGCCCGGAATCTTCTCATTGAAATGCGTCATTAAGGTGATCACATAGTGATTCAGATACAGGCGTTCATATATCGTTACTGAGAGAGCTACTAAGCGCCACAGACAAAGGCGTTTGAAGAAACAGACCGGGAGAGCGCAAGTCAAAAAATGATACGATACAATGTGAACAGTACAAAAAACTTGTACAAAAGGAACGACTAAATAATGGTGGAACAAAAGCAAATTTTCCCGCCCAAATAAAGAGAAGGTCCCACTGATTACTTTTTATAGATTTTATATTCAATGAATCAAGCGAAGAGGAAAACAGGAAAGGTGTATGTAACGGTGGGTGGAGATTCGAGAATTCGAGAAAGGGGTCCCAAATAGGGGGAGGTGACGTAGTGGTGGCGGTAGTGAAAATGTTGTCATTTGTTGGAAGTGAAGGGCAGAATGAAAGAAGAGTTACAATAGGGAGGGGGATGAAGGAAAAGAAAAGTTGAGAGAATAAAATTTTATTGAAAGTGAAAGCAATTAAGTTATAGAAGACAACAAAGAACAAGAGGAAGAATAGAGAAAAGCCAAGACAAAAATATTTTGGCAAGGGAAGCAAAGAAATCGGAAAGAAAGAAAGCTATAAAGTTAAATGAAATAAAATATTTCTTTCTTTTAACTCGTGAAAAAGAAAGAAAACAAGAACGAAAGTAAGAAAAATAAAGAAAAAAAGACAGAAAGAATGACAGATAGACAAAAAATATAAGTAAACTAACAAAAAATAATGAAAGAACGCAAGAATGAGGGCAAAGAAGAAAATGGGAAAAAGACGTAGAAAGAAAAAAGAAAGGAAAGAAGGAAGAAAGAAAACAAGAAAGAAAGCGAAAAAAAGAAAGATAGGAAAGTAAAATGAAAAAGGAAAAAACAAAAATAAAGAAAAAGATAGAAATAAAACATGAAAGAATGTAACAAATACAGAAAGAAATAAAGAAACAAAGAAACAAAAAAAAAGTAAAAGAAAAACAAGAATCAAAGAAAAAGAATAAAAGAAAGAAAACGAAAAAGAAAGAAAATTAAATAAAGAAATAAATGTAGAAAACTAAAGAAAATGAGGAAAAGACGCAAAAATGAGAGCAAATCAGAAAATTGAAAAAGACGTAGAAAAAGCAAAAAAGGCAAGAAACAAAAAAGCAAGGGGAAGAAAACAAAACAATAAAAAAGAAAGATACAGAAGCAGCAATAAAAATGAAAAGAAAAATAAAGAAAAATTTAGAAAGAAAGCATGAAAGAAGGCAAGAAATAAAGAAAGAACGAAAGAAAGGAAGAAAGAAAGTCAGAAAACAGGAAAGAAAGAAAAAACACAAGAAAGAAAGAAAGAGAGACAGAAAGAAAGAAAGAAGACAAAAAAAGAAAGAATTAATGCAAGAATCTAGGAAAGCAAACAAAGAAAAAATACTGAAAATCACCAACAAAGAATGAAAAATTGATGAATTTCAAAACACAGCATACAATTTCCGAAAATTAAAACCACCAATTGGAACTGTGTATGACGGTAAACTGCATCTGATAGGGAGGTTGTGAGGAGCATGGAAACACCACTTATTTGCTGTTGTTCCCAGGTCCACCCTGACTCGAAGTGTTAGCTCCTGTTAGGGTCTCAGCTATGGGAAAGTAGTTAACCCCCCAAATTGGAGTCAAAATACTATGTAAGAATAAAGACTTTTATAGAAACATATACATATAAATAGACTTTTATAAAAAAAATATACATTTTTCATAGAAAAAAATATTATCAGCAATACATTTTTATTCAAAACTAGAAGACACCTTCAGTTTACTCTGAAAAAAATAAATTAAAAAAACTTTTTCATCAAAATCTGACTAAATCAACCTTCTCACTATAACCGAACATAAAAGAAACCGGTAAAACCCCACTTTTTGGCATTAAATAACCCACAAAGTTTGATATGCCGTTAAACAAAACTCAAACTCACACTCTGAAACCATACTTTCAAGAGACGAGCCTACAAGGAAACTAATCAACAACCAGATATTTTAAGATCATCACACTTCTGGGCAACAACGCAAAGTACCAAGAACAAACATACCAACATTTACTTAATGAAATACACACACCATACATTTTTATTATCTAATCAGTTTTATTCCTTATCATTTATACATCAATCTATTAATATTAATGAATTCAAATACTTGTGTATACTTACATTATTATTATTATTATTATTATTATTATTATTATTATATTTTGATTTCTGCTGTGGTCACACGACCTACACATTTTGCAAAGAATTAAAGCAGTTAGTGTTGTATTGTTATGGCTACATTTCATTTGTTTTTCTATGTCCCATAACATCACTAGCGTTACATGGATAAAATCTATTCTTAGTGTGTGGGTTGTACTTATCAAGAAAATTTTTGTATTTCTCTTAAGATGAGGTTTGCAGGGATTCTTTCAATATGTTGTTCTGTTCTTTTTTAATCATTCCAAGTGCACCGACTATTACTGTTATTGTTCTTGTCTTCAATTTCTAATTTTCTACTATTTAAATTTTTAGGTCTTTATACTTTGATAATTTTTCAGATTCCTAAGTTGCTATGTTACAATCCACTGGACAAGCCATATCAATTAGGCAATATTTTTTCTTTTTGGTTTTTGAACCGGTGCATGGTGATGATCATACCAGTGTTTATTTACATATTTTCCAAAGTGTTAGCACATTGTCCAGCGTAAATATTGACCAGACTTATCGTGACGATTTTTATATTCATTTGGTGCAAGTACAGAACATCCTAAGGTGAGATGGTTTGTTCTTTTCTGGTATTTTTCACAGAATCTGCTTTTTGGATCCACATTATTATTATTATTATTATTATTATTATTATTATTATTATTATTATTATTATTTTCTTTGGATTCTGGGATATATGCATTTCTTCCTGTAACCCAGCTAGAGACCTAAGGTCATAAATGGCATCATGACATTTTTTACTGAGCATCTTTGTAAAAGCAAAACAACAAAAATAAAAGACAACTTGGACCACACATTTTTACATAGATAAATACCTACATAAGGTGTGAACTTATCTTTTGAGTACATTTGTTTCTGTTCCTCTATAGGCTACAAGGTATAATTTCAATTAATCTATCGAAATCTTTTTCAATCAAACCGAGGCCTCCAACTACAACTGGAATTGTTGATGTCCCCATGCGCCCCATTTTCAGATTTCTGGTTCTTTGAATTTTGATACATTTGAAAATATTCAAAGATATTTTCCAGTCTGTAGCAACTGTCATGTCAAAAGGAAAACATTCTTTTGTGGTCTCGCTGTCTAGGCGATTAGATTTGATTATTTTCATTGAGTGTATTGTAAACTATTGTAAAGTTCTTACAGGTAATCTGGTCTGGGTGGTGTTCATAACTGTTTCTTTAAGTTCCCTTTCCGGGAAAATGGCAGATTTTCCAGTGCTGATATTGGCTAACTCTCTAAGATCGAGCTTTATGTTATTGGGTGCTAATAACGTAAAACATAATACAACATTGTTAAATTGTTTCTTCATATTTTTATAGAATCTGCATTTATTGTTAACATGATTTATTATTATTATTATTATCTTCCTTCAACAAGTTTTTCATTTTCAACTGGAGATCTATCTATCTATCTATCTATCTATCTATCTATCTATCTATCTATTATATATATATGTTAGTCTTTTTATATGCTTACCAAACTTTGTTCACACACACACACACACACACACACATATATATATATGTTGCTGAGGTGATGTGTCGCTCCCCGTGGGGATCGTCATATCGAAATGGCCATTCAACATCTTTGAATTAATCCTTTTTTAATATATATATATATATATATATATATAATATATATCAGTTACCCCTTATCTATCTATCTATCTATCTATCTATCTATCTATCTATTTCAGTAAACCTCTTGATCTTATTTTTTATAAAGCATGCGTTCTGTCTCTATATTTGTCGCAGTCTGTTTTTATCTCATTGTATTACTTTGGATCTATTTTCATTAATTCCAATTACTCTCCCTGCTTTCAGAGTACTCTGACACCTATCAACAGTTTTTACATGGACTTTGTACTTACACACGAACACACACATAAGCCCACACGCCCCCATATATATATATATATATATATATATATATATATTGACGACAGAGTGCCGAACTGCAGAGGATAATAGCAAAAACTTCTGCCGTCGCAGTTGTGATTCTTTTCTTTATTTTCAGACAATAGCAAAAGGCGACATTTCCCGCCGCCCGTCTAAGCATTTATCAACAAGGCAGCCATCTTGTCTCGTGTTCTGTGCGCCACTCTTTCAGCGGGTTCTGAAATGGGCAAAAAATAAAAACAAAAACAAAATAAAAACAAAACAAAAAAACAACTACACACACACACACACACACACACACACACACACACACACACACACACATACACACAAAGAGAAGAAATCAAAACGCAGAGCAAATAACAGGAGACAAAAACCGTGAATAAATTGGTTGGTTTGGTTGGTTTGTTTAAACGCATATCAACTCTTCATGGGTCTTTTAACGCCAAAATTTAATTTTCTTGAGAGGTTTGAATTAATCAAATTATGATATATGTTATTCTGCTTTCACATTTGAATACATGGTAGATGATACTCAGATTTTATGCGTATACATATTTGTGTGGACATAATTACTAGACGTGGCGACATGCGTTTTATGTTGTAGTTTTGTTGAAAATATATTTTGGAAAACACTTCGGTTTCAGTATAGCACGAAAGAGTTGTTGCATGTTCATTGATTTTGTTTAGTGGAGTATCAATATCTATGGATTATCTTATCAATATCTATGGATTATCTTATCAATATCTATAGATTATCTTATCAATATCTATGGATTATCTTATCAATATCTATAGATTATCTTATCAATATCTATGGATTATCTTATCAATATCTATGGATTATCTTATCAATATCTATAGATTATCTTATCAATATCTATGGATTATCTTATCAATATCTATGGATTATCTTATCAATATCTATGGATTATCTTATCAATATCTATGGATTATCTTATCAATATCTATAGATTATCTTATCAATATCTATGGATTATCTTATCAATATCTATAGATTATCTTATCAATATCTATAGATTATCTTATCAATATCTATGGATTATCTTATCAATATCTATAGATTATCTTATCAATATCTATAGATTATCTTATCAATATCTATGGATTATCTTATCAATATCTATAGATTATCTTATCAATATCTATGGATTATTTTATCAATATCTATAGATTATCTTATCAATATCTATAGATTATCTTATCAATATCTATGGATTATCTTATCAATATCTATAGATTATCTTATCAATATCTATGGATTATCTTATCAATATCTATAGATTATCTTATCAATATCTATAGATTATCTTATCAATATCTATGGATTATCTTATCAATATCTATAGATTATCTTATCAATATCTGTGGATTATCTTATCAATATCTATGGATTATCTTATCAATATCTATAGATTATCTTATCAATATCTATGGATTATCTTATCAATATCTATAGATTATCTTATCAATATCTATGGATTATCTTATCAATATCTATGGATTATCTTATCAATATCTATAGATTATCTTATCAATATCTATAGATTATCTTATCAATATCTATGGATTATCTTATCAATATCTATAGATTATCTTATCAATATCTATGGATTATCTTATCAATATCTATAGATTATCTTATCAATATCTATGGATTATCTTATCAATATCTATAGATTATCTTATCAATATCTATGGATTATCTTATCAATATCTATAGATTATCTTATCAATATCTATGGATTATCTTATCAATATCTATGGATTATCTTATCAATATCTATAGATTATCTTATCAATATCTATGGATTATCTTATCAATATCTATAGATTATCTTATCAATATCTATGGATTATCTTATCAATATCTATAGATGATCTTATAAATATCTATGGATTATCTTATCAATATCTATAGATTATCTTATCAATATCTATAGATTATCTTATCAATATCTATGGATTATCTTATCAATATCTATAGATTATCTTATCAATATCTATGGATTATCTTATCAATATCTATAGATTATCTTATCAATATCTATGGATTATCTTATCAATATCTATGGATTATCTTATCAATATCTATAGATTATCTTATCAATATCTATGGATTATCTTATCAATATCTATAGATTATCTTATCAATATCTATGGATTATCTTATCAATATCTATAGATTATCTTATCAATATCTATGGATTATCTTATCAATATCTATAGATTATCTTATCAATATCTATAGATTATCTTATCAATATCTATGGATTATCTTATCAATATCTATGGATTATCTTATGCCGAAATCTAAATATTCTGAACGTAATCGTTTGTCTTCCACTACAGATAAAATGCATTGTTGGTCATTTTACTATAAATAGTTATTGTTAGTAATTTTCTATAGAAAATATATTGACAAAGAAAAAGGTGCAACGTTGAAGAGAAGGTAAAATCAGCTTTAACATTAGTTGGCTGATTTTGTTTTGCGGCCTATCGACACATCTATTTAACCACAGATAATTTGTACATAATTTAAAACTTTCAGAATAAAGGTATGTTTTTTTTAGACATGTGGTTTGTAGAATATAAAATGCAATGTTGGTAAAATTACTATACATATATATTTTTGCTATAAAATATTTATTTTTTTCATTTTAATATAAAAATGTACTCTTCATTTTGGGTTTGGGCTTCACTATTTTCCCATATCTGTGACCCCTAAAAGTTGCTATCCCCCAGAATTTGAGTAGACCTGGGAACAACAGGAATTTAAAAGGGGGATCTTCGCTCTTTAAACTTACCAATCTCTCTTTCAAGTAATTAAATATATGATATATGCAATTCGACCTTTACACTTGAATACAGCAGATTTGGGGTATGTGTAGACATAATTACGAGACGCAGAGATACGTAAATTTTTTTCGTTGTAGTTTAATTTTAAAAAATTGTATGCATGTATATATGTTATGAAAGTGTTCATGTTGTTTGTTTTGTAGTATTTGGGTGATATCACTGCAATTAGTTAATAAGGGCATATTGTTGGTAATTTTACTATAAATACGTATTGATAGTAGTTTTTGTTTGTGTTTTTTTTAATAAAAATATGTATTGCTGATGTTTTTGACTGTAAAAGTATACTTTTTGTAATTTCATAGTGTTTTGTCATTGTTTGGGGTTTGTCTTTGGTCATAGCTGAGACCTTAGCAAGTGTTACTACGCCAGGCCAAGGTGAACCTTAGAATAACATTAATTAAGAGGTAGTCGACGCTCCTCAATACCTCAATTCCATAATCGAAAGTCATGCTGCTGGATGACTGAAAGAAGAGAATAAATGAAAGAAAAAAAAAGATGGAATAAAAAATTATATATATATATATGTATAATTGTTTATTCCATTTTTATACATATAATATTTTCTATGAACATTTTGTTTTTGTATTTTTTGTTTTTTTAGGGTATAAATTATATAAAGGTCGTCCAAATGTTTTGTCTTTCCATGCCATTTTGGCTATACTTTAGCCATTTTCGCGAAAATCATAAGATCACATGAAAAATTGCATAAAAACTTAACCATCACACCGTGTCTGTCATTTTTAAAGAAACCTGCACAATAGAGAGATTGCTGCCCAAATATACAATACACACATACCTACACGCACACACAAACATACATACATATATATATATACATATATATATATATATATATATATATATATATATATGAACATTATGTGATAGATAGATAGATAGATAGATAGATAGATAGATAGATAGATAGATAGATATTCATTCATCTAGTTATCTTTTCATTAAAATTACTTTTAAAAACATGTTAACGTCTTTATCTTAAAAAGAAATGAAAATCATTAATCAGATAGGGTAACTGAGTGCTTTAAAAAGGTATAGTCTTTTCCCCGCCTTCCAGACTAATGTCACATTTTTCAGAACAATTCTATCGTCTAAGTGTTTTTCTCTCTTTCAATCTATCGCATTAAAGTGCATTTTTTTGCTGTTATATTCAGCGAAAGAAGCCACTCAATCAGAATTCGACCCCTTGTATTTCAAATTACCCGGTATTTTCCACTCGAATAATTTTTTTTTCATTCTCTCATCGATCGGGTTGAAAGAGCAGACATGTCGATCTTGTGGTTGTAGCAATTTCAATTGCAAATAGTAATTTCCCGCTACCTAAAGTTGTCGGTTAGTTGAGTGGTTAAGACCTTAACATATCAGTCGGCGCGAGCAATCCCAACCTGTTGGATCATTAAAAAGAGTCTAAAATAAATATGGCTTGTTCAAACAAGCCTTACAAATGAAATTAACTATACACCTATGTCGATACTCGGTGATGGTTGTGCCATAGTTTTCAAGGATGTGAGCCTACTTTGTTCAAACTGCTCTTCACGGCATATTATTCGCACTCATAAAGATAAAAGGGCTAAAATCCGCTCAGCATAATTGTCGTATAAGCCACGAAATATTTTTGTGGATACTTTAGAAACAAGACATAGCATTAGCTTACCAAGGGAAACTACAAATCCTCACACAAGAAGTATTTACAGAAAGCGGAAAGAAAGGACTATATATAAACTAAAGAAAACTGAAAGCATGATTACCAGTAAAAAGAGGCAAAATGCAAATTACAGGTCGGGGATACTAAAATCAAACAGCTACAGAAATTGAAATACCTGGGAACTGTTCTAATAAAGGACGGTAAGTGCGACACTGAGGTCTGAAGGCGTATTCACATGGCTAAAGATGCATTCCAGAAACTGAGTAGAATATTGAGAGACAGAAAAATACACTGGAAACAAAGAAGGGTGTACTGGATTGTTATGTGATGCCTGTTCTTCAATATGGTATCGAATGCTGAATAATCTCAGCAAATATGAAGGAACGACTTGAAACAGCCGAAATATGATTCCGCAGGATGCTGAAAATACCATGGACCAAATATATTAGGATTTAGAGAGAATGAAAACAAAAGAAAATATACCTGGTTGATTGATTTTATTCAAGGATTACCAACCTTTTGCAGGTTATTTAAAGCCGACTGGAATTGGAACTCAGTTTTCTGATTTACAACACTAGAAAAAAATAAATGAAATCGTGCTGAAACCCCAGTTATTTATTTTAGCTAATATGAGGGCGCTAAATCCGATAATGACCTTACTTTTTCTTGGTTAGATACATTTTGTCCATACAGAAATGCCTCAGTTTTGGTAAGACAAAGCATATATTTTTCAATTGTTTTTTGTATACATGATATTGGCTGATAGTAATCTTTCTCAAATTAAATTTCTAGAGTCTTCTCAATTCGTATTTAAGCCAACACATGTTGGTCGGCTTAGTGAAAAATACTATTTTTTTAAATAACAAACAGACCCTAAGTCTTTAAAAATAACACGATTGAATATGTGGTGGATAGAAAATTAAGAATTAAAAGCAACCTTCTTCTTCCCTTTTAGAAAAATTCACAATGGCGTGTGAAATCCTGATTTTGCCAAATAGAAAAAGAATTGACTACGTGCTTAAAGAAAAAGTCGAAACCGGATTTTGCGAGTAGATGTTAAACTCATTTTCTGACCAATGGGAGCGATTTGCAAGACCGAAGAGAATTAGCGATCCAGTGCGAAAAATCTAAATGACTATAAAGGTTTCGGTTAGCGTCAGACAGTCAGATGGGAGCAGCGAGACGACACAGTAAAATGTGACAAGGGAAAAACTTCAAGTCAACCCGGACGTAAGTTCACGTCGCACATTCGTTCTCTTTCTCCTTCTTTCTCGTTTGCTGATTGCTTTTACTTCTTTTTCTCCATTCAAAGACATTCCTACCAAACAAACGCGCGTACATACATACATACATACATACATACATACATACGTACGGACATACATATACATAAAATCATTCCAACAATTTACTACTGTGAACATTTCTATAACTCTTGATACTCATTGCTTGTTTCTCATTGAACTTTAATTTCTACAAATCTTGTTATTCTTTATATCAATAAATTTCTATTTTAACATGAAAAATGTATATTTTTATCATTCCTCTATTTCACTCAAATCCACACATTCTAACCTGCTGAAAACATTCTGATGACAACCTTCTGATAATAACTAATAAATCTGTAAGCTTTAGGTAGTTCGGTTATGCATGCGACAAGGCCGAATTAATAAAAATTAACCATCTCCCTACGGCTACAAATATACCAAGATCAACAAGTATTTTTATGAAATCATTTAG
Organism: Ascarosepion bandense; assembly: GCA_037127315.1. Classification (NCBI taxonomy): domain Eukaryota; kingdom Metazoa; phylum Mollusca; class Cephalopoda; order Sepiida; family Sepiidae; genus Ascarosepion; species Ascarosepion bandense. Next base: position 798,257 of record JBBBDQ010000221.1, read on the forward strand.
TATAATAAACAGCAGTAATAAAAACCTACGTGAACATAAGAACTATGGTGAAAATTGTCTCTTTCTTAATTGTCTGTCATGTTGAATGTTATTAAGTTCTTTTTTGATATTCCAGTAGTAGTCAGCCATCATCTTTTTGTTTCAGCGTCCCTGGTAGCGCTCTTCCACCGTTTTGAGATCCTGGTGGAATGGTTCTCCTTGCTTGTCACTCTCATCCCCGCATTTATCCGGAAATTTATCTAGATGGATATGTAAAAAATGAGCGTTAATACTCATATTAGCGTATTACTGATAAGGTGTAATACTGATAAAATTTATCATTTCATTTGAATTTTGGTGATAAATTGGAAAATATTTTACTCAAAAACACTTTTTTCCTATAAGAATAGTTTATATCAGGAGGCTGACAAAAATTGTTCGAACTACATGAAGATTGATGGATTTCTACATCCTTTTTTAAACTAAATGTTGCAATCAGCCATAATGATAAATTGATAGTTTGTTCAAAATGGATCATTTTCAGTTCAGCAAAAACGGTAGCTGACAATGAAAATCTCAGGCCATTTTCGGAATCAGCACCAACAAATTAGTTAAAAACAGTGTTTTGTTTCTTGGCATTAAATATCGTGTTGATCAGTACCATTACGCAACACGCACATCCAATCTTACAGTATATGATATTCCCTAGTGTTTACCCGTCAAGGTACTGACTAAGTTTGACGTTGTCTAACTTCGGTGTTCGTATGAGGAACAGTGCATAAAAGTGATATGGCCGTAGGTTAAAATGCGTTAAAAATAACCATTTCAGATTCCAACAAAATTTCTGAATTCATGACAGAAAACTTTGCTCGTAAATTCTCTTCCAGGACTACTTTTGACTCATCTTTTAATGTTATGAGCGAACACTTTTTGCTTTTTGTCAGCATGAGTAATGCTAAGTAATAACAAAAACTACTCTAAAACGTTGACTTCCTAGATGTTACTCTGGATTTAGTTAATAACCAATACTCACCATATGTAAAATATAATGCTAATCTATTTACATACATTCTAAATTATAATCACCCACCGTCTATTATACAGATCATATTCTGTTGAATACAGAATAAACAACAATTCCTCAGCTAAAAACATTTTTATATACACAGTACTACAACAATATTCTCCCAAAAGAGAGGTTATAAATGCAACGACATTAAATATTATGAAAAAAAAATAATAATATCTAACATAATGGAAATAAAAAAATAATTTGGTACGCACCATTATTTAACCAAATAGTGAGTACGAAGTTAAGCAATAAATTCCTTAACCTAATTCAGAAACACCTCCCAGCTAATAACCCCCTTAGCAAAATATTTAATAAGAATACACTGAAACTTAGTCATAGTTTCACTGATAATCTTGAAATTTTGAAATGATAATAAAATCACAGCAATAAAATCCTAAAACTATATAAGAAAATTAACAATCATAGACACTCTATTATAAATAACGGCAATAATGCTTATACTTGCAATTGTCTTAACACAAACGAATGTCCTCTTCAAAATATCTGCCTTACAAATTCTATAGTATACCAAGCTACTATTTTTACTACAGAAAATTCAAATCTATCAAACATTATACAGGAAGTAAGAAGAAAACATTTAATGGTAGATATTATTAGCATAAATAATAATAAAATCTATAGTAACTCAACTATTTTTTCCAAATACTATTGGTAATTAAAAGATTCAAATTAAACTTCTACAATAAAACAGAAGATATTATAAAAATTTAGGACATATAAATCGCTACCTGAAAGATGTTTTCTTTGCTTAAAAGAAAAAAATTCACATAATCAAATTCCCAAAAACTTATTAAAACAACGTCATCAAATACTATTTACTGCCATCATAAGACTCTTAGAGATATCTAAAAATATCTCAAGTTGTTTACTAACCTTTTATTTAACTTAAATCTCAACTTGATTAACTGTTATATTGCTGTGTACGCAAACTTTCACGACTAGTCATCTCTAAAATCTTGTAATTTTGTTTTTAAAATTATGTCCTTACGTCTATTTCCTTATATTAAATGTGCTTTCTATATTAATAAAACCATTGAAGACAAATATTTCATTTTCTATTGTTCTTAGTTTTACTTTCAATTTCGTTGCATCTAATAATATTACATTAGCTACATTTTTCTTTTCTTCTTATTCAAACAATTGACATTTGCTATCTAGTATATACTTGGTCCCAATATTCATTGGTCTATACCTACAATTCTTTTAAACTATAATAACCTCCCACTTCACTACAATCACCTAATATGGTGGCAATTTTTGATTTTTAGTTAAATTTTGTTATTTTAAATTTCCTTATCCTTATATACACGACCCAGTAAAGGAACCTCATTTCACTGCCTGATGATTGTGTATTAAACACCGAAACTTAATAGCTTTTGAGTTGTAGTATACTATTATTAGAAAAATAATAATAACTATATATATATATATATATATATATATATATATATATAGATATATATATATAAAAGGCAAAATGTTTGTGTATCTGTCTGTCTGTATGTATGTATGTCCTTTATACAAATCCACAATTCTCACCAAACTTCACGCAAATATTCTTTAGGCTTCCGGTCAGGTCAGTGGCTACATATTTTTCCGATTTTGCCTGGATATTTATATATATAAAAGGCCAGATATTTGTATGCGTGTCTGCCCGTATATACTTTGTACAAATCCACAATTCTATTCGACTCCCACCAAAATTCACACAAATATTCTTTAGGCTTCTGGTCAGGTTAGGGGCTACTTATTTTTTCAGATTTCCCCCAATATCTATATACAGTGACACGCATATATATTGGATAGATGTTATTTTCTGTTATAAGTCTAGTTTATGCTCGCCATTTTGAATAATTTCAATTTAATGGGTAATTTTGAACTTTGATAAAAAAAATGGATTCAACCATAAGTTTTTAGTTTTCCTTCCACATACCGCTAAAACAACTTTACGAGATATTACTTACCAAATATTAGGCAAAATGGCGAATATAAACTAGAGTTATAAGAGAAAATAACATGTATCTAATACTTATGCCTGTCAATGTATATATAAAAGGCAAGTTATTTGTGTGTGTATGTGTGTCTGTCTCGCTGTTTGTCTGTATCTCCTTTATACAAATCCACAATTTTTATCTGATTCTCAGCAAACTTCACACAAATACTCTTTAGGCTTCCGCTCAGGTCATGGGCTACTTATTTTTCCGATATCTCCTGATATATACATATATATATTCTGGTGAACTTGCGCAGTGCTGAATCTAGGTCCTTTTACGAATGCAGCTGTAATTCTGTGGACGCCTGCCCGTGGAGGGAAAATGCAAATCCACCCAGTGATTTATGAAGCCCGCCTTTCTCCATCTAACAAAAAAAACGACTTCCAGACCTATATCGGTATGTCCGCAGGTCCTTTCAAACAAAGACTGCATAATCACAGGTACTCCTTTTCGAACCCCGGTTAGAGGTACCAGACAGCCCTTTCGTGGGCATTCTGGAAAATGAAAGAGGAAGGGCTGGATCCTGAAATTAGCTGGAAACTGATAGGTTCAGCCCATATTCCGAGGAATTTTCGTGATAGGTGCTGTCTATGTTTACTGGAAAAAATTCAATATTAAAATACCCCCACCAACACCGGCTACTGAATCTTAGGAGGGAATTCATCAGTAAGTGCCGCCACAAGGCAAATTATTCGAAATTTAGAATTTAAATCCCCGTTGAGTAGATGGTAGCATATAAATTAAAAGGATTCAATTTAAGTTTTAATCTTAATTTTATCCTAACGTTAACCTTAAAAAGTATTTAACCACCCTACCTTCCTATCCCAAGCTCCTTTAATTGCCTATCTTTAGAAGATATGGATTACTAAACCCCTTTTTCCTTGGTTAACACATATATGTATATATATTTTTTCTCTAATATTTTTTTCTCTAATATTTTTTCTCTAATAATTTTTTCTCTCATAATTTCTAAACTAATAACTTCCTGTAATTTGCATTTTAACTCGCTTCTACCTAAAATGTTTAATCAAATAAACTTAAATAAAAAATTTTAAAATCTCATATTGAAACCCATTCCTTCTCGCTTAAATACACCTCTTCAAACAGCCCAAAATCTTAACCTTAAAAAAGTAATTTAACTCATTTAGTTGTCTATCTTTATAAAATATGAACTCTTA
>JBBBDQ010000221.1:805000-862500 GCA_037127315.1 Ascarosepion bandense
ACAAAAAAACGATTTTTGTTGGAATACAACTAAGCGTTTCAGAGATATAAACGATCGCAAAAAAGCAACATTTTCCATTAGTTTTTGCCGCACTCAGTGTGTAAATTGAAATTGTTTATCAGAATATCAAGTCATCAGACCTTGATCTACGAGTGACTCAATTTTAGTTGTGTTTGAGTGAAGCGTCTTTGAGAAATTCTTAAAACTGCGCAAAGGACCACCTAAAATTATGTTTGCCGTTGATTCTTTGACAAACTCTGTACATTGATTAAAAAAGAATTCTGTACAAAAAAGTTTTGAACCTTGATCTACAAGTGACCCGATTTTGGTTGAATTCACTTAAAGCGTCTCGGAGGAGAAGAGGTCGAAAATTATAAGCGTTTAGGTGATTTATGCCCTAAGCTTTTAAATCGATTCAAAAGATTTTCGCGTACGTCAAAGGTTCATGTCATTATCGACAAGTGATCCCATTTTCATTGAAATCGGACAAGAGTTTCGGCGAAGTACGATTTTCTTTTCTTTTTTTTTGTGACAAAAAATTATCGTAAATAATCAGGCCGGTACAGATGAATTTATAATACTGTTTGATTAAAAAAAAAAACAGAATATCTACTTAAATACGAATATCGATAAAAAATAAGGTTCCAACAAATAATTTCAAATATATATATATATATATATATATATATATATAGAGAGAGAGAGAGAGAGAGAGAGAGAGACGCGAAATCTTACGGCAAAAAGGTTTTACCCAACATATCTTTTTAAATATTAAGTAAAATTTGAAAAAGAAAGCCTTGAAACTGCACGGGAAAATTTGAATCGAAACTCTAGAGTCGGGAAGCTTAAGGTAACATCATTAGCTAAGTGAAAACCTTATAATTATATTATTTCTCTCTCACTCCTTCATATAGAATAACACTGTTATTCTACAAACACGTATATATATATATATATATATATATATATATATATATACATGTTTTGAAAATAATAGTATACGAAAAAAATAATATTCAAACAAATAACTTTAAATGACTCTATATATGTGTGTGTGATATAGTAGTAATAGTAGTAATAATAGTAGTAGTAGGAGTAAGTTGATGCCTGCCTGTGATGAGTTGATATCAAAAAAGCCGGCCACACGAAGCAGGGTGTCTGAATATTGTCACGACATCGGACGCGACCGGGCAGCGACCACGATTCCATAAAGGGAGTCAAGAAGTGGACAGCGCATACCGTCACATGCCGCCCTTTGCTTCTTTAATGCGTACAGATTTTCTATTTTTTAGATGTTTTTTTTTTGTTTTGTTTTTTATTCCTTTTTGAATTATTTATATTTCTTTTATTAATTTTTCTCTATTCTTCTTCTTTCTTTTTTTCTTTATGAGCGATTTCTTTGGTCGGTCGTTCCTTTTCCGATATGTCGACTTGGATTCTTTGATTGATTTTTTTAACCCATTTCAATTTTTTGTATATTAGCATTTTCTATGTTTCTTTAATCATTCTAATATCTACATCTCTCTATTTTTTTTTCTGTGTCCTTTCGGTCCATTTTCGCCTCTGATCTTCCTCCTTCCCTCTCCTTTTTTTCTTCTCTTCTAACTCTCTAATCTCTATCCTTCTACTTTCTAACTCTCTTTATCTTTCATATCACTCTTTCTTCCACGCTTCTTTTTATTCTCTTTCCAGCTCGTCTTCTTCAGTTAATTACGTAATCTCATTCCTCTCTGATGTTTCTTATTTTCTTCCAACATCTTTTGTCCTCTCTTTCACTCCTCCTCCTCCTCCTCCTCCTTCCTTTTACATTTTCTCTTCCTTCTCGTCCGTCTTTCCCTCCTCACACTCGTCCTTATTTATCTTTCCTCTCGATGTCAGCTACCCTCGTGATTGTCATCTCATCTAACCTCTTATCTTTCACTCTATTCCTTCCCTCACTTAGTTCTCTTTCTTTTAATCCAACTTGCCTCTTCCTTCTTTTATCGTTATGCCCTCCTTTACGTCTGTCCTTTTGCTTTGCAATTTCTTCCAATTCCTCGTCTCTCTACTCTTTCTTTCCTCCTTTATATTTACCCTACTTTATCATGTTTCGTCTTAAACATTTTTTATTTAGTTAGAGTTAAGATGGGTTTTTCATGTTGTGTCCTATTTATTTTTCCTCTTTTTTTATATCCTTCACTCTCCGTTTAACCATTCGTCTTCTTCACTCCTTTTCATACTTTCATTTCTTTACCGTTCTACTTTCTCACTCTTGTCCAACTCACACTCTCTTACATTCTTCTTCTTCTTCTTCTTCTTCTTCTTCTTCTTTTATTCACCTCTTTCCCTCCTCCTTCTCATTCTCATTCCTCTTCTTCTTCTCCCCTCCTTCTTCCTTTTTTCTCTTCCCCTTCTTTTCTTTATTCTTCTTCTTCTTCTCTCCCACTCCTCCTCCTTCTCATACCATTTTTTAATTTTCTCATTGTTCTTCTTCATTTCTTTCAATCCTCTTCCTCTTCCTCATTTTTCTTCTTCTTCTTCTTCTTCTTCTTCTTCTTCTTCTTCTTCTTCTTCTTCTCATTCTTCTTTTTTTCTTGTTAATAGTAATAATACTAATAATAATAGAAAATTAATGCATATATATAAAAAGTAATTATTAAGGTCCGTTAAATAGACAACTCCAAACAAACGCACAAATGTATTATCTTTGTATCTTTACGCTGTTATCATGCTTTACCCACGTATATGTACGTAACCGAATGAATCTAAATGCACATCAGGAAATACCAATACTAATTACAAAAAAAATAAATAAATCAAACATTTTTACCCAAGATGCATTTCTCTTTCTACGATAGACTTCTATTTCCACGCACTTAATTCACAGGTGAAAATGAATCAAATAGATCAAACGTGTCGAGTAAAAATATTCAGCTTATAACGCTGTCTCGGGCAACGGACTTATTGATTCATCCCTGTACAATCATAGAAAAACAAAAAATTATCTGCCTCTGTCTCTCTCTCTCTCAATCTCTATCTATCTCTCCATATATATATATATATATATATATATATATGGAGAGATATATATATATAGCATATGTATGTAATTATATACATATATTTATATATAATTTCTTGTCAGTAATTTTCATTTTATATTTATATATATATATATATATATTTCGATATTTCTCTTAAAGATTTTGCTTTGCAGCCTTTATTCTCAGTTTCTCCTTTGCTGTCGTCTCAAAAGAATAAAATACTATACAAAAAATGACTGGCCTTAGCCGTGACATCACAGAGCCGATAATTCCTAAAGCTTTTTCTTTTTTTTTTTATATTTTTTTTTTATTAGGGGAGGAAGTTAGAGATGAAAGCTTCATGGTCAGCACGCAACTAAATTCTGTTCAGAATCCCGCCCTGCGTCTCTGCTTGCGTCTCCAAAAACCAACGACCATTGGAAGTCTGCTTCTAAACAGCAGAAAGCGAAGCAAATCTGACCTTTCGCTTCAACTGTGATACGTGGGATTAACAGCGGACACGAGTGCGCATGCGTGCAGAAGTCCTGTATAGTTACGTACGTGCATGCAGAAACACATCTATAAGAGCGCATTATTTTTTATGCGTTTCTGTAAGTGTTAAATGTATCACTTTGAACGTTTTTACTTCTTTTCACAGTTTTACAGCAAGCTTAAGTGTAGGGAGATTTGACAACATATACGTTTACATACGTAAAATGCTTACCATATATATATATATATATATATATATATATATATATATATATATATACGTCGATATTGTACCAATTTTTATGAATAAGCAGAAAAACATATTTTTATTTATAATATAGGGTAAACATAGAGTAAGTTTATTTTTTTACAATTAAAGATCCTTGTAAAATCATTTCACTCGAAGTAAGGTAATAAAACCACTAATACGCAATGGTTTATTGAATATGAGCAGAAATTTGAAAAAAGAATGCATTATTGACTAGATGTGATTTTCTAAACGTAGCTTAAATGTGACACAAGGGCGAAATTTTATATATCTATATATATATATATATATATATATATATAGATATATAAAATTTCGCCCTTGTGTCACATTTATATATATATTAGATTGAAATGCATACATTACAACTATACATTTTTATCTGAGTCCTGGACGCCATACAAAGTGCATATTGAGGAATTTGATGTTTTTCACAAGCGCTGCCAACTTCCAATCAGCGGTTGCACTCTCAAAGATTATATTTCCAACACAGAACTTTTCACAAAAACTGGCAATGGTGGAATAAAACATTTTTTTTTATGTCGTTAGAGATGGGCTGTTCATGTTGTTTAATTGGAAGATAGTAGAATGCCGGAAATTCTTATGTGCAGCTAATTGTTAGATGTTGCTCGAAACTTCGGCAGGCTCCTGCTTCGTTATGAAGACAAATAGAAGTACAATCTTGGAGCAGCTAGCGTACCAGCTGACTCCTTTCAATTGTCGTTTTAGATCGAATAGAGCTGAGATCAACTTGTCATCCTGGCATTGCAAGGTTTGAACAGAAGCGCCTCCAACATCTTGATGCACTCCGTTTGAAAACTAAAACCCGATTTTCATGTCAATTTCTCCAACTCTAGTGAGGTTTAAGTGCTCAATTTGTCACTTGTTTTTTCAAATCCAAGGCTGGTTTGAAAACACACACTCGCCATAAAAACCCAGAATCCGGGTCTGCATCAGATGCTTCTGATTCCCAAAAGAAAGTTTCTAAATGCTCCTTCTGCAGCCTGTTATGCAAATCTAATTCAGGTTTGATGGCGGACATAAGCCCCAAACACAAAACTTGATGTTTTATGTACCAAACGAATTGAACCCGCATCAGTCAAAATCGACGGAAACGCCCATCATATATATATAGACAGACAGATAAGATAGATAGATAGATAGATAGATAGATAGATAGATAGAGAGAGAGAGAGATAGAGAGATAGATAGACTACCGGTCACAGTGTTTGAAAAAATGATGTATTTCATACTATTTTTAGTATTTATTACCAAGTGAATAATTGTAATTGAAATTAGAATGGTTCTTTTGTTAATACTGCACAATAACCTGTGCATCGAATGAATTTTAAATATTTAATAATTACCTATACTGCAGTTTCATCAATGAAAGAATGAAGGAAATTTAGGGAAATTCGGATGATTTCATCCTTGCTTCCTTGCCTTGGAAAATTTTGCAAAGTAATGATAACAAAACAAACATTCTATTTTCATTTGACAATAAAAACTAAAAATAGTATGAAATACATCATTTCTTTTAAAAAACTTGAGTGGCCAAATAACTAGTGCCAGTAGTATATATATATATATATATATATATATATATATATATATTAAAGTGAAATGATAAATACAGATATGAAGGCACGCATATATATTTATTTCTGAGATGAGTAATTTTCTATAATCGTGGAATTATTTCGAACTTTTGTTCTCATCTTGGCTGATATAGATGTTATAATAGACACCTGATGATGACCAGAGTTGGTCGAAACGTTGTGGCAAGAAACAAGCAACATAATCCAGTTGCCGAACTCCATCTGACACTGAAGATAAAAGGGTTCAAAACATACATTTGGGACGGTGGCGCAGTGGAAATAGTAGTTGGATACATATGTGTTAGTATCATTTAGTGGTCATGAGTTCGATCCTTGGATCTGGTAGTGACGAACCAAATACAACATGAATGAACAATAACTGGCTTCACAGGATATTTCGCAATAATTCAAGATAATCCATATCAGCCAATCTATGGACAACTGTTGACGTGAGGGTCCATGGTCAAAACTTTGTGTCTATTATAAAATATATATCAACTAAGATGAGAACAAAATAGGGTGCACATATTTATAGTATTATTATTCAGGTGTTAATAAAACAGTGCTCAATGTAGTGTGAACAACTAAGCTATATATATATGTGTGTGTGTATATATATTAATAGATATGCATATTGTCCTACGTTGATAGCACGACTTGAGATTTCATGCATTATGCAACCATTCGGTGCATATTTCAAAGTAAATCTTATAAATGAAAGTTAATGTTTTTATTTTTAATAACATGATCCAAAATGTAAATATTCTAAGATTATATGTTCCATCTAGGAACCTAAATTCTCTAGTGAGTTTGTCTCCTCGGACTACAAATTTCCGTTGACATTAAGTAGTTATATCAGAGTAATTCTAGATCCTCTGCTAGGAATGTTATGCCCTTGTTGTGGTACATAATTTTTCTTGCCAGAATATATCATACATGTTTACAAGCCTAACATGCCATGCAAATTTTAAAATATTTTACCTTTCTTATCAGATCATCTACTATATCAATGTGAAAAACAGAACAAATGTGTCGAATAAGATAAGCTACATTCAGGGTCTAGATCAGTCATAACAAATTATAGCCATACATGATACACGCTTCGGGGATTTTATAATTTTCGAGAGTCCCGATTGTCTCGGCAGAAGATTTTCCGCAGAATTTGGCATTATTTACTGAGGTAGATGGGTTGTCAAACAATGCAATAAAAGCCAATGTGCCTGTAGCTTATGGAGAAGAGATGGATAAATACCTTTCCCAAAAATATTAATGCAGGAATTGAAACTCAAATCACAGATTTCACGTTATAATTCAGCGTTAACACATCTGCTTTTCTCCTCGGCACATAATTATATAAAATTATAGCATATATATATATATATATATATATATATATATATATATATAAATCCAAGGTGTTGTATGAGCGTTTCTGCCATGTATGCAAAGTATTAATGTTAATAGGATATTTCTTGAGATTTTATCTACATGTTATTTTCTGTTTGGAATTATATATATATATATATATATATATATATATATATATATGAGTTGAATATATGGATCGGAATCCGACAAGAATCCGACAAGATGAATAGAATAAATAAAGAACAAGTAGAAATTAAATGTCTTTAATCTAACATGTTTCACTTATAACAAGCTTCTTCAGAGATTCTTCAAAGACGAATAATCAAAAAAATCCAAGAGTCAGTATGTTGCTTGCGATATGGTTTCATTGGTCAGGTACGTGTAGCGTGTGACAAGGCAACGGATGAATATTAAAATGTAGAAGATAAAAGTTGTGTTTGTTTAATTTTATGTGTCAACGAGTTCTTTATAAATAAAATAAGAGAAAACAGTTATGAATGTGTACGTTGAGTGATATCAAAGGATGGAAAGATTTTCATTCGAAATAACGTGAATATCACGTTTGAATCACAAACGAAATATCTTTCAATGAAATAAAATATAACTATGTATTAAAATTATTATAATTAAATATTTAAGTATTAATATTATATAAATAAGTACCATATATATAAATCATCATAGAAATACTAACGGTTAGAATGTTTTAATGAAATAATAAATTACTAAATAAAATGTAATAATAATAATAATAATAATAATAAGAAGAAGAAGAAGAAGAAGAAGAAGAAGAAGAAAGAATGAATAATAATAGACAACTCTAAATTATCTATAATGATAGTAAGAAAAATATTATATTGTTAAGAATATAAGGAACTATCTATAACTTATTTAATAATATCTACTGGTATTTTTAGTTTCATTAATTATTATTTTGGGAAAAGATTTGGAAATAATGTAATGTTTTAATCGTGTGTTTAAAGTTGGTAGTAATGTTATTAATAATATATTCTGAAAGTACTTCCTCCTTAATGGGTTTTGTTCTTTTTGGACTAAATATATACATATTTTAATATATATATATATGTTATATTTTTAACCCTCTAGGGCCATTCGTATCATATTTGATACAGTATTTCCCTATAAGGAAACATTTGGTATTTTCCTATAAGGAAACATTTGGTATTCATTGACTGAGCAGTCAGTACTGCTTTCATTTGAAATTTATAAAATATTTCTCTTAAAAAATTTTTCAGGAAAATATTTCCTTCAAGGTTTGTTTTCATACTGTATCAAATATGATACGAATGGCCCTAGAGGGTTAAATATATATTGTTAAATATAATTGTTGGAGAATTTTTGTCTTTATTTTCAACTGAAATTAAAGCCAAAATAAGATGTTTAGAACGGCTCATGATTAAACATAATAGACATTCATTGTCTCTTATATTCAACAGTATATGTTTAGAAAATTATTTGCTGCCTCGATACACTAAATATATATACATATATTGCAACCCATTTATCGGGGTTTTTTTACTTGCCAGTACACTGAAAATAAACTTAAAATGTTGCAGTGCTGACAATAAACGTCTGAGATAATTCTCTGCATTTTCGCGTGGGTTTTACCCAACAACTGCTTGCAGTTGTTCGTCATAAAGACTGCATTACTTTCCTCTACTTTCTTTATCTTCATGGCTATCCTCGCTAATACCAAATTTCTAAACCACTTTTGTACTGTCCAATCAGTTGTGGGCCATCTCCTCATGATGTGCTGATTTTAGAAGCTTAGAAGACACTGTGCCAAAGTTTGAACTCACGCAAGAAAAGGAAACGAAGATCATGTTTTGTCATGTTCATAATTAAGGGCTTCTACGCTTCAATAAACAAATATTTCTATTTGAAAATAAACAAAAGTTTATTAAAGATCACACATTAACTATTATGTATACCAAAATTCAGCTAATATATAACGTGAATACTTTGTTAAAATGTTCTTTCAAAATACAAATCTTCGAGCGACCATTATTTTTGCAACAACCTAATATATCGTTGTTATTCGTTTAAGTTACATATAAACGTGACTGGAATGAGAGTGTGTAGAATTTCTATCAGTGACCATGGATTGGAATATGTTTATTGGCTAAGCATAACATTCACCACGGATGTGCGTTGTAGTGCAGTGAATATCGGTTTGAAACGAGAAATCGGAGAGTTGTTTTCGAATTCCAGTTGAATTCATTGCATTCACTTTCGTGGGAATACCCTTGATATTAATCCGTCTCTTCTCTACAGCTATGGGTTTAATAGCAGGACAGATTGTGTTCTGTATCTTTAGTTGGCAACCAGACTACGGTAGAATTTAATGGCAACCAATTGTGGGAAAATATTCTGCTAAGTCAGTCATGTCTATTTTAAAACATTAGCCCTAAATCTAGTATAACGTATGGCACTTAACAGAGAGGAAAACTCGATAGAAAAAACAATCAGGAAAATCGACACAGTGAATCAATGTTACGGCAGTAAGGAATAAACTGAAGCCCAGATTCCAGGTCATAGGTCCCAAGATCTCATCCCTTGTGACTTTTCTTTTTTTTAAAGATCAAATTCCATTTGAAAGGAAAATTTCAAACGTCCATTAAATCCATGAGAATGTAACGATTAAGCCTTCTCATCTCATTATTCATACGCCTTGTGCCCTCAGTATTTAGGTCACCATGGCTCTCAAAAATGTTCTGTCAATTGTAGCTGTTAATACATTTTGTCTTTTTTTATGTTTCCTAACACTGTTCTACCATTGCTTTACTCAAGCTAAGAAATTTTGCGTTGTTTTTTCTGTCTTTCGTGCCTCTAATCTGTCCTGTGAGTATCAGATTTTTCAAGACCCCTGTTCTCATTAATTGTCCTTAGCAACTAGATATCTCAATAAGGGAATTCTATTTTTACTCAATCAGTAGAAACGACAATAGATTAAGTGTGTGTCGTCAGAATAGGACTACACCGAATAGATTAAAAGCCTAATTTAGATTGGTTTGCTGCTTTATTTTATAGAACTAGTGCCAATACTTTTTGATCTGACCTCTAATATATATATATATATATATATATATATGTGTGTGTGTGTGTGTGTGTGTGTATTTATTCTAGTCATCCTCAGACAGATCTGTTTCGCTATATCATCAGTACGGTTAGACTCCGACTGCTTTTAACCCAGGATTGAAACCCTACCAAATTGGCGTCAGTCGGCGAATCTACCTCTGCGCTATGGGCGTTCGGGAGAAGAAGGTAGACTTTTAGCATGTATATTGTCATTATACACGCCCAATAGCCAGAGTGCTCTAATTCATTAGTGAATGAGTGATGCGTGCATGTGAGAGTAGCTTCTGTTTTTCTAAGTCTACCATTCTTCCAGAGTGCTATATATATATATATATATATATATGCCATATAGCATTTGGATACATAAATATCTATCCAAAATAGTATGTATAAAACATATTTGTTACCTTATTCTCTCTTAAATTGATGTTCCGGAATACACTGGCGAATATATATATATATATTGCTCTCTCTCTCTCTCTCTCTCTATATATATATATATATATATATATATATGTGTGTGTGTGTGTGTGTGTGTGTGTGTGTGTGTTTAAACTCTTGTCCTTACATGCTTTTCATCATAAGAACATACTGGCGCGGAACGTATTGAGAAGGAGGCTATATACAGACCTGCACACGCATCAGACACAAATACTTTCAGTACTTGAACAAACAAAACTGGAATTTGATTGGTGGACTTAGGTAGACCAAGGTGGACACCAACGGAACAAAATCGCCTACAGGTTCGATCAGGTCAGGAAAGGACAAACAAGCATTGTAAGGAAAGCATTTTTCTTTTCTGATAGTGAAAACACATTTAAGGACATTTTAAATAAATCACATCTACTGAATAAAAGTAAAAAAAAGAATACATATGAAAGCGGCACAAACAATCAACACAATGCGTGAATGGCTAAAGAATACCAGACTAATATACTTTGAATGGTCATGTCCGTTGACCGGAGCTTGTGTGAACAGTATATCACAGTCAAGGATAAAAAAAAAAAGAAATTTATATATAGAAATGAAATGTGGCTAGGGAACTACTCTCGGGGCAATGCGTTAGAAATATATTTATTCGGGCCACGTTGGTCCGGACACAGGCTTGACGCCTGGACGAAGTGATGCGGAGATAACAGGGCAAATAATAGGCGAAGAAACAGTAGCAAGCCGAGGGTCAGTTAAAAGATGTCCCTCAGGACAGTCTTCGCTTATTCCAACAGCATATTCACCATCTCTGCTTGACCCTTAAGGCTATCTGTCTTCATTTAAGCGCATCACCTCGATTCAATGTGTGACCAGTCTCCTTACATCTACTTTCACTTTCGTTTTCGGATTTTTGCATTTCTTTCCTTTTTTTTCTCCGATTAATGGTGAACAAATTTCGTCGCATTTTCTCGTTATTTTCGATATGCTGTCGTGTAACTGAAGTTTCGCGTTTTTCTTTTTTTAAGCATCTCGTATTTTTCTTTTTTTTTTTCACTCATCCATTTCTTACTGTTTTGTTTACTCTGATTTTTTCCTTCTCACTCGTTTATTTTTATTTTCTTTCAAACCCAGTTTAGACTTTATGATATTTTCGTTCTTCTTCCCTTTATTTGTCTTTTCTTTCCTTCTTTATTTTCTGCCTTCTCTCTTATTCATCTACTCTTTTTATTTCACTCTTTCTGTCATTCTTTATCTTTCTTTTTTTTACTTTCGTAACTTCTCTCTCTATCTTTATTTTTTCATTCACTTTTTGTAATACAGTCTTTCTGATTCTTTCCCTCTCTCTTTTGTCTTTTTTCCTTTCTTTTTGTCTTTTTTATTCATCCCTTCTTTCTTCACTGATTTCTTTTTTTCCTTTTTTTTATCTCCTGCTCTCATTCTTTGCGTTTTATTCCCTGTCTCTCTCATTTTTATCTCTCTTTATCATACGGGTTTCCTCTTTTTTGTATTCTTTCTTTTTCTTTCTTTCTTTCTTTCTTTCTTTCTTTCTATTTATTTCTTTTTATTTATTTATTTCTTTGTCTCTTTATCACGTTTATTTACCTTGCCTTCTTAACATTCATTTTCTTTCATTTTCACTTTTACTTTATTTTTCCATGTTTAAAGCAATGGGATTTTTAAATTTCATTCTTTGTCACAGGTTTCATTTTTATTTTGCTTTATCTGCTGCAACACTATCCAGCTAGCATGAGTATAAACTGGCTCTTTTTTTACATAATGTGTGTCTTTGTTCTTAATCTTAAAACAAAAGGATTTGAGGTAAACTGAAGCATTATTTTTTCCTCATAAATTGTGACTCGGTTAAAGCGCGCAAACATGAAATTTTTTGAAAACATTTAATAGAAAGCTTTCTTCTTCTTCTATATACCGTTCTCCTTCAGGATTTAGGCGTTTATGGTCCTCCACATCATCCTATCCCGTGTAGCTTTTAACAACTCACCTCCTGTTATCACACTCAACCCCTGTCCAGCCATCCATCTGCTCAACTTCATTAAGCATATCACGCGTTACTTTCTTTTGTCTCTCCTTCTCTCGATCCGTCCCGTGAATCTCAAATTCTCCAAGCGCTCTTTCCTCACTACAGCTCCCAGGAACTTCAGTATCAGTTTCCTTCTCGTGTCCATCCTTTCCAAAAACTCGTCGTTGCTCACATTTTCTGTCCATAGTATCCTCAGCATCATTCTGTAGAACCACATCCTGGATGCTTCAAGTCTTTCTTTCATTTTGATGAGATCCAAACATTATGTTTTTAATAATTTCTCCCCCAAGCATGACCTTAAAGTCAGTAAAATGCAAGGTGTATTAACGGTGAAAGAGTATGATAGAAAGGAAACACCATTTAAAAGAAAGAACAATAAAATAGCAGAAAACAATGGATAACGATTTACTTCTCATATAGATGCCTGGACATCAATGGTGTCTGGACAGCAAGCAAAGGCAAGAGAATTCCACAAATGTGAAGTGCAAGAGAAGTAAATGTTAGCATAGAACTTAAGGTTACATCTTGCAATTTCGACTGTAAAAGGATGAGACCATACTGCCAATCTACAGGGTGTCCATTAACAATATTCATGAATATTCATGACCATTCGACTCTAGTGATTACTTATTTCTGATTGGTTCTATTATAATTTATTATTTGCTGCACAGTTTTGTGATTAGTCATTTAAAGTCAGACAACTTTCGTCTTTCGTTCTGCACTTCTTGTATGGCTAAGCAACTCACTGATTTACTTTTTAAAGAAAAACATCCGACGTGAAGAGTGATAAAATGTGCAGAAATTCTACCTGAACTTTTGTGTTACAAGAGTTGTCTCCAGTTTTCTACGGCTGTCTCACGTCTTTTTTAATTTACCGCCATGTTATTGCGCGTCCTGTAGTCAGTCAGTAAGTTAATTGCCATACGGGATACATGCTAGGGTGATCATGTCCTTGAAAGACATGACTGACTAGGCAGAAAATTTTCTCGCGGTAGCTTGCCATTACTTTATACGCTAGATGGTTTCCCAACCAAGGATATAGAACATAATCTCTCCTGCTGTTTCATTCATAGCTGTGGGAAAGAGATAGATTAATATCTTTCTCAAGGATATTTCTTTGTAAATGAATGAAATGAATTCAATTTGTTTCACCGATTTCTCATTCCGAGTGGATATCCATTGCACACAACGCCCCCTGTAGTACCGCGCTTAACTTCACAAAGTCTACGTACCAGAGAGGAAAGCTCAACAGAAAAACAATCAGTAAAATCGACACAGCGAATCAATGTTACGGCAGTAAGGAATGAACTGAAGCCCAGATTTCAGGTCAGAAGCAAGATCATTGAAGATTATTTTTTTTGTAATTCATTAAAAAATACTCTAAATATATGGCAGAAAAATTAGACCAGCTTTGAAAACAATATTTAATGCATAGACAAATTGTTCGTCTTATAAATGCATCAGATTGATCCTAAAGAGAAAAATTGTCTTGCAAGACACAGTGAACAAACTTTTTTGCAGCAGACCTGGAAATTGATTTTATATTGTTTTCGTTTGATATCAGCGATTGTGGAGTTATTTCTAGACAATTGTTTGATTTAATCCAATTATTTCTAACGAATCTTGAAAAGATGGTCGTTGTGAACGGACAAGCTTCCAGATCTTTTCACACAAACACGGGTGCCTCTCAAGACTCTATCCTAGATCCTACCCTGTTTCAGGCCTTCATCACTGATATTCTTGATATCATCAGATTCCAAGTAGACATCTGTACAAGAAATCTGCAAAGTCTGACTAAACCTGGCTGTTTCTCTTGAAACGGACCCCCCTTCGTTAACTAGGACAGGAAACGGTTTGCAAGTTTTGAGGCCTCCAAAACAAGACTGCTCTCCTTTAATCACCTTAGAGAAACTTTCCTATTAGCCATCAGCATGGTTGACGCAAGTCTCCATGAGAGCAAAACACTAAGCATCATTAACCTCACTTTTGCAACTGACCAAAGTGGAACGAATATATCGGATTTATAGCTGCATCTACTGATAAGAAGGTTGGGTCTTTGTGCCGGACCAGAAAGTTTATTTCTCATCAGAATCTATCTTGCACAGTATAAATCTACCGTTTGTCCGTGCATTGAATACTGTTGCTATATCTGGTCGGATGCATCTGCTATTCATCTCATGGTTCTCGACAAGATCCAAAGAAGAATCTGCAATGAATACAGTCCTAACTTGGCATCTCGAGTTCAGTCACTTTCTCACCGAGAGATCTGGCTACCTTCTGTCTTTTCTACAAATATTTTCATGACAGCTGCTCTTCCGAGGTTTTTCCATGGTTTCCCTGTCTACATGATTTTAATGTGTTACTAAATTGGCACCGCGGTGCTGCCCTCTTACCTATGATTTAGTTAAATGTACCCGCATCTTCTACTCCAACAGTTACTTTTCTCGTGTAATTTAATATCTTGACCTGTAAAGATATGATTGACAAAAATAACCGTCTGTTGATGGTGTCGGCGGAGTGCGATAACAAAGAGAGAAATACAGGCGATAGCCGGCGAAGATTTGATTGACAAAAATAACCGGCCATGGATGGTGGTGGCAATGTGCAAATTCAAAGGCAAAAACTCAGGTGACAACCGGCTTGAAAATCGATAACCGGCGAAGATGATTGTCAGATGTATCTGGCTGTAGATGACGTCCATTAATCAGCAACCTGGAAAATCAAAAATACCTAGAAATTTTCAGTTTAGACAATTCTGTGGATTTTGGGCTGAAAACAGAGAGAGAAGACACGGAGAGAGAAGAGAGAGAGATTCCCGCTGGCTGAAGAAGACATATGGAGATAAGACAAAGACAAGGAGAGAAGAGATTCTAGCTGGCTGAAGAAGCAGAGACTGGCTAACGATCCTTGACGGCTCCCTCGTATGTGTGCGAACTCTCCCTCCTACTCTACCTAATCGTTCCTGACGAAGAATAAAAATAAAAGATATTTTTTATATATTCGTGTTTCTGTCAAGATGATCGTTGTCTTGGGGCGTAATATAACACTCACACTTCCCTCCTGTGGAACTTCCTTCCGTTTATTTGCTTTCCTGTGCAGCTAAAAAAAATTAAATGCAACGTCAATTACCATCTTCTATTTTAAAAATACTATTCATCTTTTATCCTTCTTTCAATACCGACTGTGCCCAGTTTATTTTCTCGCACATAAATGGCGGACCCGCTTTGCTTGGGGTGAAATGATTACAAAAAGAAAAAGAAGTTAATCTGAGATGAGTACCAATATATTGTAGACATACTGCAGATTATATAAAGAAGACTTTGTACTAGAGTTTTAGAAAAGCGCGTTTTTGGAATGTAACCTCCTAGACACCAGATGCATATTTTAACCTCACACGATTTCAGCGATTGTTCTATGGCATGTAAACAGGTTATCGAGCCATCTTTCGATGTGTGGAGTGGTACAGTGGATATTGCTCAGAACGAGCAATCGAAAAACCGTTTTCGAATCCAGGTTGAATTCGTTACATTCACTTACGGGCAAATAGTCTCTCCATGGGTTAAATAGCAAGACACATTGGGTTTTATAGATTTTGTTGAAAACTAGTCTACCGTAGAAAATAATGGCAATCTACTGCGAGAAAATCCTCTGCACCGTCAGCCATGTCTCTTTCGATACAAGATCGCCCAAGTGCGTATCACGTATGGCATTTAACTGGCTGACAATCGGATGGGAGGAATAAGTTTATGTGATCTTCACTCATATATTGTAGATACAAAGAAAATCTCTCAAATCTTCACGAGTGAGTCCCCTTCAGAAAAGTCCATAAGTAATCTCTGATATTTATCCCTGAGAGATCTAGATTTGTGTTCCTGTTAAAAAGCATCGTGATAATATAACTTAGTGTTTGTAAATGGGTTGTGCTACGCGAGCACCATTAGAGCTGTTCGTTCCTGGTTACCTTCCTCTCTTCAGGAAGGACTCCAATGTCCATATGCATGGGCTTGGTGTATATGTCAGCGAACAACTCCCCCTAGCCAGGGTCACATCTCTTGAATCCCTTGATCAGTCCTTCATGTGCTTCCGTCTCTCACTTCTAAGCTCGGTTAGCTATCTCTTCTTCCTCTACCGCTCCCCCTCCTCCTCTGACTGTACGTTACTTGATTGCATCTCTAATAACATCGACAGGGCCATTTCTTCTCACCCATCTGCCCATATATTTGTGTTTGGCGATTTTAACGCCCACCACACCAAGTGGCTTTAAAACTCAGCCACCGACCTTGCTGGGATCCACACCATGCACTTTTCAATAGCCCAAGCTCTAACGCAAGTGGTGGACTTCCCCACGCGTTTCTCTAAAAACCCTAACGGAAGGGACTCTTTACTCGACCTTTGTTTTACCTCCATCCCAGACTCCTGCACTACCAGACAACTCTGCCCCCTTGGAAACTCTGACCACGCCGTAGTCTCCGTAAACATATCAATCCGCACTAACTCTTCCCAAGAAAACCAGACCAACAGAATATCATACTGCTACCAAAGAGCCGACTGGGACTCGTTCAGGGACTTCCTCTGCGACGCCCCCTGGAACAACGTCTTTGATCTTCCTGTCGAAGACTGTGCCTCCGAAGTCTCCTCTTGGGTTAAGGCTGGCATCGATGCTTTTATCCCTGCCAGAAAATTCCAACTAAAACCTAATTCGTCCCCCTGGTTCTCACCAGCTTGCTCGGCCGCTATTGCCCACCGGAACCATTTCTTCCGGCTCTATCGAAGCTGCTCGTCGAACCAAAACAGGCGCCTTTTCACCTCAGCAAGGAACAAGTGTAAAAAAGTACTGAACGAAGCCAAGAGGGCGTTTGCTACCAGAATTAGGCAACGCATAGCATCCTCTAAGTTTGGCTCCAAAGATTACTGGCGTCTCTGCAAAAGCGTGCTCAGCAGGAACAAGACTTCAATACCCCCACTAATCAATGAATTTGAAGTTCTCACCTCCCCAGCCGACAAGGCTGAATGCTTTGCCCGTAAATTCTCAACCAATTCGACACTGGACTCGTTAGGAATACCTACACCAGACTTCCCACCCAGAACTAAGGCTCAACTAAATAACGTCCTCATCTCGCCCTCGCTGGTCGCCAAGATAATTGCGCAACTTGACCCACACAAAGCGAGCGGCGGTGACGGAATCCCAGTCATAGTACTGAAGAAATGTGCCCCAGAACTCTCCTCTGTCCTCTCTAAACTCTATAACCTGTGCCTATCTGCTTCCTGCTTTCCTGCCTGTTGGAAGTCCTCCTGCGTAGTACCTATATTTAAGAATTCTGGCGAACCCTCAGACCCCGCCAATTACCGTCCTATTAGTCTCCTTCCAATCTTTGGCAAAGTTTTCGAAGCCATTATCAACGCCGAGGTGATTCAGCACCTTATGACCAACGGGCTTCTCTCTGACAAACAGTATGGGTTTCGCTTCACCAGGTCTACTGCTGATATGCTAACGACCATTACCGAGTACATATACCAGGCACTCGACAAGAATGGTGAAGCCCGAACCGTTGCCTTGGATATCTCCAAAGCATTCGACAGGGTCTGGCATGCTGGCCTCTTGTGCAAACTGCGAAGCTATGGGATAACTGGACATCTGTTTGACCTCATCCAGTCCTTCCTCTCTAACCGCACATTAAAGGTGGTATTAAATGGGCATGCCTCCCAAAACTACCAGACGAACGCGGGTGTCACTCAAGGTTCTATCCTAGGTCCCACGCTATTTCTGATCTACATTAATGATCTCCCTGACACCATTAGATCCCAAGTTGGCATGTATGCCGACGACACAACAATCTACTCCCGCATCGATCAGAAACCAGGTCTGGACGACAAAGTGAACCTCGCTGCCGCACTGGAAAGGGACCTCCAATCCGTAGTGACCTGGGGTAGGAAATGGTTGGTAAATTTCAATGCCTCCAAAACAAAGCTGTTATCAACTAACCACCATAGACAATCGCATCTACCTCCCATTAGCATGGGACAGGCTAGCCTCCCAGAGAGTAAAATACTACGCCTCCTTGGCCTTACACTCTCGGCGGACCTCAAATGGAATGACTATATTGAATCCATTGCCAAATCTGCTGCTATGAAAGTCGGCTCTCTGTGCAGGGCCCGGAAATTTTTCCCACCTGAAACTATTCTGCACATATACAAATCTACCATCCGCCCGTGTATTGAATATTGCTGCCATATCTGGTCGGGTGCCCCTGCTGCTCTCCTTGGGCTTCTTGACAAAATACAAAGGAGGATCTGTAACGTGGTTGATACTGACTTGGCAGACCGGCTGCAGCCGCTCTCACACCGGCGTGATGTAGCTTCCCTGTGCCTCTTCTACAAGTACTTTCATGGCTTCTGCTCCGATGAGCTTAGATCACTGGTGCCGCCCAAGCACGAATTTACACGAGATACTAGATTAGCAACTAGGTCCCACCCTCTTACAGTTAAACAAATAAGATGTAACCGTAAATTCTACTCCAACAGCTTCTTTTCTCGCGCTTCCCGCCTATGGAACTCCCTTCCACAACTCTGCTTTCCCGACAGTTACAATCTCCAGGTGTTTAAATGTAGGGTCAATAGACACCTCCTATCACACTAACTCCCAACTATTCTCACAACACTCTCATCTACCCAACCCTCATTCTCGGTATCCTCACCCACCTATCACCCACCCTCTGTTATTTCCTATATTTAACCAGCCTTTCTCCACTCTACGTAGCCCCCTGCACAGTAGTGGCAGTGACATGCCTTGCTCAGGGTGAAACGCTTATAAAAAAAAAAAAAAAAATTTATAAATGTTAAATAATTTTTTCTGCCAAGCTCTTGAAGTTAAATTGATGTGTATATTAAAATATTTTTTATAATCGTTTCACCTCAAGCAAGGCAGTACCGCCACTAGTGCACAGTGGGATACAGTGAGAGAAAAGGGAATAAAAAATGAACAATCGAAGAAAGGAAATTAGAAATATGGGAATCATTGAGATCAAATATGGCAATTAACGTTTCATATAAACTTTTGGAGATTGTAGAAGGAAGCAAACGGAACGAAGTTCCACATGCGGGAAGTTCAAGGAAATAAACTGTTAGAGTAAAGTGTTGGTTACATTTGACTCTTTTGACGGTAAAAAAGCGAGACCTAGTTGCCAATCTAGTTGCATGAGTGAATTTATTTTTTTCAAATCACCAGGAATCGCGATAATATCAAGAAACCACCTTCCTGACAAATCGACGATAGTGAAATTCGTACCCAGGATTCTTGGGTAGAATGCGCGTTATCTAAATATTCGGCCACGCGCCTATACATACATACATACATACATACATACATACATACATACATACATACAAAATGAGTTTTTCTCTTTACTAGAGCAGATTCATGCCGAATTCGAAGTTTCATGAGAACCCCGTTACTATATTGTCATTCCTCAGTGCTGTTTACAAGAACATCATAACGGTATCCTCACCAAATTTTGATAAAATACCTGCTTGCCAACATATATTTTATCAGTAAAACCACAGAAAAATAACGACCTAAACAACAGAACTAATCAAAATTAAACATATATATATATATATATATATATATATATTTTTTTTTTCTTAAGTTCAACTGACAAATACTGCGGTTATCGTTTGCTTAATTTTTCATATCTTTCCTATTTTCTGGACGAAAATTATGCATAAACTCTCCATATGTACTGTATGTCCGTGTGCTTTTGACTGTTTGACTATAAAATTAGTTATCAACCATTCTTCCAAACAATTTTTCGTCAAATACGGCCGACAAGAAAGATTTATATAAACTTTATAATGTTTTCCAGTATCCTAATATTTTTTCGTTTTGTTGGAGATAAAAAAAAATGTTTATAATTTGTATCGTCCGAAGCCACTTTCGGACATTTCTACAGCCATTTCTAAAGGTCTTAATGTCTCTCTTGTTGTTATTTTTCCCTTAAAACTGAGTTCAGAGGAAAATTTTAGCGTTGAAATTTTTTTGCAAAAATTTGTTTCGGAGTCATAATTTCATCCACACATAATTTCATCCATATATATGTGTGTGTGTGTGTGTGTGTGTGTGTGTGTGTGTGTGTGTGTGTGTGTGATACAGAGAGAAATCCGTAACTTTGAAGTAAAATCTTTACAATTACATTATTAAACGACAAAAATAGATAAAATATAATTTAAATATAGCTACTTCTATGCACACACTTATATTTACTTTGTAAACGCAATATACATATATGTGTGTGTGTATGTATGTGTATGAGTGCGTTATACAAAAAGACGAGTAACTTTTAAGTAAAATCTTTACAATTACATTGTTGAACGAATATATATATATATATATTAGTGTGGGTGTTCCTATTTAAGATTGAATCAAAATACAGTTCCCATATGAATAGCTGGTAGCCTTTTTTCGTTATTGTAAAAACAAAAGATGAGATATGCCAAAAAGAAAATTATTTAATAACCATATCTTGAAGTAAACAATTTGGATTTTATGAATAAGGATATTTAGAAAAAAACAAAACACTAATGATAATAATTGCAGGGGTGGCTTTTTAGAACAAAGACATATGACTTTACGAACTATATGTTAGGCAGGGTTAGGGTTAGGGTTGTTGGTGCAAGGGTCGGTATTATTTAATGGAACTGTCGCTCGGAATATCACCGAAATTCGGGAATTTTAGTATTTTTTCTGCAGCGGAATCATAATTATGGGGACGTGAATTGAAACCCCCATATGGCTTTAAGGAAAACATTGTATGTCATTTATGTATATATGATTTATGCTAATATGTAGCAAAAGTTATTAGCAACGAAGACATATTTGAACTTTCGCAAAATTATATGTATATCTTCATATATATATATATTAATATGCATATATAGGTGTACATGATAACTGAGTATACATATATATATGTATACATTAAAATACAAACTTTTAAAGATTATGTACATGTAAACTTTATAAAAAATGTGTCATGAATATTTGCAGTGATATATATGTATGAAAATTTACGTTGATACATATGCGTGTGAGTTTCTGCTGTATACATATATACCTACATTGGTACACACACACACACGCACGTGCGCACGCACACACATATACACACACACACACACATATATATATATAGATAGATAGATAGATAGATAGATAGATAGATAGATAGATATACGATGTAATTGTATTTGTATAACTTTATAGTAAAAAATCACCTACTTAATGGTTTTCAAATTAAAGTAAACTTTTATTGAAAGTAAATATATATTTGTCTTTGAGGGGCCACAGAAAATTCTTTGTACACAATCAGAGAAAAATTAATTAATACGTGCATATAAACACACACACACACACATACAAACACACATAAATTTATATACTTCCGCATAATTTCACAAATCATGTATTTATATATATATATATATATATATATGTGGGTGCATGTGTGTGTGTGTGTGTGTGTGTGTGTGTGTGTGTGTGTGTGTGCGTGTGACGTTTGTTCACATAAAAATATACACTATGAGTGCAACACATTCCCTCGTAGCAGTGTTTCCATATATTACTTACATTAGTACTTTTCAGAAAATTATGAAATGAAAGTTTCGAAAGTTTTGGAAATGCAGAGATAATTATTACAGTGTTTACGTCAACTCTCAGCTGAAAAAAACTTCCTTGAAATCAAGAACAATTATTGCTAAACTTTCACATTCTCTTCTTTTGCAATTTTTTGCGGTAGGGGGATGTTCTCCTTGTCATATTTTTCTGCGGGTAATGCAAGTGTTTTTATTAAGAAACTTATATAGTGAACCGGTTTCATGTGCAGTGAAATACGCCAGTTTTTGATAACAAAAAGAACGAAAGAAAGGGTAAAATCAATGTTATCAAGTAGGATACAGAAAAAAAGAGACGCGTTTGAAATAAGAAAGAAAGAAAGAAAGAAAGAAAGAAAGAAAGAAGAAAAGTTACGCAAAATAAAATAAAACGAGAAGAAATGCGGGTGAAGAAAAAATAAAGAAAGAAAGAAAAAAGAAAGAAAGAAAGAAAGCAGGAAGTCAGAAAAGGAAAGAAACATTCGTCCAAAAACAAATAGAGAAAGAAAAAATAGGACAGATCTAAAAAATTAAAAACTTAAATTAAAAATTAAGAGAAGAAAAAAGAAAGCAAAAAAGAAAGAAAGAATAAAGTAACAAAATAAAATAATACCAGAAGAGAGGCAGGTGAGGCAAAAAAGAAAGACGAAAATTAAAAAGGAAAGAAAGAATATATTAAAAAGAAAGAAAGGAAGAAAGTAAAACGAAAAGCTAACACAAAGGATGAAAGAAAGCCAAAAAGGAAAGAAACACGCATAAAAAAGAAATAGAGAAAGAAAACATAAGATGACATTGAAGAAATTAAGAAATCAAATAAATTAAGGCAAAAAGAAAGTAAAAAAAAACAGAAAGAAAGAAAAAACAAATCAAGTAAGAGAGAATAAGAAAAGCCAAAGAAAGAAAAAAGGAACGAATCACGCAAAGACAAAATAAATGAGAGAAAGAAAAAAAATCAGATTATGAAAAAAAGAAAAAAAAACAAAATTAAAGAAACAGAAAAAGAAAAAAGAAACGAATAAAGTATGACAACATTTAAGAAAGAACAAAAGAAAGGCAAAAAGAAAGAAAGAAAGAAACAAACAAACAAACAAACAAACAAACAAACAAATGAAAAATGATGCAACATATAGAAATCCTTTATATTTCTGAGCTGAGGTAGTATTTACACTATTCACTTTATTCGGACACTTGTCCTCATTTTTGTTGCCATTTGTACGACGTTTCGGTCGTTTTCCGCTCCGGCTTTTTTCAAATGCTAAGAATTTCGAACTGAAACCATTATTTTGTTTTATGATAATGGTTTTCTCTAGTCATCTAGTAGTTTAGTGTCAACAATTGCATTATGATCTGGTAAAAATACCGGAGAAAACTATTAACATCAAAAGATTGCAATACGAACTCTTTTTAAAAATGTTTACTGCACACTAGGTTTATAAGTCCCAGAAATTCAACTGTTCTTGTCCTTAAGGACACATGATCCTGTTGATATAGACATTGGTTAGTTCCAGTGACTTAACCCTAAGAGTTGTGAGTTCAATTCACCAGTTGGTTAAAGGGTGATAACTCATGACTAAAAAAGAAATGAGAACGATATACCCCTGCAAAAATTTGCTTTGAAATTCCTAGCATTAAAGAAAGCGTGTACAACAGGTTTGGCAATTAAAATAAAAAAAAGCTGGACACGCCCTGAACTAAAAGATCGAGACCTTCCTCAGCAGAATCACTGATGAAGAAGCCCGAAAATGGAAAACTTCTACAGACAGGAATTTTATGCAGTCAAGATCCACTAACTACAGAAATTAAATAGATTAAAAGATCTGAAAGTGACATGAGCCGTACTTAGACATCATCTCGAACAGAGCCAACATTCACCGGACAATACTTCAATTTCAACTCCCTCCACCCATCAACATCGAGTAAAGCCATAAGCGTCGACCTAGAGACATATGAACAGGAAATGGTCAGTATAAGCAGAACCAGCTTATCCCGGCCATACTGATCTCCGTATAACCTCAGGCCGTTCTTCAATACTGTAAAACCACTTTTGAAGGTCGGCCCAATAAAGAAGTAGGTCGGCTCTAATAGAGAAGAATATTCCATCTAGCTGTGGACAAATATAAAAAAGAAATGGGCCACCCCCTTAAAATAAGTCTGCAAGAACATCACACGAGGGGAAATAGAAAAATCAGGCGTAGCTCACCATATATAAAGGGAGAAAAGAGATCACCGCCCACTATGGAATAGAATAATTGATAGAGAATACCATTGGAAACTACGTCAAATTAATGAATCAGTTCATGTGCTAGGCAAAAAAAATAAAAAAATAAAAAATTCCTAAGCCGGCCAAGCATAGAAATGAATATAATATGGGGGCCAGTAATACGGAATTCTAGATAAAATAAAAACAAAAACAAACAGATAGAGTAAATCATTAGTTATTGAAACAATAGATTTATAAGTCCCCAAAATTCAAACATTGATGTCCTCAAGGACACATGGCTCAGTGAATATAGATGTACTGAGCCAGGGTTCTTGATGTTGGTTGGTTCCAGTGACTTAACCCAAAGATATGTGAGTTCAATACCAGGCTACAGCTGTGCTGAACAACCAACTTAAAGAGTTAAATTATAGGGAGATGGCTACTGGAAGTAGTATCGCACATAGAATACCCCAGATTTGAAATTCCTAGCAGAAGACCGGAGAGTACAACGGCTGAAAAGTCGCAAACATGGCAATGTATATGAGGACAATCAATAGTTTGAACAAAGTAAGTATTTTACTTTGATTTATTTTAAAAACTTACTTAATCTGATTGGAAAAGATTTTTCATGAGTTATCTTCCTCTCACCCGACTCTATGTTACTTCAATAAAGTTTTCTCAGTTTCTCTCACTCTTCGTAATCGTGTGAATCTTAGTGGCTTTATCGCCTTACCCAGATTGACATTAAATTTTAAATTCTAACTGAAAAAAACTGAACTTAATTGGCAAAAGCTAACATGAAATTTCTATCAAGAACCATCCCTGTTGTAATGTCAGAACATTAATTACATTAATAAATAAAATTATAAATTATAAATCTTTGCTTAATTTTTAGCATTATTTTCTTAGTAATTTCTACAATTCCATCAAGTTCAAATATATTTTCTTTGTTTTTCTTTTATTTGATTCATATTATTTCGTTCATTTTTTCTTTCTGCATTTCTTAAATATTTTTATATATTTTTTCTTTCATATTCTATTATTATTTACACTATTTATATTATTCTGATTATTGTTCTCGTATTCGTTGCCATTTGTACGACGTTTCTGCCGTTATAAACTCTTTCTTCAGTGCTAAGACTTTCGAACCGAACCTGTATTGGGGTATATAATTCTTCTCATTTCTTTATGAGAGGCCTGTTTGGTAGTCATGAGTCGGCTCCTCCAGACCGACACTAAGGTAGATGAACACACATTCCTTTAGGTAAATCACTGGAACTAACCAACGTCTATATCCACTGAACCATGTGTCTTTAAGGACAAGAACAACTGAAATTCTGGGACTTATAAATCTAATGTTTAGTAACCATTTTTTAACATGACTAACAAAAGAGGCTTTGCACAAGGAATGAGAATAATATACTCCAGTGATCGTAAGTGTTTGGTTCAAAATTTCTAGCACCTGAAGAAAGCCGGAGCGTACAACGGCCGAAACGTCGTACAAATGTCAACCAAGAATTGGACAATAGTCCGAATAATGTAAATAGGGTAAATACTACCTCATGTCAGAAATATAGACAAATACCTTAAGTTTAAAATATCTCAGAAATGTAGTTGTTACTTTAACAGTAGCTGTGTTGACAATGTGATGTTAGATTCAATGTCGTTATATGTGAGAATCTATCTGCAAAATATAATTGAAGAACACGACGTAAGCGCCGTCTTATTCAATGTTTAGAAAAATATTCTGAATAATTTAATGTTTTATTGAATTTTGAAAATTATGGCTTGAAATGTAATATAGTAATCACCCTTATTTTTAATATTGTCGTATATAGTCGATTGTACTTACAAACAATTGCAGATTTATAAACTAATGAAAGTATTCAAAATTATTATAAAATTATGTATGATTAGTAAATTGATAATTTACTAATCATAATCACAAATATTTTTAAAATAATAATATAATCAAAACATCTAAATTCAATATAAAAATTCAAAAGTTTAAAAACTTAATAAAATGTTCTATTTAAGATTTTAAAAAAGGAAAGAAAATTTGAAAAATTTCATTTTTCATCAAAAATGTTTTCTTAAGATAATAGTTTTTTTTAATATATCTTATTCATGAAAGGAACTAAAAACTTTTCTAATTAAATAATGTCATATTTTTATTGCATTTTTATATTTTATGATTCAGAGAAGATTTTCGGTAAATAGTGTTTCTGTTTGACAAAAACAAATTGACGATTTAAGTTCTTCAATGAGAATTAATTTTAAATAATAAAAATACGTCGAACCTGGGATGTTAATTTTTCGGAATTTCAGAAAATTATGTAAGTGTGAGTAACAGGTGTAAAAAACATCTTTTTACGAAATTATTTTTAGAAAAGGTATTTAAAAAATAATTTAATCTATTTGTGAATAAGTCTTGAACATTTCATTAAAGTCGGACAATTATTTGATTTTTGCAAAATTATCATAAGCAACGTGTTTTTAATAAAAAAAACATGGGATGTCTGTGTTTCAGTATGGAAGAAAATGCTTCAAAGATGAAGAAAAGTCTTGAAGCAGCCGAAATGTGGTTCTAAAGAAGGATGATGAGGATACAACGACAGAACATATGAGTAACTACGAGGTTCTGAAGAGGATGGACACAAAAAAAAGGTGATATTTGACATCAGGAAAATGCAGCTGCAGTTTTCGGGTCAAGTAGTGGGGAAGAAGGTCTTAGCAAATGTTATGCTCACGGAACGGATAGATGAAATGAGAGACAGTGGAAAGCAGCGCGTGACATATTTGATGGACTTGGGCAGATACATGACGGAGCGGGGTTTGAGCTGAATAACAGAAGCGTTGTTAAGAACTACATGCGAGAAAGCGATGTGGAGGGCCATGACCCCCTAAGTCCTGAAGGGACACGGCACAAAAAATAACAAGAAATAGAAGAAGAAAAAGTGAGCGTGGAATATTTTCTACCTTGTACCACATCTAAGCTATATTAGAAAATCACAGAATTCAATTCTTTCAGACTTGCTCAGTTTCGTCTCCATGAGTAAATAAAACATATTTCTAAGGAAGTAATAGGTTTGTTTAATTTATTAATCCGTCTGATTTTATCACTTATTTATAGTGGAGACTCGTATATGAGTAGACGATCCATATATTTATCAAACAGAATATGATGGAGAAAAATTAATAAATATGCTATTTAATAAATCAACGGAACGTCGACTCAAAAACGAGTATCCACTAAAAATAATACTTGAAGTGATAAGATATGTGCTTGTCATCATGTCTATCTATCTATCTATCTATCTATCTATCTATCTATCTATCTATCTATCTATCTATCTATCTCAGACTATTCATATTTAGCTATCTTTATTTATCTATGTATCTATCGATATGGCAATTCATATCTATCTATCTATCTATCTATCTATCTATCTATCTATCTATCTATCTATCTATCTATCTCAGACTATTCATATTTAGCTATCTTTATTTATCTATGTATCTATCGATATGGTAATTCTTATCTATCTATCTATCTATCATCTATCTATCTATCTATCTATCTCAGACTATTCATATTTAGCTATCTTTATTTATCTATGTATCTATCGATATGGCAATTCATATCTATCTATCTATCTATCTATCTATCTATCTACCTATCTATCTATCTCAGACTATTCATATTTAGCTATATTTATTTATCTATGTATCTATCGATATGGCAATTCATATCTATCTATCTATCTATCTATCTATCTATCTATCTATCTATCTATCTATCTCAGACTATTCATATTTAGCTATCTTTATTTATCTATGTATCTATCGATATGGCAATTCATATCTATCTATCTATCTATCTATCTATCTATCTATCTATCTATCTATCTATCTCAGACTATTCATATTTAGCTATATTTATTTATCTATGTATCTATCGATATGGCAATTCATATCTATCTATCTATCTATCTATCTATCTATCTATCTATCTATCTATCTATCAGACTATTCATATTTAGCTATCTTTATTTATCTATGTATCTATCGATATGGCAATTCATATCTATCTATCTATCTATCTATCTATCTCAGACTATTCATATTTAGCTATATTTATTTATCTATGTATCTATCGATATGGCAATTCATATCTATCTATCTATCTATCTATCTATCTATCTATCTATCTATCTATCTATCTCAGACTATTCATATTTAGCTATCTTTATTTATCTATGTATCTATCGATATGGCAATTCATATCTATCTATCTATCTATCTATCTATCTATCTATCTATCTCAGACTATTCATATTTAGCTATCTTTATTTATCTATGTATCTATCGATATGGTAATTCTTATCTATCTATCTATCTATCTATCTATCTATCTATCTATCTATCTATCTATCTATCTATGTTTGTTCATATCTATGTTTGTAAGATTTTATCTAACAGCCAGCTAACTTTCGTTTAATGAAAATAAATTAATATACATAGATGTGTGTGCGTATGTTTTCTAATGAAATATTGGATACTTTTAATTTTTTTTATCCGACTAATTTTATCACTTCAAACGTTATTTTAATGTATACTTGTATTTGAGTAGACTCTCCGTTTATTTATTAAACAGTCTGCCCAGAGAGCACGCAAAATCGAATCCTGTCGAAGTGCGAATATTTATTCATAAGACTTCTCGAATATTCAGCTTGATAGAAGAAAATATATATATATATATATATATATATATATATATATATATATATATATATTTTTTTTTTTTTTTTTCTAATCATATCACCCCGAGCAAGGCGATAACGCCACTGATGCGCAGGGAGCTACGTAAGAGTGAAAAGATTGGAAAAGAGAAAGCCGGAAACCACATCCTAAACAGGGAACAAGGGATGAGCCTCTTCACCTGTTCAATAGAAGTGGGCGGGTGTGAACCGGGCGATAGTTTAGTCTATCTACTCCAATTGAAAAAAAGAAAGAAAAAAAGTGAAAAGATTTGAAAAGTGAAAGCCGGAAACCACATCCTAAACAGGGAACAAGGGATGAGCCTCTTTACCTGTTCAATAAACGTGGGTGGTGTGTGAACCGGGCGACAGTTAAATCTATCTGCTCTAATTAATAAATAAAAAAAAAAGGAAAGAATGAAAAGATTGGAAAAGAGGAAACTGGAAACCACATCCTAAACAGGGAACAAGGGATCTGTGTGTGTGCGTGTGTGTGTGTGTGTGTGTGTGTGTGTGTGTGTGTGTGTGTGTGTGTGTGTGGCGTCCCTCTGTTTTTTCTACAAATATTTCCATGTCAATGGTTCTGACGAACTTTTTACCCAAGTACCTCGTCCACGTAAATTTACTACTAGATTAGCATCTAGGTTCCATCCTTCTATCATTGAAATAGTTAAATGCAACTAACGCTTCTACTCGAATAGTTTCTTTGTTTGCACTCTTCGCCTTCGTCTCTGGAAATACGTTTTCTTGGTTTTCTGATACCTAGAATCTCCAAAAACTTAAATTCAACGTTAATTGCTAACTTCTATTTTCTTGAACCTCATTTATCTTTCATCCTTTATTCAATATCCATTGTAAACAAACTGTTTGATAAATAAACGGGACATCTCTTAAAATATGATTATCCACAAAAATAACGTTTAAAGTTATCAAAAGTTACGATTGATTTAGTCAGTCAGTTACGTCTTTCATGAATGACTTGGCAAAATATTTTCCGCAGTATATTGTCATTTCTGTACACTGGTTGCCGGCCAAGGTTGTAGAACCTAATCTATCCTTTTAGTTCTTTTATCTAGACCATTTAGTTGACTGTCATACGTGATACACGCTTTGTCGATCATGTCACTTTCGAATCATGACTAACGCGTCAGAATATTTTTCCGCAATAGTTTGCCGTTTCTTTCTGCGGTAGATGGGTTGCCATCCAAGATTATAGAATCTAATCTGTCCTGCTGCTTAGTTCTTTTTATCTAGATCATTTTGTTAAGCGTCATACGTGATTCACGCTTAGGCGATCATGTCTCTTTCGAGCCATGAATGATTAGGCAGAATATTTTCCCGCAGTAGTTTGCCAATTAGTTTCTACGGTAGACGGGTTGCCAACCAAGGCTTTAGAACTCAAACTGTCCTTCTATTCAATCCAAATCAGTCAGTTAAGTGTCATACATGATACACACTTGGTTGATCATGTCTCTTCCGATCCATCACTAACTAGGCAGAAAATTTTCTCACAGTAGGTTGTCATTTCTTTCTGTGGTAGACCGGTTGTCAACCAATGTTATAGAACCCAATCTGTCCTTCTATTCAACCCAGGGAGGGAGAAGAGATTTAGTCATACCTTTTTCAAGAGTATTTGTGTGTAAGCGAATGCAGCGAATTCAACTGGAATTCGAAACCGGCTCTCCAATTTCTCATTGAGAGCCAATATCCACTACGCCACAACTCTCATGGAAAGTTTAATTATCTATCCAAACTCTCAGACAGTCAGTTAAGTGCCATACGTGATATACGCTTTGGCGATCGTATCTCGAAAGAGACATGACTGACCGAGCAAAAAATTATTTCATTGTACCTGATTTTCATTACCTTCTGAGGTAAATAGTTTGCCAGCCAAAGCTAAAGAACCCAGCCAGTTCTGTTATATAACTCATAATTGGAGGGAAGAGACGGATTAATACTTTTCCCAGGGGTATTTGCGAGTAAGTGAAAGCAAGGAATTCAACCGGAATTCCAAAGCATGAAAAAAAAGAAAAAAAAAGAAAGATTATTTACATCTATATTAAGTATACATTGACATTGTTTAACATCTTCTATGTACTGTGCCTTCTCGGGACGTTGGTAGTCATGACTCTCCCCATTTTCCTGTTCTTTGAAGCTCTCAACAAATTTTGTCTTTTTGTCATTTCTCGAAAACCCTTTTCCAACATCCATTCATTCAAGGTTACGAGGTAGCTTATGCAATATTTTCCTCTGTCCCTCTTGGATTCAGTATGTCATGTAAGTATTAGATTTTCTAAACACGCTTTCTACATTGTATACCTTAAATAATTCCAAGTGTCTCTTCGTAATGTTAACTACATTAGTTCTTTTTACTTACATTTTCTCTAAAACATCGTTGTATTTTCAATCCATGGAAACCATAGCATCTTTCTGTAAAACCATGTTTCTCTTGTTTCTTCAAGTCCTTCTTCATCTTTTTCCTCTGCTAAACAGTTTTGTACTATTTCCATATTTCTAATAAATTATATTCTTCTTCTATGTGCCGTATCCCTTCAGAACTTAGGCGATCATGGCTCTTCCTATCCCTTAAAACCCTTTCTCTTTTTACTTCTTCCAAATCCTGCTCTGCTATCTATTTGCTCAAGCCCATCAAGTATGTCATGCGATGCTTCCTCCGATTTCTCTTTTCTTCTGTCTCTCCTGTGAGTATCAGATTCTCGAAGCCCTCATTCCTCATTACAATAGGGAAGTGGTATGACTCATAGAACGAGCATATGGAATCTACCCCAATGATTGAAATAATGGCTTCTGTTATGAATTCCGATCCTCTGAAGAAGGTCGGAACGTACAATATCCGAAACGTTGTGAATATGGCAATAAAAACAAGTAAAACCGTCCGAACAAATAATGTAAATAATTAAACAGTCTAATAAATAAAAAGAATTTAACAATTTTGTTGACAGTTATTGAGAAATCATTTATAAATGAAGATGCCTGGAATCTATTCTAGAACAACTGAAAAGTATCCAAATGTTCAAAGTTTACAAATACAGTTACTCCTATCAATGTATTTGTTAAAATTTTCTTTTCACTTGTTTTCACAGACGCTTTAATAAATTCATGAATAAAAAAATGTTTTTATTTTTTATTGCGAACTGAAATTTCACTTGAATGACAATTTCGAGATCATTTTGCATTAATGAAGCTA
This sequence comes from Ascarosepion bandense, assembly GCA_037127315.1. Taxonomy (NCBI): domain Eukaryota; kingdom Metazoa; phylum Mollusca; class Cephalopoda; order Sepiida; family Sepiidae; genus Ascarosepion; species Ascarosepion bandense. The sequence goes on from JBBBDQ010000221.1 coordinate 837,108, forward strand.
CCTGCACGGCTCAATACTTGAATCAACATTGTTCATGATTTTCATAAACGAACTCCCTGACGAGATCAATCCTCAACCTGGTATCTCTGCAGAAGACACAACTACCTACTTTTTTCTACATGGTAACCCTGATCGATTCATTAAAATCTAATTAGGGGCAGATCTCAAAAATGGCCTGCAATTCTCTTGCTATCTCGGGCAAGGAAATTGCTTGCTTTTTATTAATAGTGTGAGAGAAACTTTCGGCCTTCTATCAGCATCAGATTATTTTTTTGAAATGGAAAGATTATATTGAATTCGTTGCTAGATGTGTCCACTGTGTCGTACTAGACAATTTTTCGCGCCCGAATCTAGCTTACATATTTACAAGTCTACTTATGCATTGCATTGCAGTAGATATCGACTCAAAAGTAGAGATTGGGGTGCCAATTTCGAATTTCATTTGGATTCCTTACATTCAGTTACCTTTGGTAAAGGTATAAATCCTTCTCTTCCCTTCAGTTATGGATTAAATAATAGGATAGATTGGGTTCTATATCCTTGGCTGGCAACCAGACTACCGTAGAAAGCAATGACAACCTACTGTGGGATAATATTCTGCCCAGTCAGTCATGTCTCTTTCGAGACATGATCGCCCAAAGTATGTATCATGTATGACACTTAACTGACTCTTTGGGTTATTTCACTTGATCCAACCAACACTTTTAAACCATGTGTCATTGAGGTTAGGGTAAGGAATGTCCTGAAGTACACATGATCCATTGGATAAAAGTCTTATTTTATACCTTGACTATTGCTACAATATTTCTCAGAATATAACACAAAGAAGGCATTTAAAAGTTCTATTTAAATAATATTTTATAAATAAAATAATTTTATTTTAATTTGATAAATGCATTTGATTTTTGTAAAATTGAAATATTTTCTTGATAAATGTTGACATATTCAATTTGGTTTTCAGGGAAGGCTCGCACTGTTTTTCATGCCTTTTTAAGAATTTCTTTGAAGTTTTGAATATAAAAGTAAAAGAAAGAAGAGGAAGAAGAGGATAAGATGATGGGAGTTATTTATATGCGCAAAAAAAGGCGAAAGTAAGATGAAAATTTGATGAAGAAAAAGGAGGAAAAGTTAGAGAAAGAGGAGAAAGATTTGGAGGGAGTTATTTTTTAAGACAAAACCTGAAACTAAGATGAAATGGATACTACTACTATTATTACTACTACTACTACCACAAGAAGAAGGAGGTAATGGAGAATGTTGTGTATAAGAGAGAAAAAAAAGAAAGTAAGAAAAACAACAAGAAGTTGGTGGGAGGTATTTTTGCCGCATCCTCTATGTATAGAAATTATGTTAGAAAGAGGAGATGGTGAAAATAAGAGAAAAACATATGACCGAAAAGGACAACAAACAATTGCAAAAAATAGTATATAAAGAAAAAAAGAAAAGTAAAAGAAAAGATAAGAAAAACGGAAAAGAAAAAAGTAAAAGAAAGGATAAAGATAAATAAAAGAATAGAAATGAAAAATAAACAATAGAAAAAGAAAAGAAAAAGTATAGAAAAAGAAAAGAAAAAGAAGAGAATAGAGAAAAAAAGAAAAGTAAAGAAAAAGAAACAATAGAAAAAGAAAAAATAGAAAAAGAAAAGAAAAAAGAAAAGAAATGAAAACAGAAAAAGAACAAAACAAAAAAGAAAGAGTAAAAGAAAAGAAAATGAAAAAGAAAAAAAAGAAATAAAAAAGAAAAGAAAAGAAAATAGAAAATGAAAAAGAAAAGAAAAGAATTAATAAAAAACAAAAACAAGCAATGACGATATGAACATTTCTAGAAGATGATGTAATGAAAAAAGAATGATTAAAAATGTTATTGAAAAATTGCTGACGCTTATTTTAATACACGACGGGTTAGATAGAGGATGCATCTTACCCGAACCATTATCGAAAGTCTCTTTCCTATTCACTGATAATCACCCGTGTTGCGTCTATATGACAAATTGCTGCTTCTTGCCTTCAGATTATTTCTTGAAAATAAAAGTAAAAAAAAAAAAAACATGTTTGCAATGCGTGAATAGATTTTGAACGCTTGGCATTGCAAAAGGAAACATGGTAGAGACGCGTGTCTTACCAATCAAAGTAAAGCGATAAATTCAAATTGCTGAAACATACAGAATGGAAAGATCACTTTGTATGGCGTTCTTATTTTCACATTACCTGTTTTCATAACTTGTTCTCATACAAATAGTGTAGATTTGAAGATTCTTTATAAAATTTAATGTTGTGCCTATCTATAAATAATGTCATGGTAACTGGACGGATGAACTCTTCGCAATGGCACCTAGACTTTACGAATTTAAAGACAGCGCTAGCAGCACATACAATGGTATTACAAGCAGTCAACCATTGAGGTACGAAAATCGGTATTTCAACCTGATGTGACTGTAAGGCTCTTTTTGATTCTAAGTAAAAATAGCTTTTTATTTCTATTTTCAAGATGAATAAAGAAGACGAAGAAGACAGCAAAGAAGAAGAAGGTGAAGAATAAGTTCTATTTAAATAATATTTTAGAAATAAAATAATTTTATTTTCATTTGATAAACCCATTTGATTTTTTATTTTATTTGATTTTTTTTACGAAATTGAAATATTATCTTGATAAATGTTGACATACTCAGTTTGGTTTTCAGGGAAGGCACGCGCTGTTTTTCATGCCTTTTTAAGAATTTCTTTGAAGTTTTGAATGTAAAGGTAAAAGATGGAGGAGAAGGGGAAGAGAATGAGATGAAGGAAGTTATCTATATGCGAGGAAAAAGGTGAAAGTAAGATTAAAATTAGAAAACGAAAAAAGAGGAAGAAAGAGAAAGAGAAGGTGCAAGAGGAGAATGAGAAAATAAGAAGGGGAAATATGAAAACTAAAAACTAAAAAGGAAAAAGAGAAGATAAAGAAAAATAAGGGCTTTTTTTGCTAAGTTTCTTTTCCCGCACTTCTCGCTTGTAGAACACTATTCTTTCATTGCCGCTAACTTTGATCTTCACTTGTTGTTTTTAATCATTTCACCCCAAGCAAGGCATTCTACTATTACTATTGCGCAGGGGCTTACATAGGGGAAAGTGATCAGAAAGAGTGGTTAGATATAGGAAATGTCGGAAGGAGACAGATGAGGATACCGAGGATGAGGGTTGAGTAGATGGGAAGAATGTTTGAGAGAATAGATGCTAGATGATTGTAGCTGTCGGGGAAGAAAGTATATGGAAGGGAATTCCACAGGCAAGAATTGCGAGAAAAAAGCTGTTAGAGTAGAAATTGCGGTTACATCTTATCTGTTTCACTGTAAAATAGTGGGACCTAATTGCTAATCTAGCATCTCGTGTAAATTCATACCTAGGGGGAACCAGTGATCTAAGTTCATCGGAGCAGAAGCCGTGAAAGTATTTACTTTCATGGTAACTATTTCGATGAACTCTCCGCTATAGTATCTAGAATTTATGATTTTAAGGGCAATGCTAAATTGACGGCAAGCTTTCACCGATGTACAGTTATCTGTCTAGATATAAACTTATATTCTATTCTAACAGTTTCTTTTCTCGCACTTCTCACTTGTGGTACAATCTACCGGTATTCCACTTAACTTTGATCTTTAAATTTAAATGTAATGTCAATCTTTATCTACAGTCTTCTCGATTACTCTTCACTTTTCCCTCTCCTTAAGACTGCTTCTCTTTCTTCTTATTCTTTCGCAATCAGTAACCCCTTGTTTCTCAGTGACTAAAGTCCCTTTCAAGGTATAATATGATGAAAAATCAAACTTGTTCTTTTAACCTATACTATCTACCCACCACAATGTCTGTTTTGAAATCTACACTTCACTATTCTTTTTTATAGAAGTGCGAGTTCATAGAGCTTTTCTCCAAATTCGTAGAATTAAGCAATGTTGATCCGTTATTATGCATTCCAATTTCTGGTATATTATTAATTTAATTATAATTTTTATATAAGTCTCTGTATTCTTATGAGTGTCAAATTTACTTGGCTCTCTTTTTTATGACATGACCGAGAAATGTTAACAGGCTTTTTTATTCAAATATTTATTGATCGTTTGATTCGTTTTTATGGTTGTTCAACTCTTTGTAGAATATTTAAAGCCAAAAATATTTTTGATTGTAAGAATTCTTGTTTTTTAAAGAATAATGATCTAGATATAATGTCTTACTAATTAGCCCTTAGCTAGGAGGAGAAGAGGTAGATTTATAAATTTTCAAAGGGTATTTCTATTTTAGTGAATATTCCGACTGAAATTAGGACTCGACTCTCCAACTGACATTTCTGAGCCATTATCTATTACACCAGCTGCACATACACGCTTACAGCACTTGGTATTATCAAGTGGTCATCCATCAAGTTAAAGGAATCGGGTGTTTCAGCCTGATGTTGCTGTAAGGCGTTTTTTGGTTTTAAGGAAAAACATAGCCTTTTTATTTCCATTTTCCAATAAATAAAAAAGAAAAAGAATTAAACAAAGACGACGGAGACAAAAGAAAAGACGAAGGAAAAAAACGACGAAGAAAACGAATTAGACGTGAAGACGAAGGCGAAAAAGAATACAAAGACGAAGAACAAGAATATCAACAGCAACCACAACAAAAATTAAATGGAGACGATTGGTAAGTTATTTGCTATTAATATTATTATATAGAAAAATGGTTGCCGAATAAGAAAAAAGACGGACATATTAAGAATAAAGAAAGAAATTAAAGAGAAAGAAGCAGTCGATGGTGCAAAAAGGTATATGTCACCAAATAAGCAAAGCAGAAGTTTTTGTTACTTATATATTCCGGTTATAGTATTATTTTCACTAAATGTTCCCCATCATTCATATGTTCAGTCTATGGTATTCTCAGGCTTTTTCTATAGAACATAATCTCTGCTGGAAGTCTACTTTTCTTGCGAGAAAAGAAGGTCCAACATTTACAAAAAGAGGATTGTATAGCGCTAAAGTGTTGCTTTCTTACGGAATTTTATTCTTACTTAATACGTTGTTATATTTTAGAAGGCACCCTTCGTAATGCCAATGCATTTATGGATTTTTATGTCACATTTTCGTTTATTCTATCAAACATTTTAGCCTGTCAAACATTTTCGTCTGTTATGTCAAACATTTTAGCCTGTCAAACATTTTCGTCTATTATATCAAACATTTTGCTCGTCAAATATTTTCGTCTCTTATATCAAACATTTTGCCTGTCAAATATTTTCGTCTATTATATCAAACGTTTTCGTCTATTAAACATTTTCGTCCATTATATCAAACATTTTTGTCTCTACTTCTTAGATGAGGAAGTATTTACATAATTCGGACTATTGTCCTCATGTTGCCATTTTTTGGCAATTTTAAAGTCATATTCTACGTCTTGAACTGTGTGTTTCTCGTCATTTTGTTTCACACGAACTTGTCCCGCATAGCACGACCACCAAATCAAATGTGACAATGGTTTCGATATTCTTGACAAAATCTAAAGAAGAATGGGCAATATTATCGGTCTCGACATGATATCTCAGCTTCAATCAGGTTCCCGCAGTCGTAATGTAGCTTCCATGTGCGTTATAAAAATATATTTTTAAGGTAATTATTCCGATGTTTTTTTTTTCTTCTCCTTCCTAGGGCAATGGAAGTGCGTTTTGGCGCAATTGGTTCCGGTTGGGAATAAGAAGTCAGAAAGCCAATTTCGACTTCCAATCGAGTTTGGTGCATTCATTTATGAGCAAATACTCTTGTATGAAATCATCTTGTCTTTCACGACCATGCATTAAATAACTGGCCAGATTGGGTCTTATTGCCTTGGTTGGCATCCAGTCTACTACAGAAAAACTATCTACTAGAAAATGTTATACTATTTCATTTAAGAATCGAAAGAGATATGGCCGCTTAAGTTTGTATTACGTATGGCACCTAACGGACTATCGTCAACACTATTTATGTTAGCATAGTAAAAGTTTAGCATTCAAATCTCATCATTTTATTGTTGAACTAGATATATGTAACCGTAAGTTCTATTGTAATAGGTTCTTCTCTCTTACTTCTTTTCTATGGTGCGCACTTTCCTTTCCCTGCTATGTTATATTTTTACAACAGTCTGATCCGACAAATAACAGGTGCATTGTTGCCATAGCTGGGTTAGCACTTCCCAATCGATATTTTCTATTTTTTAATGCTGAGGAGTGAAGGTAGTTAAAATATCAGCGGCGAGAAAAGACAAGGTGTTCTTTTGATTCTCCGTTTTTTTTTTGTGTTTTTTTTTCAGTTATCGCTTCTTATTCTGAAGACCCTAGATGCTATACCATGATTTGTCATCGGAGGCCACACTTTAAAAAATATAAGGTCCTCAGATGATATAGTGTTGATAACAGACACGGAAAGGACACTACAAGATCTTCTACATATGTTAAGGGAAGAAAGTGACAAGAAAGTACTCAAATAAACTGCGAGAAAATCGAATACATGGCCATCAGCGGAAAAAGCAGCCCAACATGCCAAATACAGGTGGAAGATACTAAAATCAAGCAGGTACGAAAATTTAATTATCTGGGAAGTGTTCTTACGGAAGACTGAAAGTGCGACACAGTGATTCGAATGCGAATTGGCATGGCGAAGGACGCATTCCAGAAGCTCAGTATAGTATTGAAAGCCAGGAAAATTTCACTAGAAACAAAGAAGAGAATACTGGATTACTGTGTGATATCAGTTCTTCAGTATGGCTGTGAATGCTGGACAATATCATCGAAGATGAAGGAAAAACTTGAAGTAACTGAAATGTGGTTCTACAGAAGGATGCTATGGATATCATGGATCGAGAATATGAGCAATGATAAGGTTTTGGAAAGGATGGAAACGAAAAGGAAATTAATACTGAGCATCAGAAAGAGACAGCTAAAGACCCTGCAATGAGATAGGAGGGCTTGGAGAACCTGATACTAACAGGTCAGATAGAGAGAAGCAGATACATAGGAAAACAGCGTGTAATGTACTTGACTGGCTTGAGCGAATGGATAGCAGAACGGAGGTTGCATGCTGTAACAGGAGAAAACGTGCTAATAGCCACCGGGGATAGGGAGATATGTAAGGCCATGATCGCCTACGACCTGAAAGGTCAAGGCACATAGAAGAAGAAGAAGAAGAAGAAGAATATCAAAAGAGGATTGAAACCCAAGTTCAGCCATACTTGCAATAATAAATTAATTTCTACTTTTCAAATGCATCGAAAAATATCTTATAATTTTTATCCATTATTTAAGCCAAGTTTCAATCCAGTATTTTCAAAGTATCTTTGTCACTCTTTTAATCTTCTCTTCATAAAGTTTATTAATTTAGAATTCTTGCTCGCTTAAGCACGCCTATTATATTTTATTACCGTTGAAGTAAGATTTCGTGGTGGCAATTGACGAACGGCTGTTTCAATTTAATCAGCGTTTCATTAATCCCAAACTTTCAGTCATTGGCTTGTTTATATGAACATTTTCTTCTGACTTCGAGATTTTCAATCCTACACCAAATGTGACCATAATAATGCTTTTACGTAATGTATGTAAATACCTTAAAAGATTCTACAGGCTTTCGTTAAACGCAGTAGATAATTCAAATTTAATTTCTCTCAACCGTATCGTACTTTTCAAATCGGAATGGACCGCGAATGATTTTATCTGGATTAGGTTTTATAACTCCGTAGACAGTAAGCTTTATAAATTAAATATTCAAGAAATCGACAAGCAGGCCGAAATAGAGCAAATAAAAGAACACGTTCGTAAGCAAGTGCCACTTGGCCAAAAGTTAAGATGTTCATGTTGTAGGATTATAAAATCAGAATTACTGTTTGAATGGTCATTTCTCGAGCCACCTGTTGAGAGGGGATATTCCGTCTCTGGATATGTTAGAGAGAGGCAGAGTTGGAAATGCTTGTGCCGTAATGCAGTGATGGGCAGTAGGAGTTCGCACTTACCGAAAGAAAGATCTGGCGAGAACGATGAAAGAATTAGTTGCAAAGAAGTCAGCTTCATAAGCAGGAGTCGGCTTCAAAAGCACCCCTTTTAGATGATACCAACTTAAACTCTGCTTAAATAAACGAATACATTTGGAAAATAAATCGTGGTTTCATTTCTCGCTGCATCGATATTTCATTTTACGTTTCTTTGGGAAACTACAGAGGCTCTTTTTGTATTCACTTTTGCGCAAATACCCTTGGGAAAGTATTAATCCGTCTCTTTTCTCCAGTTATGAGTTAAATAACAAGACATATTGGGTTCTCTAGCTTTGGCTGGCAACCAGTCTACCGCAGAAAGTAACCTACTGCGGGATAATATTCTGTCCAGTCAGTTATATCTCTTTCCAGACATGATGGCCCAAGCGAGTATCACGTATGGCACTTAACTGACTAATGTAAACTGGAAACAAGCACAACAGAGATGTATTTGTCTACACGATGAAAAGTTGAGAGGTAGACTCGTTTCAATGTTTACATTGGACTTTATCAAATTTATCAACCAAAAAATCATTAAAGTAGGCCTTCTTTCCTGAAAGTCATTTGCTGGCTTCCAGTATCTTTTTCTAATTTCTCAGTTATTTTGATTAAAATTTCTTGCATATTGAATCTAATTTATTATTTGTCTACTTCTGTGATGAGGTAGCATTTACATTATATACACTATCCAGACTGTTGTCCTCATCTTTGTTACCATGTTTATTGCCATTTCCGAATGCCAACTAGTTATCTCTTTTTTGAGGTCCTCAGGGACACATGACCCAGTGAATATAGGCGTTGGTTCGTTCCAATGACTTGGTCTAAAAAGTTGGGAGTTTTGAAATTGGCTACAGCAGTGGTGAACAAATATCTTAGAGAGATGAGATAAAGGGAGATAACTAAATGGCATCTGAAGTGTTCCGTTCAAAATTCCTAGCACCTGAAGAAGGCTGGGGCGTACAACGGCCAAAACATCGTAAACATGGCAATAAAGATGAGGACAACAGTCCGGACAGTGTAATAATGTGAATGTCAATTAATTTTGCTATGTCTTGAAAGTCGTTGTTCCTAACGGAAAAGGCAGGTCACACAGAGAAGACAACTCAATTTTTTAATTGGGGTGGGGGGTATTTAAGAATTAAGTTAACAGTGATTAACAGTGATGTTTTGGGTGAGTTTGTGTGAGTATGAGTCAATGTGCGAGTTAATACATACATATACAGTATGCATAAGTAAAGATATTTGTGTCTATATATTTGTATGTGTAATTGCGACTGTACTTCATAAATATTTTTATTTTTGTAATCATTTTATCCCAAGCAAGACAAAACTACCACTGATGCACAGAGGGTTACAGTGAGAGAAGAAACAAAGTACAAGAGATATCGAAGCAAAGATAAGAGAAGGCTGGGAATCAAGATGATATAAGACAGCAATTGACGTCGCATATATACTTTTGACGATTTTAGCTATCAGGGAAGTAGGTAAAGGGCAGAGATTTCCACAAGCAAGAAGCGCGAGAAAAGAAGCTGTTAGTGTTGAAGAAATGTTTACATTTACCTATTCTGATAGTAAAATGTGAGACCTATATGCCAATCTAGTAGCACGAATAAATACATGTGGTAAAAGAACCAGGGAAAAATGATCGTGAAACTAGTTGCCGTAAAAATACTTGTAGAAAAAAAAAGAGAGAAGCCGAATCGCGTCGGCGGGAAGTGACTGAAGGTAAGCTGCTAAGTCCGAATCGCTTATATATATATATATATATATATATATATATATATAATTAGTTTTTAGTCATAATTAAATTAAACCAGTACTCACTTATATTAAAAAGAACTCAATACATTTATAATTGCCTGAATGTACCGAAAAGTTGAAACCAAAGAAGCGGAAGTAACTGATTTCTAAATTAAATATATATATATATAGTTTGTCACTTAGCACATAGATGTTACCTTCAGCATCTTGATTTCATAATTTCATAGGCATTACCGTAAATTGTTGAAAACTCCTGACAAATGTGCGGATAAACCTAAGAAACCTAAGAAACACTCGTATCTGAATACTGAATGTAACATCAATTAGGTAAGGGATAAATGTTTGTATATACAAATTCTATAACACACACACACACAACACACCCACATAATTTAATATATATATATATATATATATATATATATAATAAGTCAATCGCAGACAGATCTGTTTCGCTGTATCATAGCTCATCAGTACGGTTAGACATCCGATTTCTTCTAGCCAGTATTGAAATCCGACCAAATTGTCATCAGTCAATATATATATATATATATATATATATAGTAAGACAATACTTTTTGTAAATATTTAAAAAAATTTAATTAAATGTTAATACTACTGAATATATGCAACCCCAATGTTTTCCGTATTCATACAAACTATATTGGTGTAATTTGGCATTTTTATGTCCAGGTGGCTCTTTTTGTTTGCTGATTTTTGTTTTTATATTAGTGTAAAATTTAATAGCTTGTTAATTGAATTTTATTGTTCTAACTTTTAGCTCTCTCTCTAACCCTCTCTGTCTTTTTATCTCTCTTAATATATATATATATATATATATATATATATATATATATATATATATATATATATATACATGCAAGCTTCATTACAAATAACAGACAAGGTGCTTAAGTTAAGATTTTATGTAATTTTTATGTAATCAGAATATAACTTATAAAAATTGTGCAACTGTTTTATTTATCCAGAAGTTTTCAGATATATATAATGATATTTATTTCATATATATAATGATATTTTCATATATATCTATATATATATGTACACACATATATATAATGATATATATATACACACACACACACACACATATATATATATATATATATATATATAATGATAGTTGTGATATAATGCTAAAAAGGAGCTAATCCAAAAAGATTTATTTGATATAAAATATTAAGAGATAGATTTTTACACAGAGCTCAATGGTTATTATTCAAAGTAATATGACATACATAAAAAAAAACTCAACACATTATCTAAATTAAATCTAAAAAGATTATGAATAAATTATAATTTATTTCGTCCCTTGAAATAAATATATTTTAAAAACTTTAAATGATATTTTTAGTTTTTCTTACAAAACCTTAACATATCAATCATGTTTAGACATGTTAAAACTTCACATTAGCTTGGCGTGAAAAGATATAACACCTACAATAGACCATATAACTATAATGCATACAATTACACAGAAAGTTTAAAATCATGTACAAAATATATGTCGTCCAAACTGTAAAATAGCGTAAAAAATATTTAGATTTCAGCAATAACCAGTAAGGATTGATATGCTGCTAAACAAAACCAAGCAAACCAGAGCAAACATGCCAAAACAGTTAGCAACTACAATAGATCATCGACAAACTATATATACCTTTAAAACTTACATTTACATAGAAAGTATAAATTATGTACAGAATATTGTGTAATATAACAATCTGGCCCCACCCGAGGAAGTGATGCAAGCGATGGTGTTTCCCGTCGGTGAAGGGGGCGGCGAAACGACAAGACAGGTGTTGTGAAATACATCCTGTCGAGGCCGGAGCGGATGTCGTTTGACCTTATTTCCGACAGCGGCGGAAATGACTACGGAGGCAAACAGATCAGGTGTCTCTTAGAATTACGTGGGCGTTGCGTGGGCGAGGCAAAACCGGAAGGAAAGTCCCGGTTCGAGAAGACTATATAAAGACCTCGACACACGGATTCGCCAGCAGAGAACGGCCAGTGGAAGCAGAGAAACACCACAGGCAAGACTACACTCCCGTCAACCCATTCTATGTGCGCTCTCACCCTTCCGTTCTCTATTCCACACGGTTCGTCGTCATTAATAAAAATATAACCTTATATTTTTGTATATGCGTGTTTGTTGTTTTGTCGTCGTACGGCGATATATAACAATTGAAGCCATAAAAGTTCGATCAAAATATTCAAATTTAGGTATTAAATCGCACATAGTCGTTGAGATGCCGTTAGAAATAAACGTTCTGCTCAATATAGTACTAAAACTCATTTATATTAGTATCTTATCGAAATTAGTTTCATATATTTAATATCCAGATACTCTGTGTCATTTTATACAAAGGTAAATCTAAATATTGTACGCTCACATTTAATTACTCAATCATACAAAAACGTAAGGATAGATGTGTATTTATTTGTCGAACAAAAGAGGGCCGATTGGAAAGCGGTTCCTTACATGTTGTTTCCCTCGTGAATGTTTACAACGCGCCATTGCACCTACACCCGATTTCTTGTCGACGCACACGTGTATATTCACAAAAGGAACGCGAATGAAAAATGAAAAAAATAGATTTGCGACTAAAATCCTGTTTAATTTGCATTATTCGTATTTATTTACCTCGTTAAATTCCATCAGGCGACTTAATCGTATTTCAAGGAACCCTTGCAAGTGCTGAAGAGATAAGAATTCAATGAACCCTGTAGTGAATTAAAGCCCAATGTGCAAATACGGACTAGAATCTGGACGTTTATATATATATATATACATATATATATATATATATATATATATATGCTTGTACAGAAGTGTTTGTTTATATATATATATATATATATATATATATATATATATATATATACGATGAACCTTCTCGGTTAAAGTGACGAAATCTTTGCATTAAGCACACAAACACACACACACACAGACATATATATATGTGTGTGTGTGTGTGTGTGTGTCTGTGTGTGTGTGTGTGTGTGCGTGTGTCTATGTATTTATATACCTATAGTGAATATACTTATATATACATATATGCATGAACATAAATATATTGATAGATATACATGTTCATATATATGTGTATGTGTGAGTTTGTGGGTGTTTATGTGTGCATTAATGCATATATATATATATATATATATATATATATATATATATATGTATATAAACAGAGCAAGAGATAGTAACAGGTATGTACTTATACATATATACATACACACGGCATAAATATATATAAACAGTTATATAAACATATCCCCAAGTCAATGTACATATAAGAGAGACACAGTGAGAGAGTAAAAGAGAGAAAAGATTAAAGAAAGAGTAAGAATAAGGAATAAGGGTGAATAGGAGAGCGAGCAAGGCAGAGAGACAGAGAGGGGGGAATGGAATAATGTCCCGAAGTTAATATGTATATACGAAACCATTTAAAGGAAAACTCATACACATACATGTACACGTGTACACTGAATAACTACAGATTCCTAACTGTCCATGACCAAATATATATATATATATATATATATATATATATATATATATATATATATATATACAAGTATTGTTGGAACACTATTTTAAAAATATTTTCACATCATTTGAAAAGACACAAAAGTCTTGAAACAAAATGGCTACTTTTGTAGTGTTATTGCAACATATCCATGTTATAATTTATGAATAAATAATATTATATATATATATATATATATATATATATATATATATATATATATATCCCAGTGATTATAGAATGAGGAGAGAAAAAAGAAAACTTGTTTCCGTCCAAAACATTAGTTTAAAACAGTCCTCGATATAGGATGTATAGAGCAGTGAATATTTATTATAAATTATGTTATGTACAAAATTTCTTCTATATATGTTAAGTTGTTGTATGTTATAAGGTAATCTACACGTAAATATATTTCATTGTAAACGTGTAGATGGAGATATGTAAGCTTGCCAACTCATCTCTTTTTTAATAAATACATATGTATATATATATATATATATATATATATATATATGTATATTTATTAAAAAAGAGATGGGTTGGCAAGCTTACATATCTCCATCTACACGTTTACAATGAAATATATTTACGTGTAGATTAACTAATTAATATCCACTGTACAAAAAAAACGAGCTTTTAAGTGTTCATGTCCTTCATATATATATATATATATATATATATATATTTAGTATATCGAGGCAGCAAGTAATTTTCTAGACATATTCTATTAAATATAAGAGACAATGAATGTCTATTATGTTTAATCATGAGCCGTTCTAAACGTCGTATTTTTGCTTTAATTTCAGTTGAAAATAAAGACAAAAATTCTCCAACATTTGGATAATTATTTATTGGTTTTCTTCTAAGCTTTCGGCTCACATGAGCCATCTTCAGAGAGGTAGTTTAAACTGAAATATTATAATATCCACCATCACCGACGATTTTATTTTGTGTTGACATAAAACTCCGCTTGGCAACGGCAATAGTTACCAAAAATAATAAACGCAGTTCTTAAGTTTGCGATGCGGTTTTATGACGTCACACCGCGGGATAGCGCGAAATGACAACAAAACCATCTAGTCAAATGCAATGTAATATGTTATTTCCTGTTTTAAAGTTGATTTTATTGAGTGTTGGTTGTTTTGATTTGATGTACATGGCCTCCAATATCTGCAGGTTCCTCTTACTGTGTGTATGAGTAAGGATCACCGTATTGTTGACCAAAATCTGTCTGATATTACCTACATGTTTATGTTTTTCAGAGAAATGTTGTTTAATAGTACTCTGATCAGAAAGATGACATGTAAGTCTACGGGAGAGCGTGGTTGTGGTAAAACCAATATATGTACTAGGTTTTTGAGTAGTATCAGAGATGCAATCTCTGAATGGGCATGTAAATTGGTACACTACATTGGTTTTTTGTAAAGAATTTAGTTTAGTGCCTGTTGGGTTATTATAAACTATGAGGTCAATTGTTTTAAACTTTTTATAATATATAATGAGTTTAATTTGATTATTACTATCCACTGGTTTAACATTTCTACGTATTATATTTTTGAGAGTTTTTTCATCTTGTTTATAATTATTATGTATTTGGTTGCAATAGTATAAGTTAATAGTGTTATGTTTATTTTGATGTAAACCATTATTAATATTATCATTATTGTTAGAGCTATTGTTAAGTTTGTTGAGATACATTTTAATTTGTTGATCAATAGCGGAGTTAGGAAATCCATTATTGACTAGTGTTTGCTTAATGTTGTGTAATTCTTTATAAAATATAGATTTGGAAGAAGATATCATTTGTGTGCGTTGAAGTAAGTTTTTTATAACAGCTAACTTATATCGTTGGGGACATTCACTATTATAATTAAGAAGACACGAATTTATGCTAGTTGGTTTCCTATATAGAGAAGTAGTAAATTTATGTGTGCTAGAATCAATGAATACATCAAGGAATGGGAGTTTGTTATTAATATTAAGTTCTAATGTAAATTTGAGGACGGAGTGACTTTCAAATTTGTTTTTAAGATATTTAATTTGATCGATATTCTTAGCTAAAACAAAGATGTCATCTATATATCTTACATATATACAGGGTTTATTGTTGTCATTAATTATTTTATTTTCTAGATTTGCCATATAATAATTAGAAAAAAGGGGACCTAAAGGAGATCCCATCGCAATGCCATCTATTTGTGTATAAATATTGCCTAAGGGGTCGTGAAAGGGTACTTGTGTGGTGCATGCTAATAATAGTTTTTTAATACGGTGATCCTTACTCATACACACAGTAAGAGGAACCTGCAGATATTGGAGGCCATGTACATCAAATCAAAACAACCAACACTCAATAAAATCAACTTTAAAACAGGAAATAACATATTACATTGCATTTGACTAGATGGTTTTGTTGTCATTTCGCGCTATCCCGCGGTGTGACGTCATAAAACCGCATCGCAAACTTAAGAACTGCGTTTATTATTTTTGGTAACTATTGCCGTTGCCAAGCGGAGTTTTATGTCAACACAAAATAAAATCGTCGGTGATGGTGGATTTTATAATATTTCAGTTTAAACTACCTCTCTGAAGATGGCTCATGTGAGCCGAAAGCTTAGAAGAAAACCAATAAATAATTATCCAAATGTTGGAGAATTTTTGTCTTTATTTTCAACTGAAATTAAAGCAAAAATACGACGTTTAGAACGGCTCATGATTAAACATAATAGACATTCATTGTCTCTTATATTTAATATATATATATATATATATATATATATATATATAATATGCACATATGCGTAATACCTCGATTACTAATCACTATCTTTACATCTATCTATCGATCTATCTTTCTATCTATCTATGTCTTTCGCTATCTATCTATCTATCTATCGATATAATCGATATATATATATATATTTATATATATATACAGGTTATTTTCATAGCAGCATCCGCTTTGAATATATTATTACGTATACCTCATGTACACATACACATACATACACACACACAAACACACACACACACACACACACACACACACACACACACACACACATATATATATATATATATATATATAGGTTAAGAAGAATTCTCAACACTTACTTAAACCTTAATAAATCCAGACTTTATTTCAGCAATGTAAAGCATTTTTTACAATTACCTCGTTCAAACCGATGATGAATAAAAATTTAAAAAATATCATTCATCATCGGTCTGAACAAGGCAATTGTAAAAGTTTTTCTTAACATTACTGAAATAATTTCTGGATTTACAACCATTTAATTATGTGTTGAGTTTGCTTCTCAATATTTTTTCTCTGGTTAATATCTATTGAGCTCTCTATTTTTGCTTATTTAATTTATATTAACTAAAGGAATTTTTTTAGATTTTCCTCTCCACCTTTACGGGTTTCTATCCACTTATATATATATATATATATATATATATATATATAGATAGATAGATAGATAGATAGATAGATAGATAGATAGATTCTGCTTAAGCAAAAAGCACGAAATTTCATAAAAGTGTTCATCCTTTCCAAACAAACTCACTTGATAAGATGTATTTAGAAGCACCATTGCACTTATAACTTTAGAAAACAGATTTTTCTTCTTTTCTTTTCTACTTAATTTAATGCTCGATTTATATCGAGCCCTCCCCAAACAATGGTGCTGATGGAATTGGCGAAAGATTATCGCTCCGGACCATACGAAGACATCGATGTCGGGGGGCATCACGAATAACGCCGGGAAAAAATTTAAAAATTCGCACCTCTGTGTGATGTTACTTGCAAAAGCATCACGTTTTCCCTTGCAGACGATGTCCGCCAGGGTTTGTAATAGAAGGTTGCTTTAAAAAAATAAAACAGAAGAGAGAAGGAATGATATAAGAGAGAAAGAACTTGTAAAAGGATTTTCTTTTTTTAATGAAGGTTTGGGTAGTTTGGCTTTTAATTCAGTCATGGTTGTTTTATTAGGCTAAATTTTAGGGTTGTTTTTTGTGGTTGTTGTATGGGGCGTTAGTCAGTAGGAATGTGGTGGGTTTCTGGAGGATATGTTTGAAGAGGAAAGGTACGTGGTCTCATCGTCTTTTGCTTCTATTTTCTTGTAAAATAGAATTTTTTATGGTACATTAACTTCCTTTCTTAGTTTCTTATACTTTTTCGTTAATTTCTTTCATTCTTTTTTGCTCTCTTTTTCTCTTCTCCTTGACATTCTTTGAAAACCATTTTTTGATTTCAGAATATAGTTTCGACTCTTCTTTTCATTAGCTTTCATTAAATTTCATTTTAGTTTTTCTTTCTTTCCATTTTTCTTCATTACTTTTTCATTATTTCATTTATTTTTATATAATTCTTTCTTTCTTTCTTTCTTTCTTTCTTCATCCCTGTGCACGTTCTTTCTCTCCGACAATGTCCTTTTTAAATTTTCTTACCTTTGATCTTTTTTTAGAAAAAATCTTTGGATTCTAGCTAACATGTTTCTCTTTTATTCATTTTATTCCGCTTCCTTCGTTTGTTCTTTTTTTCATTCATTCCACTTTTCTATTTATCTAACAAAATTTAAATTTCCCTTTCTTTTTCCATTATCACAATCATCTTTCTACATTTTATTTCTTCATTCATTCATTTTGTCTTTCTTCTTTCTTTTTTACTTCATTCTATCTTTCTTTTTTTATTAGTATCTTTCTTTCTCTATTATCACTCTCTTTTGTTCTTTCTTTTATTCATTTTTTTTATATTTTTTATTTCTTCTTACTTTTTATTTGTTATTCATTATTACTCTCTTTATTTTTTCTTTGTATCTTTCTTTCTTTTGTTGTTATTTTTTTGTTTCTTTCCTTTCTTCTCTTATATTTTTTTTTCTTTCTTACATTCCTTCCTTTCTTTGGTTTACTTCACTGTTTCTTTCTTTCCTCCTTTCAGTCTTTTCTTTTTTTCTATATGTATTTACATATCCTCCTTCTCTTGTTCTCCTTTCTATTTTTCTTCTTTTCTTTTGAATTTTTAGAAACTTTTCCTTTTTTCTTTTTTCATAATGCAATATTTTTCTTCTTTTTTCCTTTGTTTTTTCTCTTCCTTTTTTCTTTCTTAATGTTTTTCTTCCTTCTTTTTTCTTTCTTTTTCTATTACCTCTTTCCTTTTTCTCTTTCTTTTAACATTTAACGGTTTTCTGTAAGTATATATTTCATCTTTATTTTCTTTTATGTTTTCTACTTTTCCATTATATTTTCCCGCCTTTTCTTTTTTGTTCTTCCTCTTTTTGCTTCTTCAACCCTTTTATTTTTACCCCATTCTTATTCTATATTCTATGCTATAATGACTTTATAGTAATGCGCACAACTGTCCATTTAGCTTGTAAAGAAAGGGCGTGGTTTTCTGAATCGGCACATCTTTCTCTCTCTGTCCCTCGAAGACTTTACTTTTACATCTTGCATTTCCCTTCAAAATAACCTTTCCACTTTAAAATATCATATTATTACCTTTAGATTCTTTGAACATCCATAAAATCTTCCTTTTCAAGGCCTCACATAAAAAACGGTTAAATTTCGTTTCGTTGCCAAGAGGTCTAAATCCATTTTGGTAAGCATTAAAAGCAGAATTACAGAAACGAAAACCGAAAAAGAATTTAAAATCAAACTAAAATGATCTAATAAAAGCAATAAAAATAAGCTTAAACGAATATCAGAGCGATCAAGCAATTTAACACCCTATTTTTAGCATACGACTGTAATTCTGCGGGCAATGACCAATGTAGCGTGACAGGGTAAGTCAAAAATTAGTCGTTTCAAAAATAAAGGACAAGCGAGGAGTTTTCGAAAATAGATTCTCAGCGGGAATGACGAAGCAAAAAAAATTCCGTGATGTCGGTGATATGCTGGAAGAAACAGATAAATCCATTGAAATAAAGACGAAAGAAATTGACAGGAAGAAAAGAAAACAGAAACAACGAGGTAGAAAGAAGAAAAACAAAGAGTTAACCAGAAAATTGTGGTAAATACTCGAATGTAAAAAGAGGACATATATAATCCGAGTAAGTTCACTCTTTATCTCTCCCTACACAACGTCTTTCTTTCTATATATATTTATCTATTTCAGTCGTTTCATTATCTTTCTAACTATCTATGACAATTGATATATATATATATATATATATATATATACACATTGTCATTTATATATATATATATATATATATATATATATATAATAAGAATGTTATGGAACACGTAGGTTTTAAACCCACTGTTCATGCATTTACTTTTATAAACAGTGCTCGATACAACGTAGAGCTTTATATTGTAATGTTTGTTACAATGGTTTATAAAAGCACAGTATCACTAGATATAAATCTTAGCATTTCGGAGCTACGTTTGCTCCTCATCTGGTGATGAGTTGAAATGAAAAATAAATGGTGAAAGCGATTTATTTTTGGTAATATGATATGTAAGTGAATGTGGTGGGAGTTTAGTACGATTTAGCCGGCAGTTTGTAGCCATAGTAAGACAGTCTTGGGTTAGGAAAAGGGGTGCGGAGTAGCATAGTTTTGGACAGGTCACTTTTTAGTTTTGTCTGGGTAATTCTTATACTGGCATGTAAGGTTTTTTAAGAAAGTAATGATACTTTTTTATTTTGCTACTATCTATGAGAGTTTGGAATAAAGTTGTTATTAATGTTGTGTGAATTTATTTTCTTTTATTTATACAATGTTCGTATGTTTTATTTTGAGGATTAAACATGGGTATTAATTACCTTTTTGGAGGGGATTATTTTATGTGAATAAGGTATTTTTGGTTAATTAAATTTTAACGAAAAATATTTTCGATATTTACATGACACTGCTACTTCGTCTCTTACGGATTAATAGTTCACCATTGTTGGGGTACTTTAGAATGTGTGTAGCTTTTCACTTAAGCATAAAGGGCAGATGTCGTTAAGTGAGTTGCAGGTTCTAGTTTTTCCAGGATTTCTATTTTACTTTGGGTTTCTATTTTGTATCCTTTAATTTCCAAAAATATGCAGAAAGGGATGTTTGGTTTCGATATAAGTTGTTTTTGAATGAAGTTAAGTGCATGTACCAGCGCTGCTTAAAGATGTTATTTGTAGATCCGATATACGCTTTATAATAATAGGGTTTTCTATTGATGTTATATTGCATTGATAGACAATTGAATTCATGTTACATCTATTTTGTAGTGGGCAATTATTGGGGTTTCTACAATTTCATAAGTTTTTATTGTTGTCCTCTTTATTATTTTGGTAGGTAATTTCATTTCGATCCACATGTTGATTTAAGATATATATATTATGATCAGTTATGATTTTTTCGAGGTCATATATATATATATATATATATATATATATAGATAGATAGATAGATAGATAGATAGATAGATGCATGCAAGGGAGACCAATTGTCATAGATAGTTAGAAAGATAATGAAACAACTGAAATAGATATATATATATATATAGAAAGAAAGACGGTGTGTAGGGAGAGATAAGGAGTGAAGTCGCTCAGATTATATATGTCCTCTTTTTAAATAGATAGATAGATAGTTAGATGTGTGTGTGTGTGTGTGTGTGTGTGTGTGTGTGTGTGTGTGTGTGTGTGTGTGTGTGTGTGTCCGAGAGAAAGAGAGGCAATGAAAGAGAGAGAGGTAGTGAACGAGATGGTTTGGGTCGAATACAGGTGAAAGACGCGTTGAAATTCTAGAGAATAAAGGATAATTTATAGAACAAATATGAAGCATTTATCAATCTAACATGTTTTTTTTCACCGAACTTTCATCAGAGAATGAGTTATGGAGAAAAATAAGAAAGAAATTATGATAGTTTTATTTTTGTGTTGTTTTAATCAGGTTTGACGTGCAATCGACTTGTTCAACAAACATAAGTACGACTTATGGCATCTCGCATTTAGAGACAGACGACGCGTACCTTCGAAGTTCAAAGAAATTCAGAGATTCACCAGTCTAAGGAAAAAACGGTAAATATCGTTTTATGTATGTAAGTGTATAATAATTCTAGTTTGTGTATGTGTGATTCAGATGAATATATATATATATATATATATATATATATAGTGTGTGTGTGTGTGTGTATGTGTGTGTGTGTGTGTGTGTGTGTGTGTGTGTGTGTGTGGAGGCAACTGAAATGTCGTTCTACAGAAGGATACTTAGAAGTCCATGTAGAGAATTATTAACCAATGAAGAAGTCTTTAAGAAAATGACAACAAAAGAAGACATGCCCTGAATCAGAATGAGAAACAGAAGCTTGAAAAACTCTTGTGGGGCAAATTCAAACTAAGACAACCTAGTGATAATCGATGTCGGAACGGGAGATGGGAGTCATGGCAAAAGGAGAAAAACTGCTAAGAGCTAAAAGGGGTAAGAACTTGTGGAGAGCCATGATCATCCATGCCCTGAATGTTAGTTGTACATAGAAATAGAAGAATTATTAGCATTCTTCCCGGACGTACTTTCAAATCATCGGATTTTTTTTTTGTCCTCGTTAATTTTAGAAATATTATATTCTACTAATGGTCCTACAACCCGTCATGGTTTGTAAACATTATTTTTGAAAATCATTTGACTCCATACACGGCGTGAATAATGCTTTTACGCAGGGATGAGGTACAGGGAGGTGAAAGTGAGAGAAAAATCTTAGTGTTGGAAGGATTGTGTGAAGGACAAAAGATGGACAGGATTCATAAAACAGAAGGTAGCAAGTGACTCTATATTTAAATTTCTAAAGATTGTATTTATCCGGAGAGCAAGTAAGTGGAAGGGAGTTCCACAGGAGAGAACGACGAGAAAAGAAATTATTGGATTAGAAGTGCCGGTCGCAGTTAACTATTTTAACAGTAAACAGGTGGTATCTACACGCCAATTTAATAGAAAACTTAAAATCTTCTAGTCGGTGTGTTTAGATGTTTCCTAGTTTTCTATTGGTCGAAAAACGTTTCACCTCGAGGTGTTAAATTTTGCGAGTTTTCTTTGTACTAACCAAAGTTTGTAAATTCGAGAAAATTCCATACAAAATCAATGAGTCAGTGCTTATCATTTGATTTTTTTCAAATATAGAACTTGTTTTGTTTACTACAAGTCCTAGAAGGTGTAGTGTGTTGCTTTCGAGGAGTCTAGGATTAGCCATGGGGTCAGTAAGTCAGTTAAGTGTCATACTCATTACACGCTTGCGCGATCATGTCTCAAAAGAGACATGGCTGACTGGGCAGAAGATTTTCCCACAGTAGGTTGCCCATATTTTATGCGGTAGACTGGTTGCCAGCCAAGGCTAAAGAACCCAAACTGTCATGTTATTTAACCCATAACTGGAGGGAAGAGACGGATTATTACCTTTCCCAAGGGTATTTTTGAGCGTAAATGAATGCAACGAATTTGACTGGAATTCGAACTCACCTCCCCAATTTATCGTTCCGAAGCCGATATCCACTGCATTTCAACGCACATCCTAGCCATTCGGGTGGCAGGCAGAAAAGTTTTTCTATGGTGTTTAAATGAGATCAGTTTTGTTTTAAGGACGTGAAAATTTACAAGCTATTTCATATTCCAGTTAACCACTGATTGGAAGTGTTTTTCAAGAGCAGAAGTCAGGTTTATTTTGTCAGTCTTATCGGATTTGTTATTGAAGCAGAAGTAAATGGTAATACCATCTGTATAAATACCAACTTCGGAACTGACATTAGCTAGATCATTGATGTACATTGATGTATAGCCTGGGGCAACACAAGCGTTCATGTGAAAGGAGCTGAGAGCGAGCCCGCTCAAACGTCCTTGATTTCACGATTTGATAGGGACGATTGGATTTAATCAAACAATCGTCTTGTAATACCGTATCCCTGGATCTTGTACAGAAGACCAACGTGCCAAACGTCTTCAGTCAGTCAGTATAGGTGCCATACGTGATACACGCTTGGGCGATCATATCTCTAAAGAGACATGACTGACTGGGCAGAAGATTATCCCGCAGTAGGTTGCCATTGCTTTCTGCGGTAGACTGGTTGCCGACCAAGGCTATAGAACCCAATCTGTCCTGCTATTTAACCCATAACTGGAAGGAAGAGATGGATTAATACCTTTCCCAAGGGTATTTGCGCGTAAGTGAATACAATGGATTCAGCTGGAATTCGAAAACGTCTTCAAGATATCTAAATATCTAATCATTTCACCCCAAATAAAGCGAATATGTCGAGACGCTAGGAATTACTGTCAGTGAAAGAAAATGACAAAAATTTCAGTGACAAAACGGACAATAAAAGAACAGATCTCAATAGACCAAAAATATAGATTGACGTTACATTTAAATATTTGTAGCTTCTAGGTAGTTAGAAAAAGTGAAATATTAAATAAAATTTATTTATTTATTTGTTTAGCGGCATAAAATCTCCTAATGGTTTATTTAATGCCAAAATTTTAAAAATTTGTGAGCATCATTAATTTATTTTACAAAAGTGATAATATTTGTTTTCCTTACAAGAAATGTATTGGTGGTAATTTATTTTATTTCAGTTTTTTTACAATGAAAATGTATTGTTAATATTTTACTATAAGATTGATTATACTTTCATAATGATTTTATCTGAGATGGGGTCTTTACTATTTGACAACAGCAAAAACTCCAGCAGGTGTTACTATCCTGGGCCAGGATTGACATGGGAAAACCAGTGATTAAGAGCTGGTTCCATTCTTCTGAAAACACCCCCCTGACCAGTGCTGAGAAGAAATATTGACTGGTACGACCACGTGAATAAACTTTCCACCGTAGCAGAACTATCAATTGATCAAATGTAATCTTTCCATTTTTTCCCCTTTGGAAAACATCAGTCAAAGAAGTCGCAATGCGTTGCTCTCCTGGAGTTTTAGTATTAGCCATTCTGACGGAGTTAAAAAAGAATTGTTCTCTCTAATAATTAAAAGATATGTGTTTCGTTTTGTAAGTTAGAATTCACAAGCCATTTCTTGCCCAATTAACAAGGCTGTTATTTGTTCTTTCTGTGCTTTTACGTTTTACTATTAAGAGAGAAGTACTTTGCTTTTACCCAAAAATTTTTGCCCCGATTTTTTTCTTTTTCTTGCTTCTACGAGCGGAGCAATTAACTAATCAAGTGCTAATATAGAATATTTAAAAACAATTGCAATAAAACTAAAAAACAAAACATTACAAAGCCGAATAAGTCGGTATTTAGATATATAGAATGCCAAAAGTTGGAAGCTAAGGGTTCCTGTTTCTTGAACGTTTATGGGTTAATAATTTTAACTGGAATTTCTTGCAGTTCATTTTCAGGTTTTTCGATAAAATTATTTGTCTGAAGAAGTTATTTCAAGGAATCATACGCGTAACATGATAATTTCGTTTTTCTTTTCTTTTTTTTTTTGTTATTTTGTTTAGCAGCATATCAATCTATATGGTTTATTTAATACGGAAATTTTCTTCATCATGTTCCATGTCCTTTCAAGAAGTAGGCAATCATTGATTTTCACTTACCTCTATCCCCTGTCTCTGTTTATATTTTCATCTTGGCATCTCTCCCAAATTCCGTTCCCCCACTCACTTTCTCAACCCCATCTAGCAGTTCTTTCGCTGCTTTCCTCTGTTTCCTTTTTCCTCTATCATCCTGTGAGTACTAAGTTCTCTAATCTCTCCTTCCTCATTAACTGTCCCAAAAACCTCAGCTGGCTCTTACTGTTACGAAGTATAAGTTTCTTTTTTATTTACATCCTCTCCAAAACCTGGTCGTTGCTCATATGTTCAGTCCATTGTATCCTCAGTATCCTTCTGTAGAACCACATATCTTTTGTTTCGTGTCTCTCTTACATCTTTGAGATCGTCTAGTATTCAATGCTGTACAGGAGGACATATATCACATATCAGTCCAGTACTCCTTTCTTTGTCTCCAAAGAAACTTTCTTGCCTCTCAATCTTCTTCTTCTATGTGCCATATCTCTTCAGGACGTAGATGATCATGGCCTTCTACGGCTGCCTATCTCTGGTAGCTCTTAGCAAACTTTTTCTTGTTACCACACCCAAACCCCGCTCTGC
>JBBBDQ010000221.1:867500-1032500 GCA_037127315.1 Ascarosepion bandense
TACAATTGCAATGACCTGACAATAAAAAAAAACGAAAAACAAGCAAAACCAATATGTTTCGGTATTGATCGGTTTATTTAAATACACCGTTCTTGAATGTTTGTAGATTTTTTCGAAACGTTTCAAGAACAATTGTTCCAATTGACATATTCACCGTTTTCTATTCTTTTTAGAATATTTTCATAACTTTTTCTGTTGTTTGATTAATATCCGGTCCAGGAAACACATTTGTTTCTCAGTATTTGTTTCATTTGTATGTCAATTTTTGTTTTGCTCATTTCAGATTCCTTTTACAAACGTCATTGGTTTGCATAATATCCAGCGTATTCCTCTTCTTTATTTTGTCCAGAAATCGTTTTTGTTGTAACCAGACACATTACTCAACATTTTGATTTTAACATTATGGCTCCCAGAGGTCAAGTCCTAGCCACGGGACCATATATTTAAGACTATAGCCCTCAGGTCCCTGAGCATCAAGAGGTAAGTCCACTGCTGACTGGTATAATTCCGCTTCCTGCTCTCGTTGTTGTTATTAGACATGTTCCTTCGAGGTCGACTAAGGATGTAGACATGGCCGGGAAAGCCAGTGTTAAACATGTAGAATCCAGCAAAAAGAAATAGAAAATAATGTCCGTATAAAGCCGAACAAATAACTGCTCGATGGTTACACAGTTAATGTTGTTTATATACAAGAAAAGAATAGAGAAAGAAAAAGATTACAAATAGTAAAAGTTTTAGCATAACAACTCACACGCGGGAATCTAGACAGAGAGAGAGAGAGAGAGAGAGAGAGAGTGTGTGGTTCACTGGTTGTTAAATCGTCTTGGAAGATATATAACTATACAAAAATGTTCTTCAGGCTCTTTTGACCGAGTCAATTCTTCTCGGTTAAAACGCTAGGGTCTTGCGAAGGTGCTGGTACAAACGAGGGCTGATGTAATTCTGATAGTTGTCGTGCTAGCGGCGAATGTTTTATATATTCAGCGGGCCTTCAATACGACTTCTGTGACGATAATATTTCTCAATGTCCTGTTTTCTAGCCTGTCCGCACACTTGACTCTGCGAGGCGGGTTCCGATCTTACATACGTCCGTGCACTTTCACGAACGCCAACCGACTCTGTTAACATCAGCATTACGACGTGTTTATATAGAGGGCCAGTGGTTATAAGCTAGGTCGCCATACACTTATCATCAGTGATCTCGAGCGTTAATTGCTTCAGTCAAAATCATATGATCCTTTGGCTTAGTAATCGCTATTTAAATTCTACTTGTAAAAACAGTTACTTTCATACATTTCCTCTGCTCTCTGATGACCCAAATATAATGGCATATCTTATGCTAGATTCATATTTCACCATGAGTAAACAAACATGTCTTGATATTTAATCTCCACCAAAATCCTCCTTCTCAAAATCATTATTTCATTTATCTCTATTGTTTTCTGTCGAACCAAATAAAGCGGCCTAAACTTATGTTTAGATCGAATTTCACTAGTGGTAAATAACCACGCTGGCTTAATTCAATGTTCAACTCAATCCCAAAAAAAGAAATAATATCTGTCACGTTTCTCTGAAGGCCGAATTGTTTTTAAAGGATTCTTAATAGAAATTAAAAAGAAGGATTACAAACGGCGGCAGGAATTTCGAACCTTTTAAATATGTGTATGTGTTTGACTCTCTCTCAGTCTCTCTCTCTCTCTCTTTCTCTCTCTCTCTCTCTCTCTCACTCTCTCTCTCTCTCTCTCTCTCTCTCTCTCACTCTGTCACAGATAGATGCAACATCCCTACGAATAAAAGATAAACTTTTTTCTTTTAATCAATTACTTCTTTTACTATCTAATTGCTTTCCATGTTAGAGGAGATTAATCTCTCTACAACTTCCTATACTCTGTAGCTCTTTGCTATTACTTCTATTCTGTTTTCTAGAATAGGTTGAACGGTGAGGTTACTAGCTTTATTTCTCTGTTTCGCTTGCCTTCACTATGTCCTGGGAGTCTCAAATTCTTCAATTCTTCTTTCCTCGCCAATTAGAAAAATAAATAAAAGAGAAATTCTTTATCAGAATAATTATCATTGTATACGCGACAGCAGCGAATATCACGGAGGAATGTTTTACTTGAGAAGTTCTCGGCATAAGGATATCAGTGTCACGTACTCTGTGGAAGTTTATTTAACTACCCAGACAGTTAAATTTCTTGATTGATCCTGATATTTCCAACCCCTCGCTCTTGAACTGCCATATATTATGTTGTCTTTTTATTGACAGTAAGGCATTTGGAAATGATAGGCAACCTCGACATTTTCGGCAAAGATATAAGAATAATCAAGAATCTCTACTGGCAGCAAACGGCCTGCATACGGACAGGTAACGACCTCAGTAGATACACAAAGATAGAAAAAGGCGTAAGACAAGGATGTGTCTTTTCACCGGATTTGTTCAACCTATACAGCGAGAATATTTTGAGGACCCTAGATGACACACCAGGATTTATTATTGGAGGCCACAACCTGAACAACATAAGATACGCGGACGATACAGTACTGATTGCGGACACGGAAAGGAAACTGCAAGATCTCATACAGAAAGTAGCAGTGGAGAGTGACAAGAAGGGACTACAAATAAACTTTAAGAAAACTGAGTGCATGGTCATCAGCAAAAGATACAACCCAAAATGCCAAATACAGGTGGGGGATAACAGAATCAAACAAGTCCAAGAATTTAAGTACCTAGGAAGTGTTCTAACAGGAGATGGAAAGTGCGACACGGAGATCCGAAGGCGAATTGGCATGGCAAAGGACGCGTTCCAGAAGATGAGCAAAATACTAACACACAGGAAAATCTCAATAGAAACGAAGAAAAGAGTGCTAGACTGCTACGTGATGTCAGTTCTTCACTACGGCTGTGAATGCTGGACAATATCATCGAAAATGAGGAAAAACTGGAAGCGGCCGAAATGTGGTTCTACAGAAGGATGCTACGGATATCGTGGACTGAGCATACAAGCAACGACGAAGTGTTAGAAAGAATGGCAACAAAAAGGAAATTGATGCTGAGCATCAGGAAGAGACAACTGAAGTTCCTGGGACATGCAATGAGGAAGGAGAGCCTGGAGAACCTGATACTGACTGGACAGATAGAAGGAAGGAGAGACAGAGGAAGGCAGCGGATAACATATTTGCAGGGTCTGATCAGGTGGATGACGGAACGGGGGTTGCCAGGAGCAACAGGAGCAAACATACTAAGAGCCACAAGGGATAGGGAGACGTGGAGATCCATGATCGCCTACGTCCTGAAGGGACAGAGCACATAGAAGAAGAAGAAGAAGAAGGCATTTCTTCTTACTCTGTTTTTGACCTTGTATTAGAGTTTCTCCGTATTATATCTGTGCCTGCTATCAACAGTGTCATGTTCATATTTTAATGTTATAGTCAATTACTACACCTGTAAACAATTATAGAACCATTCAGGAAGTGTTCTATGGGTTTTTATTTTCTTTAAATCTCTGCAATTAATATACTTAATATAAATTTAATGAATCAAAATTAGATTTAATGTCTTCATGATCACAATATCAGTTCTCTTGCGTTCTTCAGGTCTCTGTCGATACAGGTCAACTGAATGTTACTCCTTAATTTTCGTGGCATAGTAATTGTGAGGCAGGCACAGCAATTATGAGATAGGCATTGAAATTATGAAACAGGCATAGCAGTTATGAGACAGGCATTGAAATTATGAGACAGACATAGTAATTATGAGACAGGAATTGAAATTATGAGACAGGCATAGCAGTTATGAGACAGGCATTGAAATTATGAGACAGACATAGCAATTATGAGACAGGCATAGCAATTATGAGACAGGCATAGTAATTATGAGACAGGAATTGAAATTATGAGACAGACATAGCAATTATGAGACAGGCATAGCAATTATGAGACAGACATAGCAATTATGAGACAGGCATAGTAGTTGGACAACAGACATAATAAATGATGCATGCATAGTAAATGTGAGGCTGGTATAAAAACTGTGAAGTTTTCAAAGTAATTGAAAGATATGCATAGCAATTGTAAGACAGGCACGGTAATTGTGAGGCAGATATAATTATTGTTAGGTACGCATTGCAATCGTGAGGCAGTTGTAGTCGTTGTGACGCACGCATGGTACTTGGGAGGTATGCATAATAATTGTGAGGTAGACAAAGTAATTATGGAGCCGGCATAGTAATTTTAAGGCAGGTATAATAATTGTGAGATAAACATCATAATTGTGAGGCAGGCATAGTAATTAGGAGGAAGACAGTACAGATATAATCAAATTCAATGGTTACTTGGTTGGTTGACTAGCTTTTCATTTTATCAACCCGTTTGGGCTTATTTAAAAAAAAGAGACCTATTTTAGATTTGAAAAATAATTATTTTGTTTGTCTATACTTCTGAGATGAGGTGGTATTTTAGTATTTACATTAATCTGACTGTTGTCCTCATCTTTATTGCTATATTCACAACGTTTGCTATATTTGCTTTATTGCTATATTCACGACGTTTCGAGTCTTGTACTCTCCGGCCTTCTTCAAATGATGTCGAAGTGAACTTTTTATTTCTACTACTTGGGTATATTGTTAGCAATCTATACACCATGCCACTTCATCTCAATATATGACCCAATGGATAAAAATGTTGGTTAGATCCAGTTACTTGACCCAAAGAGATGTGACTTCAGTACTTTGCTACATCAGTAGTCAACAAATAACGTAAAGAGTTAAAGGGAGATAACTAAAACACCCGAAAGTGGCATGGCTCATTGATCGTAAATAAGACACCTCAGTGATAAAAATAAACAGTTCGTTTTGAAATTCTAAATCAAATGAAAAAGGCCGGAGTGTACAATGGTCGAAATGTCGGGAATATGGATATGGTAAAAAATTTTTTTTCGAATTAATATTGCATTTACAATGTTTTATTTTTGTTTTAGTCATTTTTCTAAAACAAGATTAAGATCTGATTAATCTGAATTCAAATCCCAATTTGCCCATACCACATAGCATAAGCTAACGGCAAGGTTCTCTTATCGTAGTCACCGGATAAGTTGGCTCTGCGAATGTCTTTTTATTATAATCATTTAACCCCAAGCAAGAAAACAAAGGCACTAAGACGTAAAGGGTTAATGAGTCTGAGATAATACGAGACAAAAAATAAAAAAACATTATTAATGAGAGCGAACAATAAAAGAAATAGAAAGCAAAACAAAACGATTGACAATGGATTTACTTTTTTATCATTCAAAGTGGGCTGTGAAGCATGGAGCGGAATAGGTTTCCACAAACCAGCGGTATCAGAAAAGAAACTGTAAGAATAAAACTGTAAGCATAAAACTTACAATTATGATGATACTTAGTTGAGAGAGGGCAATAGAAGAACAAGAATTAAGAAGACAGAAGATAACGATTGACATTGAATTTAAATCACAGTTGGCAAGCAAGAAGTCGGAAGATAGATTTTATAAACGAAAAGGGCAAGAAAAGAAACTGTTAGCATAGGACTTACGGTTATGAGAAGATTTAGGTGAGAATGGACAATAAAAGAAACAATAATTTAGAATATATATATATATATATATATATATATGTGTGTGTGTGTGTGTGTGTGTGTGTGTGTGTGTGTGTGTGTGTGTGTGTGTGTGTGTGGATTGGAATCCGACAAGATGAATAGAATAAATAAAGAACAAGTAGGAAAAAGTGTATTTAATGTAACATGTTTCACTTATAACAAGCTTCTTCAGAGATTTAATATGGACGAATAATTTTAAAAAATCCGAGAGACAGTATTTTTAAATGAGGTATAATTTATATGAACTTGGAAACTCTACCTCATTTTAAAATACTGTCTCTCGGATATTTTTAATTTATTCGTCAATATTAAATTTCTGAAGAAGCTTGTTATAAGTGAAACATGTTACATTTAAAGACACTTTTTTCTTATTTGTTCCTTATTTGTTATATTCAAATATGTGTGTGTGCGTGTGTGTGTGTGTAATTTTTATTGCATTTGTTTTAAAAGCATTATATCACTACACGAAAATTTTCATATTTCAGAACAAGACTATTCTTCTTCAGGTGATAGTTTAAAATAAATTGTGAAAATTTCAGAACAAGACTATTCTTCTTCAGGTGATAGTTTAAAATAAATTGTGAAAATGATTTACTTGAAAAATATAGGATGAATTTATGGTTATTTAGAAACTGAAGGGTTAGTAGTAGAAGGGATAGGTTGAGAATATGCTTGTAAATGTGTCCATATTGTTCAAACAAAAATGAAATTTTATAATTATACATATATATATAATTATTATTGTAATATTTTTATTATCAGTAGTTATTATAATAACATTTTACATCGCTACACAAAGGCTATTTTCATAAAAATCATTCCCAACGTCAGTGACCAATCATTACCCTACAAATTAGAATTAATTGTGCTGAAACAGGATAGCCTTTTTTTACTGCGATATTTTTATTGAAACTACTTATAATAAAAATATTACAATCATAATATTGCTCTACTCTGTATTGAGCACTTCTAAAAGAATTAATGCTACGATCTGTGGATCTTTACACCATCTGATATTACTCACACACACACACACACACACTATATATATATATATATATATATATATATATATATATATATATATATAGGAAAAACTACTAAAAAGTTGTAAGTTGAAAAATGTATTTTTTGATGACTGTATTTACTTATATGTATATATATATATATATATTTGATATTTCAGACGGGCCTCGGCCTTTTATCAAATGAAAGGCCGAGGCCGGTCTGAAATATCAAATATATATATATATATAATAGAAATAAGTTTAATACTGTCAAAAAAATTCATTTTTAAACTTACAACTTTTTAGTAGTTTTTCCTATACATATTAAGACAGTATATCTGGATCTTCATCAAGCTATATATATATATATATGCAGAGATAGAGAAAGAGAGAGGGAAATAAAAATCTGAGGAGTAACTGAAATATTTACTAAAGGAGTTTACAGGGATACTCTTAAGAACATTATCAACTCTGATGTGTAGAAAACCCCATTCTGGTCTAGAGAAATTACCTGATCGTGTTCATTTTAAATCGATAGCAGTTGTATCACTTACCACCAGTAACATGGCGAACAGTTAAACGCGAAATCACGTTTGGTTAGTACAGGTTAGAAGTCACGCCCTTACGCCATGGGCAGGGCCAAAACGCGACTGGGGGCAGACGTCACTTCCGTCAGCGTTTGCTTAGTGACTTCCGGCCGTTGAAACAGTTCGTTACGCGCAAATCACGATTGTTTAGCATCTATTTCCGGTATCAGGAACCGTGTTTACAGGATTTTCAGAATGATCGTGTATCGGTGGGGAAAAAACGGTAGAGATTTCGTTAAAGATAAAGCTTTCTCCTCTCTTCGATTCCACCTTCAAGGGCATTTTGCGAACAATTAATTCTCGTAGATGCAGTTTTACCAAATTCATTGCATTTGTTGCCGTAGTTGTTTATATTTATGCTATTATTATTGTTGTTGTTGTCAATGGCGGCTTTGTTTTTGTAGTTAGGGTTATTATCAACGTTCTTTCTTCTATTATTTCTTCATCATTCCTTTGTTCTTTCGTTTCTTGGTTTCTTCATTGGGAAAACAATTTGTCGTTGGTTTTTTTTTATTCGTGGTTCACTTTGTACAATAGAGAATGTCATTCATTTCTGTTTTTCTCGACTTCATAGCAATTCTTCTTTCTGTTCTTCTTTCATTTCCTCCTTTACTTCTTTGTCTTCGTTGCATTCTTTTTTTTATTCTTCCTCTTTTTCTTCTTTTCTTTCTACTTTTTTCTTTTTCTTTTCTTCCCTTTTTCCGTGTTAAATTTCTCTTCCTATTCTTCCCTATCTTAACATGTTTCTTTTATTTCTTTCTCGTATCGCTTTCTTCACTATTCTTCTTTATCTTTCTTCTTCCTCTTCTTCTTCTTCTTTTTCCTCTTGTTTACGCCTTTCTACTCTTGATTAGTGTTTACATATATAATCAATTATAAATTCGTTTAATGTTTAATTGTAACCTCAAGTATAAACACAATATATGTTTAACTATAGACTCAAATTTAAACCTGACTAATATTTAATTACAGGTTAAATTACAAACCCATCTAATGTTTGCACATATATTCAAGTATAAACTCTATTAAAGTTTACTACAGACTCAAGCAAATTATAGATTAAGCTTTAATAGTCAGTTAAGTACCATACGTGATACACGCTTTGGGCGATCATGTCTCGAATGAGACATGACTGACTGGGCAGAAAATTATCCCGCAGTAGGTTGCCATTGCTCTCTGCGCTAGACTGGTTGCCGGCCAAGGCTACAGAACCCAATTTGTCTTATTATTTGACCCATAACTGGAGAGAAGAGACAGATTAATACCTTTCCCAAGGCTATTTGTGCGTAAGTGAACGAGAGGAATTCAACTGAATTTTAAACTCGGCTCCTCGATTTGTCGTTCCGAGTCAATTACAATGCACATCCTGAACCACAACGAAATACTCAAGTATAAACCCGAGTAATGTTTACCTACATATTCAACTATAAACCTGAGTAATGTTTACCTAGCGATTCAAGTATAAACTTGAATTATGTTTATCTATAGATTCAAATATAAACACGAGCAATGTTTACCTACAAACTCAAGTATGAGCACTGTTTACTTATAGAAAAAAGTATAAGCCATATAATTGTTTTCTATAGACTCAAGTATAAACCCAACGATGAATTACGTATTGAACAACTAAGGTCCAGTGACTGAAAAAGTCGTCTATAAAAATTTATCTTTTCTCTGAGCGTGTTCGGAAAGTAATTAAAGATTTCAACGCTAGAAGATGAGTCAACCAACCGAAGGTTGCCTGGTGGAAACTGCGTCTGAAACTGGTTTATCAACCATTTCATTCGGGTGTTAAAAAAGTGATAACTTATTTCAACGCCGGGAATTTTGAGTCAAGTAACCAAGACAGAAGTTGAATCGTAGTAAAATGCATTTGGAATTAGTTTATACCTTCCTTAGAGCAGGGTTTCAGAACGTCGGTGATATTGGCTACCGGTAGGCGATTTCATCTACTGAGGGCTGCACGATCAGCAATTGAACAGTAAATGGTAGGCGATTGGAGATTATGGGCTGATAAAGGATTTTGAGTAGTAAAAGGGTATTTCATCATATGCTGAAAAAATATTGAAAGAAAATATGCAAAAAACTTATATTAAGAAATTAAAATGAAAACAAAAAACAGGAGGCTAAATGGTAAAAACTGGGTTAGATTCCTAGATAAGATATAAAGAAAAGCATTAACATTTCGTATTTTCTATTGTTTTGAAAAGGGTTAATCAAATATTTATTTACACGAAATAACCTTTTCTGCATTTAAATCAGATAAGAGAACAGCTTGGACAGTAAAATTAAGAAATGATTTCAGGATAATATTTATTTAATAAATAATTAGTTTTACGTTTTTTATCACATTGACCATACTGAATTTTTCAAGGCAGAAAAAAATAACCGTCAAAACAATTTACACATCGCTCTATGCTTTTGAATATTTGTTAAACAGGTGAGGGTGAAAAATTTTCTCCCTGTATAAGTCGGAGATGACGCAGAAATTCTTGGGAAATGTAATGTTGTTAGAGTAATTAAGTATTTTGTCGCCACGAAGTATGAGTCAAAAAATAGGGGGGAAATGAATTTAAGGGTTGGAAACTCGGTATAGCATCATCACTTCTATCATCTAATATGTATTTTATAGTAGATTTCAGAGTTTAAGATGGAGACGTATTTTTAAAAATCAACATAATTGTCATTACTTAAAGCATATTATTGATACAATGAGATTTAACATAATTTGTGCAGGATATATGGCATAGGACGCATTTCAGGAGCTGTGCAGAGTATTAAAACACAGAAAAATTTAGCTAGAAACAAAGAAGAGAGTACTGGATTGCTACATGATGCCAGTTTTTCAATATGGCAGTGAATGCTGGACAATATAATCAAAGATAAAAGAAAAAACTTTAAGCATTTGAAATGTAGTTATACAAAAGGATGCTGTGGATATCATAGATCGATCATATGAGCAATGCTGAGGTTGTACAAAGGATGAAAACGAAAATAAAATTAATACTGAACATCAGGAAAAGACAGCTGGAGTTCTTGAGACATGAGATGAGGAAGGAAGCTTCGGAGAATCTGATACTCACATGTTTTATAAAGAGAAAGAGAGACAGGAAAAAGCAGCGGATAACATATTTGACAGGCCTGAGCACGTGGATGGCAGAGCGGAGTTTGGGTGAGGTAACAGGAGAAAGCTTGCTAAGAGCTACCAGGGAGAGGGAGACGTGGAAAGCCATGATTGCCTACGTCCTGAAGGGACATGGCACATCGAAGAAGAGGAAGGTTTTTATATGTTATCTGTGGTTAAAAGTATAAAAATTGCGGGCATGTCATATCTTAGAAACCTTGATCGTGATTGATTATATAACTTATATACTTTTAGCAGGTTATTTAAACCCAAACACATTCATGAATTCTCTTCAGATAATAATAATTTACAAACACAAGTTTTACTAATTCTCTCATAGCGAGGGCTAGAAAGGTGGTTTCATTCTTTTTTCTCAAGAGCATCTGCGCGTAAAATCGGGGAGCCGAGTTCGAATTCATTGCATTCACTTACGCACAAATACCCTTTGGGAAAGGTATTAATCTGCCTATTCCTTCCAGTTATGGGTTAAATAACAGGACAGATTGGGTTCTCTAGCCTTGGTCGGCAACCAGTCTACCGCAGAAAGCTATAGCAACCTACTGCGGGATAATCTTCTGCCCAGTCAGTCATGTCTCTTTCGAGACATGATCGCCCAAGCGTGTATCAGGTATGGCACTTAACTGACTGACTGATCTGCGCGTAAGAGAATATCAGTCAGTTAAGTGCCATACGTCATATACGCTTTGAGCGATCATGTCTTGAAAAGGCAGAACATTATCCCACAGTAAGTTGCCATTGCGGTAGACTGATTGCCAGCCAAGGCTATAGAACCCAATCTGTCCTATTATTTAACCCATAACTAGAGGTAAGAGACGGATTAATACCTTTCACCAGGGTATTTGTCAGTAAGTGAATGCAAGGAACTCAACTGGAATTCGAACTCAGCTCCCCGATTTGTCGTTCCGAGTCTATATCCACTGCACGACAACGCACATAATCAGTCAGTTAAGTAAGCGCCATACGGGATACACGCTTGGGCGGTCATGTCTCGAAAGAGAATATAACGCACCTAATTTGAATTAGAACGCGACATATCGATTTTCAATTCCCAAACATTATCCATTACTCTACACTCCTATCAAAGTTTAAAACATCAGGCAGTTTTAGGTATTCACCAAGCACAATGGTTTTCAATGTTGCCAAACTTCAACAATCACCCATTTACCTACTGTCCTTGCTCAACTTTGCTTATATCCCTACGAGAAACTTAGCTTAAAGTGATATGGTCTTAAGCTCATTATATTACCCGCACATCCAATTTAACAGCACCTTGTATTTCCAAGTTTTCATATCTCTAGATACTCACAAGGCTCGACGTTGCTTAACTCTCATGATCATACAGGAACCCGTGTTCCATCGTGATATTGTTGTGATTCTATTATATCACGCACACATATCATATTAAAGCCCTTTGCATTCTTAAGATGTCACACATCAGTTACTGCCCAGGATCGATGTTGCTGAACTTCATTCACGTACAAGAATCTGTGTTTGAACAATATAGCCGTCAACTTCTTGATCTCGAAGACACTGGTTAATACAATATAAGGGATCAGTGTCAACTCTTCAAACTAATTGGCCATGATAAAATTAGGAATTCATGTCTTACTCCAGATATGGGTTAAGTTGTAAGACAATTTCGAATTCTAGTTCAATTCACTACTTTCTTTACGCGCAAATATCATTACAAATTATGAATCCAACACTTTTACCTCCATTTGTAGGTTCACTAGAGCGATGAGATCTTGTAGCCATGGTTAGAAACTAGTCTACTACAGAACACAGAAACGTACTGCGGTTATATCCTCTCCTAGTCACTCATGAATCGAAAAAGACATGATCACCCATGTATGTATCACATACCGCACTTGACTGACTTTATCACTTTTCTCTTCAAGGCTCGATTGAATGGCAGAATAGACTAGGTTTTATAGCCTTGGTTGAAAACCAGCCTAGCACAGAAATAAACATAACCCTAGTGCGGGAATACCTACTTCCTAATCAATCATGAATCGAAATAGATATGATCGCTCAAATATGTATTACATCTGGCACTTGATTGATTTTAACCCTTTTCCCTCTATCTATGGGTTGAATAGCATGACAGAGTAGTTCCTGTAGCCCTGGTGGACAACCAGTCTACCACAGAATGAAACAACAGACTACTGCTGGAATATCTTCTTCCTAGTCCGTCATGGATCAAAAGAGACATGATTACTCAACCCCGTATCACGGATTGCACTTAGCTGACTGACAAAGGCATTGAAAATCCAGAAGATGAAGATTTTCAATGGCCAGGAAAGAAAGAAGCATAACTGAAAGAACAGTGCTAATATATATATATATGTTAATAATGGCATTACTATAAAAATGCATTGAAACATCAGAAAGAAAGAGATTGTCAATTGCCAGGAATTTTATTGATGTAATAGACCTATTATATGTAGAATCAAAACGCAACTCGAAAAAATTTATTATAGCAATGTATTAAAAATCACAAAGAAGGGGATAGTCATAAGTCAAGATTAAAACAATTTTTTAGCAGTTTAGGGATGTTCAATGTACATAAATCTGTAGCGCAGTGGTGAAAAAACATTTTTCAATAGTATAATTATCTTTCAACATCTTTGTCAATGCACTTAATACTTTAATATTAATCACAATGTTCGAAAGTTGCACATGAAATATTTCAGATCAAAATTTCCCTAATACATCTCTACTTGCAGACTTAATGAGATGGTCTGGTATAACAAAAGCATTTCGCTGTAGAAATCGCATTGTAAGAAACACAGTAATGATTTAATTGTAACGTTACTGGCAGAAAGGAGGTGCTTTATGTAAATAAATACGCTGGTTATCATCATAGTCATTATCATCATCACGATTATGAGCCCCATGACCGGCTGTGGTCGCAGTGTCACTGTAAAACTTTGCAACTAGCCAGTTTCTTCTACATATCTGAGTTGAGAACCAGATTGGTATTCTTACTAAGCCCGTAATCATTGATCCAATCTTGGAGTTCAGGAAGTGCAGCTTTGATGTTGACTTCAATCTTGGAAACCCTCTTCACTAACCGCGGAGCGATATACCGTGTTCTCAACGCATTGGTTGAATACATAACAATAAGGCCTATTTTTTTTATCCTGCTGTGTGTCTACTATCCTGATCAGTGGAAAAGCCTGGTAGAGAAACCGATTTAATCGCTAATGAATACGTAGAAATTAGCTATATAGCTAGAAAACCAGAAGAGTAACCTGCTATAAAGACTTGTGACTAGTGTTACACTTACTTCATATTTCCATTGCAAATAATTAATGATAAACTTATCAGAATATACTGAAAAAAAACGTATATGAGATTAACTCTGATCATGAAACAACATAATAAAGAATACGCTGCATCTGGAGAGTTGGGTGGCCAGATATATGGGGTTGATGCAATAGCTGAAATTGTCTGACAGCCATGACAGAGTACTCCTGCTTGTGCGACACGGTGTAGAGTACTGTCACCAAATATAGAGTATTCAGTCACCCGCTTTATCCAGGGCAATACTATCTCCTTAAGGCACTTGAGATAAGCCTCTGAGTCTGAGGCCCTGTAGGAGGATGAATGGTGGCATAACATCGCCATCACTACTGATTACACCAAGCACCTTCGTAATCACCATGAGACTCATCCAACTCTTTCCGATTCCTCCGCACTGTTCTAAGATTGACATCCAAACACTCTGAAATATTCGTATTGGAGATTCCTGCATAAATGCCAAACAATACAGCATGCCTTTACCAAATTTCTGGCGGAGTGAATTGCAAAATTGTAGTCCTTTTTAGACGGTGCCTACTATACTGTGCAGATGACAAAACAAAAGTATGAAAAAACTGCGCCTGCTCGAAATTAAAATTATAAAATGGTGACAGTTTGCCCATCGCACCCGGTATATCAGCCTCTTTTCTATCTATCTATCTATCTATCTATCTATCTATCTATCTATCTATCTATCTATCTATCTATCTATCGCGATTAAAAAGTAACTCCCAATTATATGTACGAATGGTCAGTCAGGAGTGCTGACTTAAAACCCTGACTTTTATCTTTACTCACCAAAGGTAACTGAAATGTTATAATAAATTACATCACACAAAATCCTCGAAAATTTAAAAAAGAAAATCAATATCTATTAAATCCAATAAGTATGATAAGATGCCTTGAGAAAAGTTCCTATCCTCTTCAACATCAAGACATTCTTAAACTCAAGTTCCTTCTCGTAACATTTTATCTGAATTCTAGGAGTCACGTTTCTACTGTGAATGTCTCTACTCATTCGTTTTACGAATCAACGCCATTTCAATTGCCTTGGAAATGTCTATCAAATGACGAAAAGCATTGGCTACGACTAATTACAGTTTTCCTCTTGTGTTTTCATTATTTATATCGTCTCTTCTACAGATTACATTTGAGAATATTTACGCAGACACACACAAAAACCCTACAACGCGGTTTCAACGAATCAAAATGCCTTTCTTACAACCCGAGAACCCCTTCATTGTCTTTGTTTTTTTTTTTTAAATATATCTGTTTCCTGGTCAAAGTCAATCTTCTCTCTAAAAAAAAAAGAAAAAAGAAAAGAAAATTATATATATATATATAGTTGTGCAGATGATTTGCATTTAAATGACAAAACTTTTAGTTTGCTGTGTATGTATGTGGGTGTGTTTTGTGGCTAAACAGAATGGAGATTCACTTTGGAATTTGACCCCAAAGAATACATACTAACCACTTTTTTTCTTTTTTCCTTCTTCCTTTTTCCCTTCATCCTACTCTTCCCTTGTTTCCTTAATGGTTACCCTAACTGTATGAACAATCTAGAAAAAAATTATAAAAAAACTACAATAATAATATTTTGAAAAAAATTTAACAAAATCAATAAAAACAACCAAACAAGAGAAAATAACAATTTAGACAAGAAAAAATGTAATTGTAAAATGACCGTCCATTAGAAAACAGATGCTTGACGGAATCAATAATCTATCAATGCGAAATATCATCAAAGGAAAACCTAAATAATATAAAAGTTTATATAGGGAGTACGAAAAACACTCTAAAGCAGCGAATTTACCAGCACACCTCTTCATTTAATAATAACAAATACAGAAATAGAACATCCCTATCGAAATATCATTGGTACCTAATGGAAACAAAAAAAATAACACCCCTAATAGAGTGGAAAACTTTAAAAGAAGCTAAAACATGTAAGTCCTTCAATGAACCATGTCCAAAAAAAACTATTTATTATTGAATCCCTTAAGAATAAAAATTTATTAAATAAATGCAACGAAATTAATGTCATATGTCGACATTGCAAAATGTTCACATTAGAAAATGGGTAAGATCTAAATGAAATAACATGCATATAGCCAACAAGTACATAGGGAAAAAATAATCACTGACAAACTAGATAAAAATAAATTGGAACATAGAATATATTTTTTAAATAAATCTTTCCTTTTTATAAAAAAAACTTTACCACAAACAAATAGATAAACCAAAAAAATTATATTTTAGTTTTTAAAAAATCTTTTCTTTTCTAAAAAAAACAACAACTTTACAGCAAATAAACAAATAGACTAAAAATGATAAGTAAATAAAAGAATATAGGATTAGTACTCAATGGGAATATCATATCAAAGGTAATAATTGAAGGGAAAGAAGGGAAAATGATAAGATCAGATTAATGGCAGGTTAATCATTAAGGAAGGATAACAGACAAAGGAAAGAGTAGAATGAAGGGAAAAAGAAAGAAGGAAAAAAGAAAAAAAAATTGGTTAGTATGTATTCTTTGGGGTCAAATCCCAAAGTGAATCTCCATTCTGATTAGGCACAAAACACACCCACATACATTCACAGCAAACCCAAAGTTTTGTCATTTAAATGTAAATCATCTGCACAACTACATCAACATTGCCTGATGAAGAGAATCTCTCTTGAAACATAGAAATTTCCATATCGCAATGTACAATTGATACATAACTATATAATTATATTAAGCTCTATAATATTCTTTATATTCAGCACTGTTTATAATAAAATAAATGCCAGAGCAGTCAAAATAAAAAAAAACCTTGAGTCCTCTTCAACTGGAATTATATATATATATATATATATATATATATATATATATCAGTTTCTTTCGTATCTGTCTATCTATATATCTTTCTATACACACACACTCACGCGCACGCACGCACACACACACACACATATATATATATATATATATATATATATATATATATATATATATTGTTCATAAATTCGAAAAATAATGGCTTTGTAGTAAATCCCAAAGGATCCCTATAAATATTTGATATTAACACTGATCCAGCCAGAGGGCTCAATGTCATTAGTTTTATTTATTTACAGACCTGATATCTATTACACATATTTTTTTTTCATTTCAAATGGTCATTTCGATAGGTATTTTAACCACTCCTCTCGTCAACACGACGAAAATTTTATGGGAGATAAATTTAACTTATTTTTTGTGTGTGTATAAAAATCGGGAGTAAGTGTAGAGAAGAAGAAAAAACAGACAGATCATTGTTAGACCCGGCCCGCGAATGACAGTAACGAAAAAAGATAAAGCAAATATAAATAAAATTAAAAATAAAAATAATGAAGAAATACGTCGACGAAATTACAGCTTTTTGAAGCCACTGTTAAAGCACCAGGAATAATGGCAATACCTAAATAAACTTTGTTTTATAATCATATTGCCCCAAGCAAGGCATTTTACTGCCACTGTTTTGCAGGAGGTTACATAGGAGGAAAGTTATGAGAAAGATTGATAGTTTATAGGGGGTGCCAGGAAGTGTGCAAGAGAAGGATGAGAATACTGATGAGAGTGGAGTTGACCGAGAGAGAGGATGCAAGTCAGTGAGACAGAAGATGATTATTGACTTTACATTTAAATTCTTGGAGATTATAGCTGTCGGGAAAGCAAATAAACGGAAGGGAATTCCACAGGTTGGAATTGCGAGAAAAGAAGCTGAGGGAGTAGTATTTGCGTTTATATTTTATTGGTTTCACAGTAAAAGGGTGGGACCTAGTTGCTAATCTTGTAGCCCAGGTAAATTCATATACAGAGGCCGCCAGTGTGCTAAGTTCATCGGAGCAGAAGCCGTGAAAATATTTGTAGAAGAGACACAGGGAAGCCACATTGCGCCGGTGAGAAAGTGACTATCTGAGCTGCCAATTCGAGATCGATCACATTACAGATTCTCCGTTGAATTTCGTCAAGGACCACTAAATGGATAGCAGGAGGGCCCGACCAGATATGGCAGCAGTATTCAGTGCACGGACGGATGGAAGATTTATATATGTACAAGATTGTTTCAGACGGGAAAAAACAAACATGAGTTAAAGATTAAAACGAGAGA
Source organism: Ascarosepion bandense (assembly GCA_037127315.1). Lineage (NCBI taxonomy): Eukaryota > Metazoa > Mollusca > Cephalopoda > Sepiida > Sepiidae > Ascarosepion > Ascarosepion bandense. The sequence goes on from JBBBDQ010000221.1 coordinate 885,286, forward strand.
ACAAGAAGGAATATCGATTTGATGTGCGACACGAGAAATCGGAGAGCCGAGTTTAAATTAAATTTGAATTCATTGCATTCACTTACGCGCAAATACGCTTGGAAAAGATATTGATCCATCTCTTCCTTCTAACTATGGGTTAAAAAACAGAACAGATTGGGTTCTATAGCATTGTTTAGTCTACCGCAGAAAGTAATGACAACATACTGCGAGAAAATCTTCTGCTAAGTCAGTTATGTCTCTTTCAAGACATGATCGCCCAAGCGAGTCTCACGTACGGTACGTAAGTGATTAATTGGTATATATCAGCTTCTTTTTTATCGATCTCTGCCTCTTTCGCTTTTTGTGTTTACTTATCTTTTACTATATATATATATCAGTAAAAGCGTGATTCTTTTTTAGCTTTCTACCTCTTTCCCTCACAATCTCAATCTGTTCATAACAATCTACCCATCTCTGTTTCTCAGTCTGTTTATATCTATCTATCTATCTATCTATCTATCTATCTATCTATCTATCTCCATCCGTTCATTCTATTTATCTATCTGCATATTCAGAAACCGAATATAGCTCCACCAAAATCATATTAAGTACTAATTACGACAAAAGCTCTTTGTTTCCATTGTCTTTGAAGAATTCCTTACCACAATTAAACGCGCTTTGAGGCGTTTTAGCGGCGACGCATTGGAGCCGGGGTTGGGTATGTATTGGCATGGGTGTGTTTGCATTCTGTTTGTAAGCCCTCAGATCATCTGCCAAAAGAGACACACCCTTGAACCAAATAACGCACAGGGTCACAGAAGTTCTGATCCACGTTTAACCTCCGAGAGACAGAGAAACACAAGAAGAATGAAGGAGTGGAAATTTGTCGTCTTTTTAAATACCTTCTTCTGTCCGTTTTCTTTACTTTTTACTTAAATTTCGTCTTTTTTTATCGGCGCCATTATTTCATTTATTCAAATTAATTATTCCCTCTTTCTTCTTTCATTCTTTTTTTCATTTGTTTCTCTTATTTACTTCTTTCTTGTTTATTTACTTACTATTTTATCGACACCATTTTAAGTTCCTTCCTTCCTTCCTTCCTTCCTTTCTTCCTTCCTTCCTTCCTTCTGTTGCTCCTTCGTCCCGTCGGTCCTTTTTTTCCTTCATTTCTTTCTTTTTTCTTTCATACTTTTCTTTTTTTCCCTCTCGCTTTCATTAATTCCTTATTTCTGTTCGTTCGTTCGTTCGTTCGTTCTTTCGTTCATTCGTTCCTTTCTTCCTTCCTTCCATTTTGTTATTTCTCGCTTACTTTTTCTTTAATTTCCTTCCTTCGTTTTCCTTTACTTCATTTCCATCATTTCTTTCCACATTTCTTTATCTTTTTCCATCCTTACTCTTTCCTTTCTTCTTTCATTATTTATTCTCTACTTTCTTTTATTTCTTTCCTTCCGTCTTTCTTAATTTCTCTCTTTGTATCTGTCTCTCTTTCATTTGTATAGTCTTTCTTGCGTTTTTCTATCCTTACCACTTTCTATCTTTTACTCCTTGTTTTCTTGTTTCATATTTTATTGTTTGATTTCTTGTTTGCTTCTTTCGTTGCTTCATTCCTTCTTCCATTTTATGTTTTTCTTTTTTTCTCTTCATTCTCTGAGTTGTTCTTTCTTTATCTCTTATATTTTTACTTTTTGTTTTTTTTCTTTCTTTCTTTCTTTCTTTATTTTATTTAACTCATCCTTTCTTTCATTCAAATGTTTCGATGAAGTATTTTCCTTTTCACTTCATTCATAGTTGTTTTTCTTTCCTTGGCTTTACTATTACTTTTATTTCTTTCTTCGCTTCATTTCTTTCTGTCTATTTCTTTATCCTTCTTTCTCTCGTTTTCTTATTATTCACACTTACATTTTTCGTTTACATTTCTTTATTCTTTCTTTCTTTCTTTCTATATATTTATTTTATTTTTTATTTTCCTTCCTTTTTGTTGATCTTTGTTTTCTTTCTTTTCTTCATATCCTGTGTTTTCTCCCATTTTTCCTAGTTTCATTTGTTCTTTTTATTGTTTTCCCTCTTTTTCGCTTTCTGTTATTTTTCTTCTTAATTTTTTTTTCATTCTACTTTCTTTCTGTTTCTTCTTTATTTTCTCTATATTTTTCATTTTTCTATAGATGACACATTTGTTTTCTTTCTTTCTTTTTCATACACTATTTCACCTTATTACCTTCTTTCTTTTTTACTTTCTTTCTTTCTTTCTATCCTTCGTTCTTTCTTTCTTTTTTTCTTTCTAATACACGAATATGAATCGTATTTCGTTACTTTACTTCGCTTACTTTGTTTCTTACTCGCATCTTTCATTCGTTTTTGTCTCTTTTTTCTATTCTATATTTATTTTTACTTTATTTCATTATTTTGTTCTAATGCACTAAATTAATTTTTCTTTCGTTTCTTTCTTTCTGTTTTTTCTTTATGTTGCATATATTATTTAGCCTTACTAAACCTCTTTCGTTCTGTGTTTTGTCATTCTTTCTAATACACTAATTTAATTTCTTTACTTACCTTCGTACTGTCTTTCTTTCTTTCTCTCTTTCTTTCTTTCTTTTTCCTTCTAATACTCTAATATGAATTTTATTTTCTATTTATCTTCCTTTACTATCTTTTCTTCTTTTTTTTTCGTAAACACAGCTTACTTTACTTTTCTATTTTGCCTTTTGTTTTCTATTCTTTATTCAGTTTTTTGTTATTTCATTATTTCTTTCTAATACAGTAGTATCATTTTTCTTTTCTTTCTATTTCATTTCTTTCTTTCATTCTTGCTTTCTTTATTTCTTTCTCATACATTATTTAGCCGCATTTTCTTTCTTTCTCTTTTTCTTTTTCTATTCTCTAAAATTATTTTTATTTCTTTCTTTCTTTATGTTCATTTTCTTACGTTCTTTTTTCTCTTTTTCTTTCTCACATTTTCTCTTTTTTCTAATATATTTCCATCTATTTTCCTTTTTCATTCTTTCCATCTTTCTTTCTAATATTCTGCTTTACTTCTACATTCTTTCTTTGTTCTTTCTTTCTTTTTTCTTTCTTACAAAGAACTTTCTCACTTATTATTTCTGATATATTATTTCTCTTGTATCCTTTTTTTATTTATTTATGTTTATTTAATTCTTTATTTATTTATTTCTTTGTAATACACTACTATTATTTTTCATTCTTTCCTTTTCCTTTTTCTTTTCGTTCTTTCTTTCTTATATACTATTTTTCTTTCTTCTATATGCATTCTTTTTTTCTTAGACTCAATATCTCTCTCTTTTCTTTTTTCTAACATAATACTGTCGTTCTTTCTTTCCTTCTTTTTATTCTTCTTTCTTTCTTTCTTTCGTTCGTTCGTTCGTTCGTTAATTCGTTCGTTTGTTCGTTCGTGTACACCTGAAGGCGTTCTTCAAAACTTTCTTCCATATATTTATTTTGCTCTCTTTCATGCTTCATTTCTGCCTTCAAGACTTTCTTCTGTCTTCCATTGTACCATTTTTTTTTAACTTTCTCTATGTATCTTTAACCTTTGGAAAGGCAAATAAACAATATTTTCCTCCAATGATTTCGAAATTAAAATCCTCAAAACAATAGGCAAATGAGAAAGAAAACGACGAGAAAACTGTGCAAGATAATGACAGAATAATAAAACCTTGTGAAAGCGAAGTAGTATGCTGGGGGTCGGGACCAGCAATAAGAACGTTTGATGGTCATGACGTGGGTAGCCGTAAAGGTTTCGCTCTCTAACGCCCGGCAGGTAATGAAAGTAACAATTATAAATAAAAATGATTTTGTAAAGAAAAAATAATAAGGAGACAAAGGAATTTTTATGAATTAAATTAAATGTAAAACAAAAAATGGAGAATTCAGGCTATGGTAAATGGGGTAAAAAAAAAGACAAATACTTTTAAAAATCAAAGGAAATCAAACATGAATGCTTACAAACGACTTAGAAAGAATGTTTTATTTTATTTAAAAACAATACGCTTGATAAAAGACGAAATAAAATAAAGGTAAACAAAAAACTAACAAATATTAAATTTTAATTGCGACTTCATTTTCTTCTTCTTCTTCCTCTATGTACCGTGTCCCTTCAGGACATAGGTGATCATGGCCTTCAACATCTCTCTATCCCTTGTAGCTTTAAACACCATTTTTCTGCTCTGCCCATCAAATATGTCACGCGTTGTTTTCCCTGTCTCTCTTCCCCTCTATCTAACCTGTGAGTTTCAGATTCTTTAAGCCCTCTTTCCTCATTACATGTCGCAGAAACTTCAACTGACTTTTCTTGATGTTAAGCACCAGTTTCCTTTTCGCTTCCATCCCCCTCCAAATCCTCGTCATTACTCACATATTCGGTCGATGATATCCCCAGCATCCTTCTGTAGAACCACATTTCAGTTGTTTCGTCTATCCTTCATTTTTGAGGACATTGTCCAGTATTCGCTGCCATATTGAAGGACGACATTAAATGACAGTCCAGTAATCTCTCTCTCTCTTTCTCTCTCTCTCTCTCTCTCTCTCTCTGTCTCTCTCTCAATACTCTGCTTAGCTTCTGTAATGCATCCTTGGCTATGCCAATATATCTTCGGATCTCAGTGTCGCACTTTTCGCCCTAATTTTATTTTTAAAAAAGATAAATTCAAACTTAACAACAAAGTAGCAGTTTGAACATGGACTCATTGAAAATCATTAATTCTTTGTAAAAATTATTTAAAAATATGGATTATTTTACAGCTATTATAGATATAAAATGAATCACAAAATGTGAGATTTTGGGAGGTGTGCTGGCTTAGGAGTGAATTTCAGGGAAAATTGAATCAGCCAACAATTTCAAATTTTGACTAGAATAGTTGATATTCACAATAATGATTTAGAAAGGCATGAAAATATGTGTCCTCTTATCAATATGTTTTTTACGGTTTATCAAACTTTTGCTGGTTTTTTAAACCAGAAAATATATATAATTTGTCTTGTTATTTCTCCTAAACCTCGTTCTACCGTTCATTTGCTTAAGCTCATCAAGTATGTAAAGCGCTCTTTTCTTGTCTCTCTTTCCTTTCTGCCTTGTAAGTATAGCTGTCTCTTCTCGATGTTAAGTTTAAGTTTCCTTTTCGTTGCCAGATAGGAGGACATATATCACATAACACTTCAGTACTCTTTTCTTTATTTTCCACGAAATTTTCCTGTCATTTAATACTCTGCTGACTTTTTAGAATGCATCCTTATCATCCTTCGAGTCTCAGTTTCGCACTTTTTGTCTTCTTTTAAATCATTTCCCAAGTCAGTCAGTTAAAGTGCCATACGTGATACACGCTTGGGCGATCATGTCTCGAAAGAGACATGACTGACTGGGCAGGAGATTATCCCGCAGTAGGTTGACATTGCTTTCTGCGGTAGACTGGTTGCCGACCAAGGCTATAGAACCCAATCTGTCCTGCTATTTAACCCATAACTGGAAGGAAGAGACGGATTAATACCTTTCCCAAGGGTATTTGCGCGTAAGTGAATACAATGGATTCAACTGGAATTCGAACTCGGCTCCCCGGTTTCTCGTTCCGAACCGAAAATTTATTCTATACGTTCTAATATTAAGTTTTATTTCGTTGATTTTCATTCTTCAACAACTGTAATTGCTATAGTAGCATATGTTTCAATCTGCTAAAACAATATATTCTTTCATGCTCTATATCTATATAGGAAGTTCAGGATCATGCTTCTCCACAACTTCCTTTTTCTTCCTAAGTAAATTTTAATTCTTAAGGATCCCTCTTGATCATTTCGTCGGTTCTCAACACGCTATCTATTCCGACGGCACAACTGTTTACTCCTGTCTTCAAAATATCTTCGGAGTGTCATGACGAGATCGAATACCTCATGTCGATATTCTCCAGTGTACCGGTACTCCTTAACTGATGCAGTTTCTGCTATTAGATACAGTTTTTTTGAGATTCAGTACCACCAATCTACAATGTTCAAAGAAGGAAGACCTTTATTCGTTAGCCTTTATTCACTTAAAACCTCTTTTTCCTATTGATCTTAGGAAGCAGTTGTATACAGATGACAGGGCATTCTAAACGGTTTTAGCGCCAGTGACGACATCCACATGAAAATTTCAATCCAATGATCACCAGTCCAAAATGTTCAAAGAAGGAAGACCTTTGACCAGACCCTTAGCCTTCATTCGCTCAAAAGTTTGATTCACCATTATTCTTAGAATCCTTTTGTATATAGCTGATAGTTTAGATATTTCTGAACGTGTTTGGCACTATGCATGACATCTATATGAAAGTCTCTAGTTTTCAAGTTAATATTTTTGTTTCTTAGCAATGTGCGGTGTTGGGCAAAAAAGGTAGGTAAAATCGCTTTTTACTTTCGTCACAATAACAAATCTGTCAAGGCAGACAAGATAAACCTGGCTGTTACTCTTTGAAAGGACGTCCAGTCTGTGATGGACTACGGTAAGAAATGGCTCGTAAATCTTAATGCTTATAAAACGAAGCTGCTCATCTTTAACAACCAGGGAGAAACTTTCCTATCTATCACCAGAATGGATGAGATAAGCACGCTGCGAATCCTTGGCTTTAATCTCTCAACCAAATGGAACACATAGATATTCTGCGAAACATAACCAATAAACTAACTATATTTACAGTAAAATTAACAACAATATATGTTTAAAGCAAAATTATCAAGAATCTGTGCCTGCATCTATTGCTAGGAAGTTTGAATCAGTGTCTAGGGCCAGAAAGTCTTTTTCGTCTGAATCCATTTTGCATATTTATAAATCTACCATTCGTCCGTGCATTGAATACCGTTTTCATATCTGGTCGGATGCTCCTGCTATTTAACTCGATATTCTCGACAAAATCCAAACAAGGATTGGCGTCTAGGTCCTACCATTTTCCGTTGAAATAGTTAAATGTAACCTCCACTCCTACTCTAAGAATTACTTTCTTCCGCTTACATCCGATTAATTGCTTCCCTGACAGCTACAATCTCCAAACGTTTAATTGCAATGTCAATTGCCATTTTCTATCTTCTTTAATCCCGTTGATGTTTAATCATTTTTTTACTCCATGTACCGTTTTTTTTTTCTCACTGTAAATCCACATCGCAAATTCTTTCTCTCCTATGCTTAATTTTTCATGGCTGATCTGAAGTGTTTAGTATATACTAGTTCCACAACCTGTATTTTTTATGGATTCAGGGTAGGTGCCTTTACTACTTTCTTTTAATTTCCAGATTATAATATCTGTTTTTGACAGGTTTATCCTGATACGCATTTCTTGAATATTTAATAGAGAATGCTGTTTCAGATCATTCTTTTTCCAACTAACTGTTATAACGAGATGAACACCCTATGTCAATATTTTCCGGCATACTAGCAGAAAAAGCATTGACACACTTACAATCCAAGTACAACTCAGTTGAAATTGCCATGTTTCAAAATGCCTGAAATCGTTTTCTAAAGATGATCCTATAGCGGGAAAAGCCGGAAGACCAGCGCTATATTGTACGGAGACTGAGAGCAGAAAAATGATGTCAAAGTCCTCCTGAAAATAAATGCTAAAACAGTACGCTATCAATCGTGTGAAACTGGAATTTAAAGCAGATAATTGCAACACATGGACGACACTACCCTGTCAGGTCATTCACAGATATGAAACTAGCCGCTCAAGACCAGGAATTTCGGCGTCAGTAACGTTATGATTGTCTGGTGCATAGGCCACCGACGTCAGGAGTTGACGTCTAGTGACATTTTAGAGTTTTCGATTTTATGATCCTTGTATATTGGTACTTTTTTGGGAGATCTTCAAAGATATATTATAATTTTCGAGGACTTCCATATCAATTATTATTATTATTATTATTATCATTATTATTATTATATACTCATGATTTTTATTTACTATTATGGCTAATTCTAATGCAATGAATTAAAAATTCAAAATAGTTACCACTAAAATAGCAAGCATGCTGAGAATGTGTGTTTTCTCGGGGCGGAGTATTTAGTGTTGTTCTACCCGCAGGTAAAGCTTGCAACAAAAAAGTTTCATTAAGTAACGACTGAAATAACAACAATATGAATGTTTCTGCTTGTAATATATATGTACTATTGTTGTACGTGAAATAGAGGAACTACTATTAAACATACTTTATTTATATTATCATGAGTGGGAGCGTATTTATATCGATGATGCTGACTAAAACAATATGTTGATGTACATACTATTGGGTAAGTTACATAAGACATAAGAAAAAATGTACAACCACTGAGCATGACAGTACTGTAGGTGTATATATATATATATATATATATAAAACAAACACACACACACACACACATATATATATATATATATATAGTCCTCACTATTCGACAACATAATTATTCAAAAATTAACTAAGGCAGTTTTACAGAGTGAACACGCAGCAAGAGTTTTATAGCTGGTAGCAAATGGTAGTAAAGAAAATGAATTGAGACGACACTGCCTCATTATTGTGTCTCTAATAAACTGAGCCGACATTCTCTCTCTCTCTCCCTATGAACGAGACAGGATTGAAATATATATATATATATATATATATATATATATATATATATATATATATATGGTAAGTATGGATGGAATAAAATTTCGTGTCAAAAAAGTGCTATTTTTAAAAATGTGCTCAATACAAAATAGAGCGAATAATATTCATTTTATATTTATAACATAATTCTGTCATATTACTACAAAAGTAGCTATATTGTTTCGACACTTCTTTTGTCTTATCAAATCTTGCTTCTGATTTCGAGTTTTAAAAGATTCAAAACTAACTAAACCCAAAAGTATTTGACTGGGTTTGAACCTTTTAAAATCGAAATCAGAGCCAACACTTAATAAGACAAAAGAAGTGTCAAACAAAATAACTACTTCTGTTGTGAGATTATAACAATTTATGCTATGAATTACACACACACACACACACACACACACACACATACACGCACACACACACACACACACATACGAGTGAACCATCGGAGTGGAAAATGAGGCAAAATACTGTGACAGGAGCGATATATATATATATATATATATATATATATATATGCTGTTAAATATAACAGAAAATGAATATCTACTATGTTTAATCATGAGCTGTTCTAAATATCAGGTGAAAATAAAGACAATGTTTGGAACGGCTCATGATTAAATATAATAGACATACATTTTCTGTTATATTTAAGAGTATATGTTTAGAAAATTATCTGTTGCCTCAATGCAATATATATATATATATGTGTGTGTGTGTGTGTGTGTGTGTGTGTGTGTGTGTGTGTGTGTGTGTGTGTGTGTGTGTTCAATGGTATTTAATATAATAGAGAGGAATATTATTATTTGTAGTAGCAGTTGCAGTTAGAAGAATCCTCGGCAGAATAACAAATATTTTGGAAATTTAGAGAATAATCTGATAAAAAGCATTCTGGACATTAAAACATTAAAAGAATGGTCGAATATTCTATGGACAAAATAGAATTGTTTAAAACGCTTTTGGCAAAAAAGCAGGAAGACTCAGAAGGAAAAATGTCGGGACAGAAGATGACGTGAAGCGTGTACCATTCATAAAAGAATATATGACATGAAAAGCAAGGCGAAGAAATTGAGGACAAAAAACGAAAATGTCAAAATGATCGCTAAACTTTCTGTCAAAAGCGGCTGAAAATCAAAGAAAAAAGACAAATAAAGTAAAATATATGGAAAGTCTGAAAGAAAATGAATGCAGGACTTTTCTTTGTTCCAGTTTTGATCATTTTTATTTTATTTTATTTTATTTTATTAATTTAACAACCACTCCATGTTAATCCCTTCTTTTTTTCACATTTCTTAAAATTTTATACTTCGAGGATTTTTGTCTTTAATAGAAGTGTTTTCACTTAGTGAATGCCAATTCTTTCTTTTGTTGTTGTTGTTGTTTTTCATTTTTCTCTATCTCACCCTCTCTCCCTATCTATCTATCTATCTATCTATCTATCTATCTATCTATCTATCTATCTAATGCAGTTTATATCCCTCTTTTATGCATGTTTATTTAAAAATGACTGAAAAGTTATTGCGGTTATTTAATATTAATATGAAAGTGGATATTGAAATCAAAATTCAGTGGTCAGACTTTTTAATGCTAAAAGCGTGTTTTTATCTATGTCTTTTTTTTATCTATGCAGTTATCTCAATATGAACACGTGGAGATACCTAGATATACAAAGATATTAATTTAGATGAAAAGGTTGTATTTGAGTAACATCAAATAAACAAATGTGATCTTGTTCGGACGGAAAGCTAATGTTTTGGAGTCCCAGGTAAACAAACACGTTTTCTGCCCAATTCATATTTTTGGCCTTTCTCAAACCAAATATTCACCTGGCATTGCACCAAGCAATCATTATCTTTTTCGATTACTTAAGAAATCTTATGATAGGGAAAAAATTTTATAATGAAAAACTTCAACAAAAACCTATGGAATTTTATTCAAAGGCCATCGAAGACCTGTCAAATAAGAAGTAAGAATTAATTGCAAATAATTGTGAATATATCAGTCAGTTAAGTGCCATACGTGATATCATGTCTCGAAAGACCCTCATGTCTCGAAAGTCTGACTGAGCAGAATATTTTCCCGCAGTAGTTTGCCATTACATACTGCACTAGACTGATTGCTAATCAAGACTATAGACCCGATCTGTCTTGCTATTCAATTCTTTTATCCAGATCAGTCAGTTATATGCCATACGTGACACACGTTTCTATCCATGATTGACTAGGCAGAAGATTTTATCGCAGTAGGTTGCCATTTCTTTCTGCGGTAGACTAGTTGCTAAACATGGCTATAGAAAGAAACCTGTTCTGCTATATAATCCATAGCTGGAGAAAGAAAATCCAGATTATTACTTTTCCCAAGGGTAACTGATCGCAAGTGAATGCAAACTGGAATTCGAACTCGGCTCTTCGATTTTCTGTTCCTAGACGATATCCACTGCACCACAACGCGCATCCACGTGAATATATATCTGAATAAAAACGTAATTTTACTCTGTTTTGTGATGTTAACCGAAAATAGGAATAATTCTGTTGTGACTTCGTCACCAAGTTGTTGTGGTCCTGTTGGGGTCAGAAATAAAGACATGAAGACGGAATAGTGTTAAACAAATATATACCAATGAGCAATTATATAGCGTAACTATAAGTCTGGCTGTCAGAGTTATCTGCGGGAATAGTTTCCTCTGCTACTCTCTATAACTTACTCTCGTCTACAAAGTAGAACTGCTACTCATATATAGTTCGGAAGATTTGAATGTGTCATATGGGTAAGTCACCATGACAGATTCATAACTCAATATATATTTCTTGTTTTTAAATGTGCTAGAGTTACAGAGAAAGAGTGTTCTTTATGGAAAAGAAAATGTTTGGAGATATGTTGTTGTCGGTACCCGCTCGCAACTCTTTGGGTCATATCACGTTTAAGTGAATCAATCAAGGCTTTTATCGATTCGGTCATATGTCCTTTGGAACCTTAACAAGTGAATCTGTGGGTCTTTTTAAAAAATAATTTTATCTTAATCAAAGAGGAATTGCCGCTTGAAAGCATGGGGTAACAGAGAGTTAAAGTGAGAGAAAAGAGTGAGTAAAGGGAGCATTCGGGAAATGACACAAAGATGAACGTTATTCAAGTAGACAACCCGACCATGATAGGTCGCATGCCACAAGATAGGTGAAAAACTACTTGAAAACGTTTAAATGGCAAATCCTACCTCACCCGCCGTATTCATTAGACGTTGCCCCGTCTGATTATCTCTTTTTCCAATCAATGGCACATGGCCTGACTAAGCAGCACTTTTATTATCATAAAGATACTAAAAAATGAGTCGACGCGTGGTTAGGCTCAAAAGACGTGTCGATTTTCCGAAGTGTCGTTTTTCAAAAAGATGGGAAAAAGTAAGGACTAGCGATGGACAATACTTTTAGTGACATGTTTCTCCCTAAATTTTGTAAATAAAACATTACTTTTCAATGAAAGATCAGTGAGAAATTATTCAAAATCCTAATAACATTCATCCAATAAAATGCCTAAGATCAACTCAAGGTAGAATATTATTCTGTGGTGTTCTATGTTGAGAAAAGATGTCCAACTGGAACTTCATTCTTATTAAAGAATTACGAATGGGAATGATTCATCTTTGTGTGTCGTATGGCGGGTCCCATCTGTAAAGGTCAGGCCTGAAGGCATTATAAGATAGGAAATAAATCCCCACCAACTAGCCCAAGTAGACTCTTTTAAACAGCCAAGAGAGGACTGACCATATATATGACCTGTCTAATTAATCCTACATACATACATGTGCGCATAAATACCCAGACACACACGGACCCACGGACACAAAAAAGATAAATCAACATAACAACAATAAAACGCGCGTTCAATTAGTTTTTAACTCAATATGAAAAATTAAGAAAACAAGAAAATTGCCCGACATTTGCTGATATCTCCTGAGGAGTAGACCTAAAATTTACACAAAGGTTAGCCTACGAAATTGTCGAGTAGTTTTGCTAAATATAAAATAATCAGCGAAGTTACAAATTTTATATTTGTATTAATCATATATATATATATATATATTTTCTAGACATATTCTATTAAATATAAGAGACAATGAATGTCTATTATGTTTAATCATGAGCCGTTCTAAACGTCGTATTTTTGCTTTAATTTCAGTTGAAAATAAAGACAAAAATTCTCCAACATTTGGATAATTATTTATTGGTTTTCTTCTAAGCTTTCGGCTCACATGAGCCATCTTCAGAGAGGTAGTTTAAACTGAAATATTATAAAATCCACCATCACCGACGATTTTATTTTGTGTTGACATAAAACTCCGCTTGGCAACGGCAATATATATGTGTGTGTGTGTGTGTGTGTGTGTGTGTGTGTGTGTGTGTGTGTGTGGAGAGAGAGGAAGAGAGACAGACAAACAGAGAGAGGGGGGCGAATTAAAACAAATATAATGTTTGGATTGATGTTTCTTTCAGCATGTGGATTGTGGATTGATGTTTCTTTCAGCATCATTACTCCAGATTTTCTCAGACGTATCCTCCACTAATTATCCCACCCACTCGTCAGGGTTTTTCTGCTATTATATCTATGTTAAACAATAGAATGTTTGTGATGATTAATTTTAATGATCAACCTTTACAAATGACGAATTTTCTTTCTCAAACATAAAGGAAATTCCGCAATTAATTGTATAAATTTTATTTCTGAAGAAAAATAAAATAAATATGTAACACGCTTGGGTTTTATTAATTTTAAAATTTGTAATTTGTAAGAAATGATTATTAAAATTCATAGACGTATCATTTCTGTCATTTTTACTAGTATTTGCATTAAGAAACATTTGCTGCTTAAATATACAGAAAATATCAATACATACATTTTTACCCCTAGAAAGGCAATAAAGCTACTAAGACGCAAGAGTTTATTGAGTTTGAGCAAATATGAGAAAAAGAAAACATTATAAACGAACAAGAATAAAGAAGATAGAGATTGATATTCCATGTAAATTTTTGAGGATCAAAGTTAACTAGAAAGCAACGAGCCGGATGAGAATTTCATAAACGAAAAGTGCGAGAAATAATGTGGTAATCTTGTACTGCGCTGAAATTAAGAAAAAAACATTTCAATCAGTAAAGCGTTGGGTGCTTGGGAGATCGTGTCTCTTTCTATTCATCCCGTAGCAGATTCTCGTTTCTTTCTGCGGTAGACTGGATGTTAACCAAGGTTAAAAGATCCTGTATATTCTGTATTCGTCCCATGGATTGGAGGAGAAATCGATTCATAAGTTTCCGAAAGGTATTTGCAAGTAAATGAATATGACGAACCCAACTGGAATTCGAACTCGGCTCTGTGACTCTTCAACTTGAACAGAAAAGACACGTGAATGATACGTAGGAAACATATATAGATCCCACTCGTACAAACTCTTGTCTTCTAAACTATAATAGCCAACATCTAGAAAGTTAGAAAATTAAAGTGAAAAAGAAATCTTAGTAAATAGCGCACATCTAAATTTCTCTTTCCAAAGAATATTTGTGAGTAAACTACAACACTTAAAATAAATAGTAAAGAACTATAATTTTCCCAAATTGATAAACAAATAAAATTATTATTATAAATTATTCAACACCAGAAAAAAATTAACATACAACAAAACATGAACAGATTTTATTGGAACTAGATGCACAATAGGTACAACCAGAATGAATTCACTATATGAAGAATCATTAGACACTATATTTCCGCCGTATTTTCTGGAAACTTTATATATATATATATATATATATATAATGGATTCTCCCGTCGCGTTCAACGTATGAGGGTCCAACCTTTTTCCAGCAAGACAACCACACAGAGATTTGTTTATAGTGGTGAAGGCATTGTGTAGTACCATCCACACTTCTTGGAACTGCTGATAACAAACAATTGGTGCAGATGACTGCCACAGATCGCACGAACAGCAGACCTCAATTATTTAACCCATAATTGGAGGGAACGAACGGATTAATACCTTTCCCAAGGGTACCAGTGCGCAAGTGAATGCAGCGTGCTCGACTGAAATTGGAACTCGGCTCACCGATTTCCCCCTCCAAGCCGACATCCACCGCACCCCAACGCACATCCGTGAATGCTAACAGCACCTTGTATAACCAAGTGGTCACCCACCTAAGTACTGACCAGGCTCAACTTCGGTGATCGAGCGGGAACCGGTGTATCCAACGTGACATGACCGTTATATATATATATATATATATATATATATATATATATATTCAGCAATGAATTAGAACACTTTCAGCTATTGGGCGTGTATATAATGATAATGTACACGCTAAAAAGTATGTCTCCTTCTACCGAGCGCCCATAGCACAGAGGTAGAATCGCCGACTGACGCCAATTCGGCCGGGTTTCAATCCTGGGTAAAAAGCAATTGGATGTCTAAAAGTACTGTTGAGTTGTGATACAGCGAAACAGATCTGCCTACGGGTGACTACACACACACACACACACACACACACACACACACACACACACATATATATATATATATATATATATATATATATATATATATATATGCCAAAGTCAGCATGAACCCGCTGATTTAAAGTGATAAACACTGTGCTTATTAACGGTCTATCTCCACCCTGTATCGAGCATTTTAAGATAAAAACCATGCTTGCTAAAATATATTTTAGCAATAAAATCACTGAAGTAACTACATTATATAATTATATATATATTAGCTTGGAATAATCGTAAAGTACATGACATTTTTACTAAAAACTAAATAAAAACAATCGGTTTCGTCCCGGGACTTATCAAGTTTATTTCTGCGAAAAGATTTTTTTTCACTTTATTTTTTTAACTTTCTAGAGATTGGCTATCTAGAAGTTTAGAAGGTCGTACTTCTACTTGTAGGAGTCATGTTTTCTACTGCCGCAACGTATCTTTCATTTTAGTTTTTGTAAAAATGTCATATAATTTACGGTTATTCCTAGCTATTATAAAGTCTTTACGACTAAGAATATATATATAAAAATATAACTCAACATCTCATTTAGACTGGTTATAAATTATAATTAATTTCTATGAGCTAAATTTCATCAGATCGCACTGTCTTCGTTCCATTTGGTATAAATATTTTCCCGGAATAGACATTTCCTTAAAATGAAAAGTAAAACAAGTAACATGATTTAACACAGAGACTTTAGCCTTATCTCAGTTGGTGAACTGTAGACTGATCTAGCGACGACAAACTCTTCTCGATCAGTCTAAAGATACGAATAAATTGCTTGTTTTTGTGTCCCGTGTATTTCTTTGCTTTTTTGCTGATTTGTTTTGCTTTGTCTTAATTGTTATTGTAAATAAATGAACATTGACTGTTTATTTTTCGACTGCACAGCATCTAAAACCACATTCCTCTCCACCTTCACACTAGAGAAAAACAATATACTACACCACGAAATAATAAACAAAAAACTCAAATTCTTGAAGCCATCTATATCAACAGCAACTAACCAATAACCAACACAATTTATTTCGAATACTGCAACAAAATATTAAATTGCATATAAAATTTAATGTCATTGTACATTTATACCACTTTCAGATCTTCTCCCCGATATGAAAACGCATGTTCGGGAAAAAAAAGAAAGCATCTCTAACTACAACTGATAAAATAAAACTTTGAATATAATTATAAAAGAATTAGCAGTATATTCCGGCGTTGCTCGGGTGTAATGAAAGCTTTAAAACTAATCCATGATCCTGGAGCTCAGACTCTTTGGACGTTGGCACGAATTACTAAAACGCAATAGTTGTTTCCAATTAAAGCGAAACCGTAGATTGAAAGAAAAATGAATGGATATAATCAAATTTTTATTTCCTAGTATCGATAGCAAATAAGTTTTTTTTTCGTCGTAAACAAGGCTAAATAAGTCCTCTGAGTAAAAGGTATCATGGCTGAGACTAAAAACTACAATTATACCTACTTAGAGCCAAACCCGAAGCAAAAACTAAAATAAAAGGGCTGAAAAAAATACAGATATACAAGCGGATAAACAGACACACACACATCTTGCCTTTTATATATATATTATCGATAAGCATAATAAAAATACCTATTTAGTTCATACAACTATAAATATCCATGAGTATGAATGGATTTTATTAAAAATAAGCAAACATAATGTTTGCAATTTATTTAATCTGATATATATATATATATATATATATATATATATATATATATATATATCAGGTTAATCTGCACCTTTTCTCTTGTCTCCGTTTTCTATAGGTTTGAGATGCTTATTCTTTAGCTTTGCATACTGAAGTAAATGACGTGCATACATCTTTTCGTTTTTACAGCAAAATGCATGTGTTTACATGCACGAAAATGCACATTTTCCATACTGAGTAATCCCGATTAATTGCATACATATGTTGATGTCCCTGCACGCACTAATCATTTTGGATCTAAGAACTTGCCCTTTATGCTTACGCGCTATGCATTCGTGTTTTTCTTTCCTTCCTGATCATCTCTCTCTCTCTCTCTCTCTCTCTCTCTCTCTATCTATCTATCTATCTATCTATCTATCTCGCTCTCTCTTTATCTTCTACTCTCTCTTTCTCACTGTCTATCACTTTTTATTGCCTCTTCTTCCACATTTCTCTTCATTTCTTTCTCCTTGTCTCTTGTCGCCATGTCCCCTCTATGGATTCTCAGAAGCCAGATACACATCAGCAAATTACTGGAAACTGGACCTCTTTTTTTTCTCGGATAATTAATTCATTCCTTTCTCAAGAGCCGGTTCCAATCAACTCATTGATCCGTATGCAAATTAGGGAGCGGGATTTCGTGAAATTATCTGTGTATGGTAACGAGCGTAAATGTCCTATTCAGTCGGCCATATTGGTTTTCACTTGCGAGCATTGATTTCGGAAAGGAGGGGAAATTGTGGAAGAAAAGAAAAATCAAGAAAAGAAGCCGATAGTGACTGGGTTGGAGGTTTGGTTCGGAATGGAAATAAAAGTAGTGGCGGCGAGAAAAATACGGTGGTGCTGTAACAGATGCAAGCGATGTTAGTAGTGCAGGCTACGATCATGGGAGTGGTAATGATTATGATGATGGCGTTGGTTGATTGAAAGATCATGAAAAGGGACAAACGTCCAAATTGTATAGACTCAGGAATGAGAGAACATGAGAAGTCGAAGAAAAATACATAATGGGTGATAGGGTGGCTAGCCAATTCCCTTAGAAGACGTCTTTTCAGGCATATCTGTGTTTGTTTAACACCCACAGAACCTACCTGCAGTTTATTCCGCAACAATACTGAGATGACTACAGTTGCTCTTTCTAAAAGAGAATGCCTAATCTGATGTGATTATCAGTTACAACAAGAACAGTACGTTTACAACCTCGGTCACGATGACTTCTGTCTACCCAAACTCAATCACAATGTCTCTGAAAGAAAGAAATCCTTAACACCGGTCAGCCGGTGTTAAGGATTTCAGACCCTTTGATTAAGCTGATGACATAAATTTATACTAATAATATGGCTATGCTGTGATTTGAACCCGGTTCTCATAGTTGGAATGAGAACAACAGTATAGATCCACTCGCCAAACTACGTAACTGAAAAAAGAAAGCGAGAAATCAAAATGAGAGTTCATATTTTCATAGGAGAAAAACATAAACTCCAAATGTTAAAGAAATAATAAAGAGAGTGAAAGTGAAAGTAGAAAGAAAGAAATAAGGAAAGTGAGGAAGGGAGACAAGCACCAACCCACGACCATATATATATATATATATATATATATATATATATATATATATATATATAAAGTAGAAAAAGTTGAGGATTTGACAGAGAAAACTGGAAGTAAAAGAAAATGTCAAAGTCAAATGAGAAAAATGAAAAAGAAAGTCGGTTTTTAAAAGAAATAAAGAAGAAATCTGAATCGAATAAAGACAAAGAGAGGAAGAAATAATGAGACTAAGAGAAATGAAAATGAAAGCTAGACTTATAAAATAGAGTAAAGGAAAAAAGCGAAAAATAGATAGAATCAGTGAAAAGGACATAAAAAAGGAGAAAATATTCCGTCGTTCCTGAATAAAAGAACCAGATGCAAAAGATTGAGAAAATAGAAAATGCGAAATCAAAATGAGTGAGAGGAAAGCGAATGAAGAAGAAGAAAGAAAGAAAGAAAGTAAGAAAGAAAGAAGGGTAGAAAGAAAGAAAGAAAGAAAGAAAGAAAGAAAGAAAGAAAGAAAGAAGAAGAAAAATCCAAAGATTAAAATAAAGTAAAAGACTAAAAAACAAGTAAATGTAGATTTTGAAAACAGAACTTCAGATGAATGTTCAGGAGGGGAAATGGTTACATTTTCCATTAGATAACGGGTTCGAATTCCGGTTAACACTGTACAATCTATTTTTAGACAAATACCTTTGACTAAATTGGAAAGACATTCCCCCTCTGTCCAACTCTGGTTTAAAGAGCAATACAGACAGGACTTTTTTTATCCACCATTATAGGAGTAGGAAAGTCTG
Organism: Ascarosepion bandense; assembly: GCA_037127315.1. Taxonomy (NCBI): domain Eukaryota; kingdom Metazoa; phylum Mollusca; class Cephalopoda; order Sepiida; family Sepiidae; genus Ascarosepion; species Ascarosepion bandense. The sequence goes on from JBBBDQ010000221.1 coordinate 904,437, forward strand.
AACTCAAAAAATTATGTGATCCTAGTGCCTGCATTAAAAAACACAGGTTGGCACATTGTGAGTTAAAGAAACGCAAATCAACCTGAGAAGATTAAGACGCAAGGAAATGCAAGTCACACAAGACGAAACATTCCTGATGGCCGCATATAAAAGAAAGAAAATAAGAAAGTGAAAAGGAAGAATGAAAATACCGAAATAAAATAACTGACAATGAAATATAAATTCAGTTTTTTAAAGAGAAAGAAATGACCGATAAAAGATTCTGAAAAAAAATGGCCTGAAAGTTGAATGAAAGTTTTACAAAAGTTAGACACGAAAGAAGGTGTGAAATTGAATTGAAAGAGACTGTGAAATTGAGAAAGATGAATCCAATGCGAGAAAGAAGAAAAAATTAATCAGGATTTAAAAAGTGCAGAATAGGGGAATAAATGTAGTAGTATATGAAAAAAAAAAAGGAATTCCGTTCTGATTTGGAAGAAAGAAGGCAGCCGCTTTTACGCTTATAAATAAGTTCTCTTGGAAACGATTAAATCATTCAGCAATACATAAAATAATATATATATATATATATATATATATATATACTAGTTGGTCTCTGCTGCTTAAAATGGCTATGAAAAATTTACATCAATATGGCGTGTAAAACGGCGGCAACATATGCATTCACGTACCTACAATGGGGTATCTTACATTAAGACATAAAACAAGAAAAATAATTCAAACCCCCTTAGCGTCAGAGAATATATATATATATATATAGACTGCCGGTCATAATTATTAGGCCACCTCAGTGTTTTAAGAAAATGATGTATTTCATACTATTTTTTAGTATTTACTGCTAAGTGAATAATTATGAAATTAGAATGAAATTAAAATGAAATTAGAATGGTTGTTTTGTTAATACTGCATATTAACATGCGCATCAAATGAATTTATAAATATTTAATAATTACATATATTGTAGTTTCATCAATGAAAAAATGAAGAAAATTTAGGATGATTCGGACGAGTTACATATATATATATATATATATATATATATATATATATATATATATATATAGTCTATGGGTAGCTTTTGAAGGCTTCTGAAGATGAGATTTTGATTTAGAAATATTAATGAATAATAAATAGGTCATACCCAACACCTTCTTTACCTACCTTTAATTTACTAAACGCATTGTGATAGCCTTCAAAACCTACCCATACGCCTAATATACAGAATGCTTCAAGCAAATTACAATACTCTCCTCTCTCTCTCTCTCTCTCTCTATATATATATATATATATATATATATATATAAAATAATGGTTTTATAATAATGATGAGGATATACAAACACACACACACGTACACACACACACACACACACACACACACACACATATATATATATATATATATATATATATATATATATATATATATATATATATAATACTCGACGACGTAGTTGTTGCAAAAAAGTAAAATAGAATACAATATATACATATAAAATACAATACTAAGGCACTGTTAAGAGCGAACGAGAGAATTGATAACTGGTAGTTATGAGAAAGCACTGAGTCGACGATGCCTTGCTTTTGTCTCCCTCTCTTTGAATGTGACAGGAGGAATATATATATATATATATATATATATATATATATATATATATATATAAATATACATAAACAAAAAATTACACAATGGTCTTTATTATAAGAGAGAGGATAATTTTAACTCAGTATATAATGTAAGTGTAATCTTAGAAGTGTAAAAAATTGAATATTTAATATGTATTATTAAATTATAAATATTAAATTTAATTTTTTTTTATTTCCTTCTATTTTACTTTCATTTTCAGGTTTTGGTATAAACCAAATTAAAATTTCACATTTTATAAATTAAATGTATAATTTATAACGACTTAAAACAACGTTAGAACCATAAATCAAAATTCAAATCTAAAAACGGTCTGCCCACACGACGCACTTGATGATTTCGTAGTGCTTGAAACTCTGAATCGTGCTTTTGGCGTAGAATAATATACATATTTATTAATAAACACACACACACACATACATATATATATATATATATATATATATATATATATATAGTGACGTTAATTAATAAATATCCATATGAAGAGATGCTACATATGTATAGTACATTTTTCAGGTGTTAATAAAACAGTGCTTAATGTATAATCACTCAGTTAAGTACCATACGTGATAGACGATCATGCCTTCTGCGGTATATTGATTGCCGACCAACGCTGCACCACAGACGCACATTTAATATATAATCAAAGCTTTATTATATATATATATATATATATATATATATATATATATATATATATATATAGTCATCCGCAGACAGATCTGTTACCCAGGATTGAATATATGTATTATGATACATCTAGGGAACGACTCGGAGTTTCATGCGTTACGCAATCATCAGGTGCATATTTCAATCTCATATTGAAATATGCACTTGATGATTGCATAACGCATGAAAATTCGAGTCGTGCCATAGACGTAGGTTAATATGTATATTTATTAATATATATATATATATATATATATATATATATAGAGAGAGAGAGAGAGAGAGAGAGAGACAGACAGACAGACAGACAGACAGACAAAGAGGGATAGAAAGTGCGAAAGAGAAAGACAGTGAACCAAAATGGCGAATATATTTTGATTAGTAACTTTTTGATCTACAAAATATTTTTATGCCCTTTGATTAAAAGGAAAAAAATCATTATTTTTTTAACATTTCCATTTGTATTTCAAACGCTAAAACTAATTTCTGGCCACAAGGGTAAAGACTTAATAGTATGGGAGCTGCTATTAGGTGTATACATTTTTTGAGACACTCTGTATGCCAAGATATGATTACTTTGTCTGACAAACCTCTTCGCTAGTACCATCGCTGTAATGCGCAGCGGCGTCGTTTCGTTAAACGCAAAAGAAAAAAAAATTACGCCTAGCAAAACATTTTTCATGCGCCGTGAACTTTTAAATGTCAGGAGAAGAAACTAGTCAATGTGCAACATTGAAACTTCTTTTTTTTTCATTTTCTTTTTTTTTCTTTTTTTCTTGTTGCTTTTTATTAAGTAGGAAACTTTTTAAGGTATTGTGGAGTGATAGTTTCTGCATTTTGAATTTATCATGACACATCACATCCGTGTTTTGAGCGAATCATCGCCAGTTTTTTTTATGCAATTGCGCATGCGTGAATTACGAATTACAGCTTGTCTCTATCCACAAATGGTTCACGGCAGCAATTATTTCTAATATTTTTTCTTCTTTAGTTGTCTTTATTTTGCATGAGATTAATAGTTTTCTAATCTTTTTGTTGATCTCTTGCCATATTGTCCTGAAAAGCGCATGCGCAAAAATAACACCACTCACACTCACATTCGCTTATATTTCTTCAGATTGAAGAAAAATACTTGCTAATTTGTAAATGAAAGTACCAACAAAATTTAATAGAAACTTGATAGCTCAGTTGTTGGCTGAATCTGGGTAATTTAAACATATGAAAATAAATAGTCTTAGAATTCCTAAAGTCTTAGTACAATAAAAACAGTGGAGAGACGCCTCATTTGTTCGTTCTTGGCCTGTCATATTTCAATAAACTTTGAAATGACAAAAAACTATCACCTTGTCTACATAAATTGTTTAACTTTAGATTATAACTTCAATGGAGTAATGAAGAGCGACTTCATTACGTTTACTCTGACCAGCTAGCAGGACAGACATTCTATAGACATGGACGGAAATCTCCTCATTAAAATCCTCTAATTATGTGTCAGCCACAGTAAACTGCAAACGACCAAACTCTTCAAACAGTGTCAAGATGCGGTTCCTCCAACAGTAATGAGTATTATACATTTTACATGATATATTAACTCTATCTATCTATCTATCTATCTATCTATCTATCTATCTATCTATCTATTGTTCGTTGATTCCACTTCACTCGGTTTTTGGGAGATTGCACAATCATCAGGCGGTGGGAAGACAGGAAACTTGATTCATAATATATATATATATATATATATATATATATATATATATGTGTGTGTGTGTGTGTGTGTGTGTGTGTGTGTGTGTGTGTGTGTGTGCGCGCGCGCGCTCTTGTGCTTTTGTGTGTAGAAATGAGTAAAATAAATGAATAAAAAATATCTTTAAAACAGTATGCATAAAAGACAAAATGAAGACAAAAGACAAAAGATTTTTGCGAGAAAATATCATGGATTTTAAATTTAAGGAATCTCTAAAATAGTATGAAGTTATCTGTGAAAGGTAAAATAAATTATTGAGGCTAATTGTTTTAATTTTTACAAATAAATCAAGGACGTAATAGTAAAAACATAATTAAATAGTGTACATTTTAAGCAATAAGTTAATGTTCCACAACACTATCAACATTTATTCACTCAGTTAAGTGCAATGCGCGATATACGATTGGGCAATCATGTCTCGAAAGAGACATCACTAATTCGGCAGAAGATATTCCCGCAGTAGGTTACTATTACTTTTTGGGGTAAATTGGTTTCCAACCAAGGCTGTAAAACCCAACCTGTCCTGTTATTAAATCCACAGCTGTAAAGACAGATGAATACCTTTCACAAGGATTTTGTTTGCAAGGAAATGCAATTAATTCAACTGGAGTTTGAATTCTGCCGATTTTTTGTTCGGAGCGGGTATCCACTGCACTACAACGCATTAGGTAATAAATTGCCATCACATAACGCTTTCTTTTTTGTGTGTTATATTACTGATGAAATGTACTACTGTAGTTTGTGGCTTGTTGTTTGACAAAATTAGAGTTTTAGAGGGTTTCTTATTAACCTTTTCTGTTTTGTTGGCTGGTTGATGTTGTTTAGCGGCATCTGAAACTCTATAGTTTATTTATTACCGAAACCTAACTGTTTTGAACGCCATTTAATGCCTTTGATTACAGATGTTTTCTACAAAAGTTCTTACTTTCAGAGTAAACGTATATTTTTAAAAATATATAGTTTGCACATAAAATGTATTTCTGTTTATTTTATTATAAACATGTACAGTTGATTTTATGCGAGAGGGGGCACTTTTGTCCAGTACTGTAGCTACAGTAGAAGTGGTGGGTTTTGAGGAGTATAACCTCGCGAATGCTAACACTTTCTAGGTTGGTTTGAATTCAGTTTTTTTCACATAGACCGGTTGCAACACAAGGCTTTATAACTCAGTCTGTCCTACTATTTGCCCATAGACAGTGGGTAGATAAGTTGCACCCAAACTATTTTATGTGTATTATCACGTAAGTAAATGTAATGATATTGACTGGAATTTGAACTTGGATCTCCGATTTCTCAATCCGAAACACTAACCATTACTTCACCAAACTTCTACCTCTTTATTTCCATATATATATATATATATACATATATTATGATATAATATATTTTATTGTCAGTGATTGTAATAAAAACATTTTCTATCGATACCTAAAAGCTTTCATGTTTCAATACTATAAATAGTTTTTCGCCAGACAAGGTTTAATATCTCTTGGCAAGCGTTACCTAACAAAGTACAATACATAGTATTGAAATATGAAAGCTTTTGTCTAGCGATGAAAAATATTTTTGTCATGATCACTTATAGTAAATAATATTATAATAATATATTGCTCCACATTGTATTGAGCACATTTTTAAAAATTAAATTTTGAGAACTGTGCATTTTTACTCCATTTACATGTTTTGGTATGCACACACGCATGCACATGTTTTGGTATGCACACACGCATACACACAGATAGATAGATAGATAGATAGATAGATAGATAGATAGATAGATAGATAGATAGATAGATGTAATATTTATTCAGCATTTTATCATAAATATCTCATAATATAACTACCGAAGTAGCTATTTTGTTTCGATACTACCTGTGCCTTAAACATCATCACTTGATAAGACACCGATATTGTCGAAACAAAATAGATACTTTTGTAATTATATTATAACATATTTATTTTATGAATTTTAAATTAATATTATTCGCTCTACTTTGTATTGAGCACATTTTTAAGAATAATTTTTCTTTGGATACCGAATTTTATTCAATTCATATTTACCCTATACTTGTATATACAGATATATTTTATTTTGAGTCTAACCGTTTTCTTTTCGAATGGATATATATTTCTGTTAACATTGGGTCCCATCATTATTATGTACTTGTGTGCATCTTCTAATTTCAACGTGCGTGTGTGTCTGTGCTTGTGCGGTGTGCACGCGTGGTGTTTGTATATAAACAAAAGCCTTCAAAGATACGTTTTACTGATCAGAGGGAGCATAACAGAAGACCTCCCACACATCCACATAAAACCTCATTGAAAAACAAAGCTTAGAGATCTTCAACCATAATAATGCCTATACAAACTTGCTCTCATGATTTCGATAGGAAATTAAACACCGGATGTGACGACACAACAGGATATTCTGTGGTTGACTTCCGGCTAACCCATTTTTCTTTCTTCTTTTTTATTGCTAGAATAGGACTTGGTGACGATTTCAAATCGAAAAAGAGGGCGGATGAAGAGCGAATTGGATGGGTAATTTAACGGAAAGTGTGGGTCGTGTTGAATGAGAAGTGGAGAATGTGTGTGAAAAGGATGTACAAACTGTACCTGATGAAGAGTAGTTAGCAAAAGCCGAAACCGAGTAGAAATGAAGAAAAAAAGAAAAGAAAAAATAAGCAGGAAAAAAAAATAATATGGCGGAATATGTGAAATAATTAAGAGCAGAAAGAATCTCTCTTTCCATACCATTGTCAAAAGGATCTGCGCACATTTGTCATTGAAATTTCAAAACAATCATAGTCTCTCTCTCTCTCTCTCTCTCTCTCTCTCTCTCTCTCTCTCTATTTCAGGAGATGTCAATCGGGTGGCGTACTTCTCAACGAAGTGGTAGGGGCGTGTTTCCAAACTGTTTATTTTTTAGAATATTTTTTCTTAGTTTGGTAAAATTGACGTTATTAATATTGGTATGGTTGTTATTTCAAAAGAGAAAAAGGTGAAGACATTTTCTTCTTTTTTAAAATTTCTATTTGAATTTCGATGGGGGAGGCAGATAAAAAGAAATATTATGGCTGTGTGTGAAATTAAATGCTTTCTTTAAATTTTCAGCGATCTTTATAGTTCTTTGCACTATCGCTAAAGTTGATTGGTTTCAGACAATAATTCAGTTAATTTAATAACTGAATTACCTGAATTTACTGAATTGGTGTACCGTATTTGACGGCATATAAGACGCACTGATGTATAAGACGAAGCAGCACAAACCAAGAAAAACTAGTAATTAGTAGAATTTGTAAAATAATTGGTAAATGTTACAGCCTAGGCTATATTTATAAGGTATGATTTTCAGTAAACAAGCCATGATTACAATTAAACGAAAAATTATAGGAAAAAAATAAAGATGAGAAGAAAAATATTAATGAAACTAATATATTTTACAAATATATAATTTGAATTTATTGCATATAATTCTAGTGAAACAGATTATTACTATTAAAGGTAATGAAATTAAAATAATGAATACTATCAATGATAACACTTTTATCTGCTTAATAGCCTTTTTAAAATGACAACAGGTATATGAAAGTTATTGGAGTGGCCAGGTAGCTAATTTCGGCCGACTATTGGAAATTTAAACTTAAGTATGGCGTAACGCAGGAAAATTATAAAATATACTTTAAGAAAAAATAAATAAATAAAAAGAATATTTAAATATTTTAAATTTGTTCTTTGCTCCTCTTTCCATTTATCCATCCCGTGAGCATTATGTTCTTTAAGACTTCCTTCCTCATTACATGTCCCAAACATTTTAGCTATTTTTTTATGATGCTAAGTACCAGTTTTCTTTTTGTGTCCCTCCTCTCAAAGCTTCATCATTGTTCGCGTGTTCAGTTCATGGTATTCTCAGTAGACTTCTGTAGAACGACATCAAGTTTTTCCTTCATCTTTGATAAGATTGTTCAGCGCCGTGCCATGTTAAAGCACAAACATCACATAACAATCTAGTACTCTTTTTTGTTCCCAGTGAAATTTTATTTTCTTTTATCATTCTACTCAGCTTCTGGAGTGCATCCTTGGTCATGCCAATACATCAATTGGATCTCTGTATCGCACTTTCCGTCTCCAGTTAAAATACTTCCCAGGTATTTAAATTTCTGTACCGGTTTGATTTCCGTATCACTAACTTGTTGTTGGAATTTTGGGCTCCTCTTGCAAATTATTCCTCTTCTATGGGCTTTGCCCTTTCAGGACATAGGCGATCACGGTTTTCCAAGTCTCAATACCCCTAGTAGTTGTTAGCACGCCTTAGCCTGTTACACCATGCAACCCCGTTCTGTCATCCACCTACTCATGCCCTTCAAATATGTTATCCGATGCTTTTCTCTGTCTCTTTTTACCTCTATCTGGCCTGTTACTATCAGGTTCTCCAAGACCTCCTTCATCATTGCCTGTCCCAAAAATTTAGCTGTCTCTTCCTGATGCTCAGTATTAATTTCCTTTTCGTTTCTATCCTTCACAAAACCTCATGCTCACGTGCTCGATTCATGATATCCACAGCATCCTTCTGTAGAACCACATTTCAATTGCTTCAAGTTTTTCCTTCAACTTTGTTGAAATTGTCCAGTATTCATTACCATATTGAAGAACTGATATCACATAGCAATTCAGTACACTTTTCTTTGTTTTTTGCAAAATTTTCCTTTCTCTTAATCGTCTACTCAACTTCAGGAATGCGTCCTCTTTTAAATACACAACTTAATTACATAATCTTGTACACGTATATGCGTTCTAGCCGTCTAAAGATTGCGTAGCTCAAAATGAGTAACGGCTGTCTTTTGATTGAAGTTAACGTTATGAAGTGTTTTTTTTTTGTTTCGTTTAATTTTGTTCTTAATGAGTAGGTAGTAGTTTGCCTTTAGGTCTTTTCCTTTATTCTTTCCTTGTTCAAAATTTTCACGTGATTATGGTCGTTGGATTTTGGCAAAATGTCCGTTGGATAAGCAAGCAAAAACAGAAAGCTCGTGGCCTTGCGATATTGCATAGGCATGAAAATCTCTTGCCGCTGGGTGTTGAATTAAATGTCTATTTTTATATTACGCTTTATCCCTCATACTGAGCACATTAATCCACAGATATAGCATACCTTGAAACTATATTTTATCGTATATATATATATATATGTATATATATATATATATATATATATGCATTTATATATATATATGCATTTATATATATATATATGTATGTATGCATTTATATATATATATATATATATATATATGCATTTATATACATATATATATATGCATATATATATATATATATATATATATATATATATATACGTAAACAAATTACCATCAGCACACCAAGATATATTACATCCCAGGAAAAAAGAAGGATCATATATTACTAATAAAATAAGATACAGAAGTATCAACGGTTAAAATGTGTTAGGCACCTTTCGACCGACACATCCTCAGAACAAAAATCGTCTGTAAATAATAAATACTCAGTTTTATTATTTAGCTACGATTGTTGTTCTCAAGAAAAGATGGTTGAAAGGCGACTAACATATTTTAAGCGTTGAAACTTCTGTATCTCGTTTTATTATCCCTCTTTTATACCTGAAATGTATACATATATATATATGTGTGTGTGTGTGTGTGTGATATATATATATATATATATATATATATATATATATATATATATACACACACACACTACCGGCTATAATTATTACGCCATCCCGGTTTTTAAAAAAATGATCTATTTCATACTATTTTTAGGATTTATTGTCAAGTGCATTTATATATATATATATGTATGTATGCATTTATAAAATGCATCTACTAAATGAAAATAGAATGGGTATTTTGTTAATAATGCACAAAAACATGTGCATCAAATGAACTGTTCAAGTGTCCAGATTTTGTGCTCTCTTCTTCTTATTGGCTGGCCGAAGCAAATGCTTCCTGGGTGCATTGTAAAATTTTGCAAAGTAATAGTAACAAAAGAAACATTCTTTTTTCCATTTAGAATTGTCAACTTGACAATAAATACTAAAAATAGGATGATCATTTATTTTTTAAACTGAGTTTGTCTAATAATTATGGCCGGTAGATATATATATATATATATATATATATATATATATATATATATATATATATTATTTAAATACTTAAATCCAAGCGGAAAAAGCAGGAAGGTAAATTCCAAAACCCGATCCTAATTAATATTAAATATTAAATTTTAATATTAAAAAATGATACAGGAGGAGAGCTCCATGTAATAAAAATTACAGAGCAAATATAAATTAAATTAAATTTTTTCAAAGATATTGAATGCACATTTCGACCTGAAATCCCCGAAGGGGATAACACATCACCTCAGCAACAAATGCTATCCCGAAACTGGGCCAGTTTCGCGAAACTGGGCCAGTTTCGGGATAGCATATATATATATATATATATATATATATATATATTTGTAAAAATTAACTGAAACAATTGCTTTAGCTTCATTCTTTCGCCATACGGTCAGTTTTAGACCGACTGGAGTAACAGGATGTAATCGACTTATATTTTTTCCACAGATTAAGTCATTTGCAGTGGTATGCGGCAACATGAATCTATTTTCCGGGTGTATTATGGAATTACTTTGGTCTTGAAAAATATTGTGTCATCCGTGATTGCATCAGATTTTTATCACGCTTTTATTGTCCTAACCGTAGATTATTTCTTCTATGGCCGATAGGACGTTACTCCAAGGAAGCGTGCAAAAATTGTAACACTGCATCAACACACTGGCAAGCCTTGCAAAGTGATCGCGAATATTGTTAGTCTCAGCCTTTCAACTGTCAGGAGAAGAAACAATCTAGATCCATCAGTCCAAAACGTAAAGGAAAATTATTATTATTATTATTATTATTATTATTATTATTATTATTAATAATAATAATAATAATAATAAAGGATATACGCTAAGTTTTCAAAATACGCTGGGTATGAAGACGTACATAGCAGACCAGTGTACACACTCCAGATAAAACCGGGATTCCTCCAACAAAATGGGGACACAAATTCGATCTTTGCGATAAGGAATATGCAACACCCGACTTGACAAATCGGTACATATGATTCAAACTGTTAAGAGAGACAAAAAAACAAAAACAAAAACAAAAAACAAAGAAACAAAGCATTTACTCTAACACAACTAAAATATAAATTATCAAAAATAATATCGAATTAGAAAGAAAAAAATTAAGGAAACCTTGTTCACTTTTCTTATATATATATATATATCGGTACCACCACTTATTTTCGATATCTAAATTTTAAATTGAATTTTTTAAAATAATTATTTTTCTTAAAACTTTTATTTTAGTTTTAATTGAAAGTTAACGTATTAAATTTACGATTTCGGTAAACAAAATACACTGGTCTATTTCAAACAGAAGTTATATTGATTGAAATATAAAATTTTGAAATGTTTTTTTTTATTTTTTTTATTTTTCGAACATTTTGAACGATTGACAGACTTGTAAACAAAACTTAATTCAGGTTTTAAAATTCTTGCAAAACTGAAAATATATATCTGCGATACATTATTTTTTTAAAATTAGCAAATTTAATATTAAATTCATCTGATTCAAATATTTCTTTATGAAAACATACACTTTAGAATAAAAATATTTTTAAACAGTGTTGATATTAATAACCTAATTGAAATGTGTTGACAGATCGAGATAAGATAAAAGTTTGGCGATCACAGTTGATAAAATTGTGCAATTTTTCTGGTAATGGGGATTAACCCTGAAATACATGACCTACTTATAATTTGCCATACAAAAAAATGCTTCAAACACACATAAAAATAATTGAAAATTAAAGTTAAAATTACGATGGCTAAATTGTTTGCATAAAACTTTTTAATTTGCTATTAGTAAATATAGTATTCACTATGTAATCTGCCAGCCTAACGTCTGCAAGAATTAGAAATATTTTTAGAAAGTATTTTTGAAAGTTAATAAATTATTATAATTAAAAAAAGAACAAAAATTAAAAAAGACAATTTTTTTAATAATTACATTCCGTTTGCCTGAAGATATCAAAATGTTAGAACCAAGGTTGCGTAAATAACGGGCTTCCAAATGAAATATATATATAATGTTCTTTCCCATCGATTTAGTGTGGGAAAATCTGACAAACTAGTTAAGTTTTCAAATTGTTTATGGCACATTATCCGGCGAGTGATCTAAAGACAGTTTTATATATTATGAAACACCAAGGATCTAGGGTTATAGCCACTGTCTTGTATATATATATATATATATATATATATATATATATATATATATATATATACCTATATATACATATATATATACATGCATATATATACAGATATACAAATATATATATACATATATATACATACAGATATACAAATATATATATACATATATATACATATTTACATATATATACACATATGTACATATATATACATATATATATATATACATATATGTACATATATATATATATACATATATATATATATACATTATATATATATGTATATATATATATATATATATATATAACAAAAGAAAGAAAAAGACAGAAAAATAGAAAGATAGATGATTATAGATGGACTACAAGATAGATAGATAGATAGATAGATAGATAGATAGATAGATAGATAGATAGATATTAAAAGCCTGAAACAAACACTCATATATATATATTTATATATATATAGATAGATATTAAAATCTGAAACACACACTCATATATATATATATATATATATATATATATATATATATATAAGGAAAGCAAGAAAGGAGACAAAGAAATAGAAAATTATGGAGGACTACAAGATAGATAGATAGATAGATAGATAGATAGATAGATAGATAGATATCAATAGTTATATATATATATATAGACTTGTATTGGTTGATAGATAATAATCACACGCGAATTTATATATATATATATATATATATATATATATATATATATATATATATATATATATAACGCTGTTTTGAACGCATAACAAGGAAGTTTAAAATAAGCGAGGAGGCAGTTCCGACTGGTGAAATAATAATGTACATATTCGCATCTAGGTTTGTACAAGCCGAAAATGGATTTGTTAAAGTTTCATACATCCGGACATTAGTTTTGTTTAATATACTTCAATATTTAAAAGCTCTATATTTTTTATATTTTTTTTATTTTTCTTGAAATATGTAACGAGCACTTTTTGACACAACTGTTTACTGGTCTCATTTGTTTTGGGACAATAACTGTTTATATATATATATATATATATATATATATATATATATATATATATACAGAGAGAGATAGAGAGAGAGGCAGACAGACAGACATAGAAATAAATACTGAAGATTGTATCTCAATTTGCTGAAGTTCTCAATTTAAGCTTGAATTTGACGTTCAACATTCAGTGTAGATGCCGATAGCTACACTTTCTATATCTAAAAAATCCCCCTTTTCTTTCACAATACATATAAACAAAATTTCAAATAATATACTCGCATAGATATATATGTATGTATCTATGTATATATGCATGTATTTTTCTATGTTTCTTAAATGTGCAAATACTTAGTCTATATACATTATTCTGACTGTTGCCTCGTCTTTATTGTCATATCCACGACGTTTCCGCCATTTTAAGCTCCGGCCTTCTTCAGGTGATATACATTGGAATTTCGAACCCTTTATTTAGTCTACGGAAATAGATTCTTTTTTTTTTTTTGGCACCTGGTACAGTGTATAATAATATTGATTGAGGTAATCCCCCAAAAAGTGACTTGAGCCAAAGAGTTGTGTTTTCAATACCTAGCCACAGAAGTGCTGAAGGAAAACTTGCTGTATTGAGTTCTTAAAGAAAGTGAACTGAAACTGTGATATCTATAACAGGCATGCCAATCTACCCTGTGGACTAATGTAACTAAAACGTTCGGATCGAAATTCCAACATACATCATTCAAAGAATGCAACGGCCAAAAACCTTGTGAATATGAAAATAAAATGTCAACAGTCCGAACAATATAAGAAGTATATATATATGTATATATATATACTTATATATATATGGAGCTTTTTTATATGCTTGTAAAAATAAACCTAGAGAGACATGCTGTTTTGCGCGTGCGCAGACGTTCTGATATCTTGCGATGCCTTTCGTGATTTCTTGAAGTCATTGTCTGATATAAAACTGAATTTTGCGTAGACAATGCCATAAAAAGTTATCTTATAAAAGTTAAATAAATAATAAAAAAGCAACGAGTTTAAAAAAAATATGAAAAGGCCACAAATGTAAAAAACTTATATGGAAAAAAGAAACGTACATTTCTTCAAAATACAATGAGGCTCCAAAAAAATTTGTGCTTTCATCCGATGTTTTAGTGAAAAGGAAAGTGTAATTGAACGTGATAGTAGCAGTGAAACGAAACTGTTGCACCAATATCTGTTTACGTATTACTGCGACGAAAATGAGATTAAAAAATTATAGTAAAATGTAAAATTAAATTTACTAAAATAATTTGATTTGCAAGACTAGAATAAATCAGATTTAAAAGATTTAGAATATGTTTCCAAATTATACTAATTTTTAATAAGCATAATTTCGTAAATCCAAACATGTCTTTTGTAAGATGTACTGTAAGATTTTTCACGTCAGAATCCATTGTTTACTTTTATAAGTTTCCCATTCAGTCGTGCATTGGACACTGTCGTCATACCTGGTCAGGCTGTCGGTATCGAAAGTCTCAAGTAAATTCTTTGAAGGCTCTGTTAAGTCATCAACATTGATCTAACATCACGTCTGCAGTCATTTACGTACCCAGGTAGTGTGGTTTCTATCTTTATTTTTCACAAATAACTTAATTGTAACTGTTTTGCTGAGGTTTCTTTCTTAGTCACTCGACTAAACGAATTTAAGTGTGTTATTCGACTGGCATCTAGATCTCGCTGCTTTTTTTTTTTTTTTTTTTCTGTTGAACGAGATAAAAGCAACCGTCACTTTTTATATCACAGCTTCTTGTTTCACTTCTCACCTATGGGACCGTTTTCTCATTTTTTGCTTGCCATTCATCTGCAATCGTCAAAAATTTAAATCCAGGACCCATCGATATCGTCTGTCTTTCTGAATCCTGTTCCGTTAATGATCTTTTCCTCACTTCACTTTAATTAAATCGTCTCATTCTCTTTGCTTTGTGTAAGCCCCTATGTCTTCAGGGTGAAACGGTTAATATATATATATATATATATATATATATATATATATATAGGTATTTTAAACAACATACCTGGCCACATACACAATTCCGGAAAACCCTCGTTGAAAACACAACTATACTTAAACATGTAAACAATAAACAAAAACTTAAAATTCTTGAAGCTATATACATAAAATAGTTAAAACCTAACCCGAACAAAATAAATTATGAAATCTCCACAAATATCTTTAAATACTTATAACTAATAACAGAAGCCATTGGTTTATTCCAATGGCTTTTCATACTTAATATTTCTTGTTTAAACTCGCTCGAAGTCATGTGTGACGATATTCTCTTCCAGCGTCTTGTATGCAAGAGTTTGTCATTGCTTGAAAATCTTCCATATAAACAAAAACAGACTGTCATTATTGTTTGTCCGTGAATTGTTATATTATAATGTATTTGACATCCATAAAAATGGCTTACGTAAGCCGAAAGCTTAGATTGGATTATAAAATAAATTATGTATCAACATTGTGATTTTATTTCTTCATTTAATGATAATGCTCTTAAGTTTATCAGACAATATGAAAAAAGATTACATAAAATAAATATTTTTTAATATTATCTATAAATCCCTTGTTCCCTGTTTAGGATGTGGTTTCTGGTTTTCTCTTCCAATCTTTACTTTTTTTCTTCAATTGGAGAAGATAGACTAAACTATTTCCTGGTTCACACTCCACCCACGTCTATTGAACAGGTGTAGAGGCTCATCCCTTGTTCCCTGTTTAGGATGTGGTTTCCGGCTTTCTCTCTTCTAATCTTTTCGCTCTTACGTAGCCCCCGGCACATCAGTGGCTTTACCGCCTTGCTCGGGGTGATATGATTAACAAAAAATTATCTATATTATTTAATGAAGCATGCATCAATATATATATATATATATATATATATATATATATATTGATGCATGCTTCATGTGTGTGTGTGTGTGTGTGTGTGTGTGTGTGTGTGTGTGTGTGTGCTTAGATATCATTTGACCCCAAGCAGGGTGTTACACTGCAAGAAAAGAATGATTGTAGGGATAGTGAAGAAAAGATAAAAGATGAATGGGATTCAAAATTATAGAAGATAGCAATTAATGTTGCTTTACATTTTTGAAGATTGTAGCTTTCAGCTTTTCAAGAGAGAAAAGACGAGGAAAGAAAATATTCGATTGGAAGTGTGGGTTACATTTCACTATTCCAGTGGTAAAGTGTGAGACCTAGATGCCAATCTAGTAGCACGATTAAATTCACGTGGCAACAGAAAGAAAATCAGACCAGAAAAGATAAAGAGAATTCACGTCACCTCACGTCGGTTAGAAAATGACTGAAGTCGAGATTCCAAATCAGGATCGATGACTTTTCTCATCTGCCTTTCGATTATGCCGAGAACCGAGTTGAATAGCAAGAGCACCTGACCATATATGGCAACAGTATTCAATGAGCGGACGAATGGTAGATTTATAAATGTGCATGATGGCTTCTGCCGAGAAATACGAGAGCAAGCTTTCCCAGCTGTAGATGAAGGTATAGATTTTTATGTAGTCAGTTAAAACAATGATAGCAAGGATGCGCAGTGTGTTGCTCTCAAAGAGACTTGCTCCAGCCATGCTGATGGGGATGGTGCAGGAAAGTTTCTCAATGGAAGTTATAAGAGATTAATTTTTATTTTAGAGGCATAAAATTTACATTCTATTTCCTGCATCCAGGTTTAATTGTCAGTTTGGGCAGATTTCCTGTTGAGACGGGACTAACCGATGGCTTCATCTTAATAAATGCCCAATTAAAAAGTGATTACACCAGGAAGATCATTGTTGAAGATCAGAAACAGCGTAGGGCCTAGGGTAGAGCTTTTAGGGACATCTTCAATCTGGAAATTTGTTCGATGAAAATGACCATCATTTCACGATAACACACACACACACACACACACACACACACACAAAAAATGATCACTGGTATGATATCTGAATAGAAGATTAGATGGGGGATTTGATGCCCGTTACAGTCATTACAATGTTATGCGATATATGCTTAGAATTAGTGGCATGATATCCAGACAGAAAAATTGAAAGGCTTTGCCTCGATCTAGTTGTGTTTTCTACTTTAGTTACTAGGTCAAAGATGGATCATGATTTCTATACAAAATACTATTTATATGACATCGAAGCATCAATTCTTTTTTACACATCTCAAAAGATTTTGTTTGGTTTGAAAGATTTATATATAAGTTCATTGGTTTGTCACCTGAATCTAAAAAAAAAAGAATTGGTAAGATTTCTGCGCCCATTACAGGCCCACGTGATTTTTTTTATGCAGATAAGCCTCACGATTCAGTGTGGATCCTTATATTGCTCACTGTTCTTTTATTCTTAAGAAAATAAAAATCTGCGCCCAGGATATTTTTGAATTTTCTTTAAAAAGAAATCTCAATTTCTCAAGCCATAATTATAACTATTTTCAAAATTAAAAATGATTGAGTCAGTTAAGTGCCAAACGTGATATACACTTGAGCTTTCTCTTTCGATCCATAACTGACTGAAAGAATATTTTCCCGCAGTAGGTTGCCATTACTTTCTGTGGCAAAATTGTTCCCAATCTATCCTTCTATTCAATACTTTCATCCAGATCAATCAGTTATGTTCCATACGAGACACTCATTTGTGCGTTCATATCTGTTTCGATCGATGATTGGCTAGACATAAGATTATTCCGTAGTAGGTTGCTATTTTTTTTATACTGCTTGCCAAAAAGAAAAAATTATAGAAACCAATAAGAACACATAGCTGGAGAGAGAACAGATGGATTGATACCTTTCCTAAATGTATTTGCACGTAAGTGAATGCAGCGAATTCCGAACCGATATTAATTGCTCCACAATGAACATCCAGATTAAAAGTAAACGGTTCAGTCCTAAACCTTCTCTCAAACATACAGTGGATGGATCTCAAATTAGGAATTAGTCTTCGGGGAGACATAACTCAGTGGATATAGACGTTAGTCAGTTTTAGTGATTTGACCTAAACAGTACCGGAACTATCATCGCACATGGAATGAAAAAGATATACCATCAGCGACTGAAATAAGGGTTCGGTTCAAAATTCTTAGCACCTGAAAAACACCAGAGCGTACAACAACCGAAACGTGTTAGACATATGAATAAAGACGAAGACAACAATGTAAATAATATAAATACTACCTCATCTCAAAAGTATAACCAAATACCAAAACTTATAGTATTAATATAGTAACATTGGTAATACTGGTATAATATTACTGTCAATCTACTTTGGCACTTCCTGTATAACACATAACTCCTCTATCCAGAAGAATATGAATAATGATTTAGTTACAAAACAAATCAATAATTACATTTAGTCACTTTCGTATCAGTCAGTCAGTTAAGAACACTACGTCATACCCACCTGGACAATCATGTTTCGAAAGACTGAGTGGGCAGAAGATTTTCTCGCGGTAGGTTGCTAGTACATTCTGTGGTAGATTGGTTGCCAATTTTTTTTTTATTTAAAATTTCGAAAAAATAATGACAATTTTATGTACAAATAATAGTTGCAAAATAAAACTTTTACATTTACTTTGATAAATTGCAGCAGAGAAGGAATGATGTCAGATAAGATAAGTTTGTTTTTTGTCTTTATTTCCGGACAACCTACACACACACACACACACACACACACACACACACACACACACACACACACACACACACACAAACACACACACACACATTATATATATATGAGTTACTATCCAGTATGAATCAAATATGGTTCGGAATCTCTCGTAATACAAAACAATAAAACAGAGCCAATAATTTGATTTTACAAATGCCAACCTAATTTTCAAAAAGAACATTATACTTTACGTCAAACGTATTTCGAGTGACTATTTCTAACAATATTACCAACTATAAACACATATTATATTACATCACAAACCTTCCTTGAATATAAAAATAAAAATCGAAAAGTCAGTCAGTTAAGTGCCATGCGCGATACACGCTTAGGCGATCATGTCTCGAAAGAGACATGACTGACTGGGCAGAAGATTATCCCGCAGTAGATTGCCATTGCTTTCTGCGGTAGACTGGTTGCCGACCAAGGCTACAGAACCCAATCTGTCCTATTATTTAACCCATAATTGGAGGGAGTAGACGGATTAATACCTTTCCCAAGGGTATTTGCGCGTAAGGGAATGCAAGGAATTCAACTGGAATTCGAACTCGGTTCCCCGATTTCTCGTTCCGAGCCGATATCCATTGCGCCACAATGCACGTCGAAAAGTATGTCTATTTAAATCAAATTACAGTAAGTTCCCGGTTTACGGCCTTCCCAACCAACGACGATCCGTCGTTACGACAGCACCTCCAATTAATAAATTAATAAAATTTTGTCTCGTCATTCCGACGTACGACACTTGCAACGTCATGGCGTAAAAACGCGAAGCTACTTGTGTTAGCGGAGTGAATGAATACGTCGTCATGCGGTAGTATACAGGGAATGAAGACGCCATTATTTATAGTCGCGCGTCATAAACCATATTTGATTATGCTTCAATGGCTGTCGTTTGTGTTCTTGCGATTTTTTTTCATATATATTTTTGTCCCTTTATTGTTTTCAAAACATGAGTCCGATTTTTCTGGGAAGAGTTCTTCGAAAAAAAGGAAAGACATTTCCATAGAAGTAAAATTAGATATAATAAAACGGTCGGAGAAGGGCGTAACACTGACGAACATTGTCCGCACACTTGACAGAAGTCGTACGATTGTCTCGACGACCATCGGCGATAAGGAACGTATCCTGCAACATGTAAAAAGATCTGCTCCTTTGCAATCGACTGTGATTACAAAGCAGTGAAGTGGCTTAATTACTGACTTGGAAAGATCATTAGTGCAACTGTTTTTTTTTGTTCATTTATATCTTAATTTTTCTGTACTGTGTTTTATGATACTAGATTATGATTTTAGAACTGTTTTAACTTACGTAAGTGACCTAGTTATTAGTGGGCAGTATGTGAATTCCGACTTGCGTGGAAAATCGACTTAAGTCGTGGCCCAGGAACGGAGCTCCGACGTAAACTCAGTCACAATTGCATATGTAGGTAAAAATGTTCCCAAATTAACATGGGGAAAACAAGCATAATGTCTACTAGAGAGAGACAAGCACAAATAAGAATATACATTATCAACGGAAGCCCACACAGACCAACCAAAAGTTTGGTACAATTACATACATATAACAATATTTGCGGTTTTTTTCTTTTTAGGTAGACTTAGATTCTGTTAATTTCTTAAAACTTCGAGTAAAAACGTTATCCCTCCTTGAATACGGAACGCCACCAATTATACTAACGTTGGTTTAAAAAGTTGAAAATAGAGAAACATGACTGAACGGTGTAAACGAAACAACACAAAAGTTGTAATACCAGATTTTTTTTCATCTTTTTCTTCGCATTTCTTTGTCTGGTGAAGCACTAATAAAAGTAAACCATATTGGTTTGATAAATGCTCCTTATTTGTGCGTCATCTCATGTCACTCTCTCTCTCTCTATCTCTCTCTCTCTCTCTCTCTCTCTCTCTCACACACTCACACACACACACACACACACACACACACACACACACACACACATATATATATATATATCTGTCTGTGGATGACAATATTTACGCTCTCAGACCCTGATTGAGCACTCTGGAGGAGGGGTAGACTTTGAAAAACAGTAGCCACTCTAGCGTGAACGTATCGCTCCTTCATTAAAATGAATTGGAGCACTCTAGCTATTGGGCGCGTAACATGATATGCGCTAAAAAGACGGCCTACTTCACCGAACGCCCCGTGGCCGACTGACACAAATTCGGTCGGGTTTCGAGCCTGGGTTAGGGAGCAATCGGAGTCTAACTGTACTAATGAGCTGTGATACAGCGAAACAGATCTGTCTGCGGCTGACCATATATATATATATATATATATATATATATATATATATATATATATATATATGTAAAGTAAAAAATGTGTTTTTCCATAGAAAAATGGTTGATTATTGTATTTGTGCAAAAAATAAGTCTTTTAAGAATGTGCATTGTGGTGCAGTGCATATCTGATTGAGAAAATCAAAGATCTGAGTTAGAATTCTGGTTAAATTCGTTGCATTCACTTTCGTTACATTAAAATCTTGGGAAACGTATTACTTCTCCCTCAACCTATGGGATAAATAGCAGGATAAATTGGTTTCTATAACCCTTGTTGGCAAACAGTCTACCGCAGAAAAATTATAGAAATCTACCGCTGGAAAATCCTCTGCTCAGTCAATCATGTCTGTTTTGAAACATATTCGCCAAAGCGGGTTTCATGTCTAGCACTTAACTGACTGATTAAAGGACTAAATATGTAAAGTCAGATTAGTAATAGTAATAAATAAATTTAAATTATCTATTAGCATTCCCAGGACTGGAAATGGCTAGCAACATATCCACCCGCTAAAATCTTGTGAGTAAAATTTAATTTATTTGTGGCAGTAAATACGACTTAAACAACGAAAGTGAAGCGAAATAAACACACATATTCTTGAGAGTGCCGCTATTGAATATTACACAATTGTAAATCTAAGCCACAGATGTTTTTTTTTTTAATATATATCCTTTTCCTGAAAGAAAGACTTCTTTTCTAATCTAGCATAGTTTACTGTATTTTTTCTTTATTTCTGAGATGTGGTATTGTAAATATTTACACAATTTATATTGTTCGGACTGCCGCCCTCATTTTTGTTGTCATATTCACAACGTTATACACTGGGGCCTACCAAACATATGAAGAAGGTAGTAGACTACAACAGCCTAAACGTCGTTAATACTGCAACAAAAATGGGGACAATAGTCCGAACAATGTAAGTAATGTAAATAATTACAATATCTCATCTCAGAAATATACAGATAATATAATAATGTCTAATTCCAAAATTGTTGTTTTTTTAATAGTTTACTGGTGGAAAGAGATTTTAGGAAGCAGATGTTTTTCATAAAGTGCTAGATGTCATGATCAGAATATAGCCATAATAGAATTAATGTGGAGTAGCTTGTCACTTAGTGATATTTTAATTAAACAACACGGATAAGCTAAGTGATATGCTTGCAAACATTAATTACATATATATATATATATATATATATATATATATATGATATCATATATCATGTATATATATATATATATATATATATATGTGTGTGTGTGTGTGTGTGTGTGTAAAAGAGAGAGAATTTGTCTGCAATTCATTATAAATACAGATTGTGCTATGTTACAGTATCGTCTCTCCTATTGTCAATGCACTTAAGCAGTTAATATTAACTACATACTTCGAACGAAACAAATGAAAATTTCAGCTAAATTTCTGTTAACCACGGTGTTAGAGTTCAAGTGGATTCGGATCAATTATATATATATATATATATATATATATATATATATATATGTATCAAGATGTATATCAAAATTCATGACATGCACAAAAAGAAAAAAATAATAACTTTTCTTTTTCAGTCGTAAAAACCAAATGACAAACATTCCCGAGTGATTCTTCTCGAACCGAACCGAGCTCTGAAGATAAATATTGCTCATGTCCGGAGCGTCATTACATCAAAATAAAAAGAAAATAGCTAAGCAAATTAATGGTTAATGGTATAAGCCGTACAAAGTATTCGATAATGGAATTCTTTGTTTTTTGAACCAAACACCTCAAAGAGGGCAGAAATTCCAGGTAAAAAATGTCCGGATCTGCATGTAAAAGGATTTGCGGAAAGAATATTTTTAGGCTTGTAAACAAAGTGGAAATGTGACAAAAAATTCAAAAGAGAAGTGACCAAAAACTGTATGACGAAGTCCAAAAGACAGGAGAATAAGTGAATGGTTGGAGAACAAAGAGACAAACACTCATATCAAAGCAAAAGGTCTGAACAGATAATAGCAGCAGAAAATATCAACCATCTTCCTTAGAGGGAATGCATTCACTTCCTTACAGAACACCCTTCTTTGATTTAGATAATATTCTTTACTAAAACCAACACTACAATAGAATGGATAGCATTCCCGTCACGTGTTCTGAAAGCCATTAGATCGATATGGCTATTAGGAGTACTGCATCCATAATGCATGAGAGATTGACGTAGCGAATGTATCTAATTTAATTTTTTCTTCTTCTAGGCTGGTTGCCAGATGGAGATATAAATCCAGATTTTGTCTTGCTTTTCTCTTTAAAGTCTAGATATAGCTGTGCGGAAAAATCAAAGTAGATCAGTAGATTTTAAATACTTAGATAAGATCAGCAATTAGGCCATTCTGACAATTATTTACATTAGAATCTCGTCTTTAAAAAAATCATGAAATGAAATTCAGCAAGTCTATATATCCATTATTTTTCTGAATCCTCATAGTCTGTTAGAAATTTGCAGAAAAAGTAATTTGCACATGCGTACTTAATTAAGTCACAAGTACACACACACACACACACACATATATATATATATATATATATATATATGTATATATGTAACAAATATTTTATAATATCTCTGCAAAAGTAGCTATTTTGTTTCAACACTACCTGTGCCTTAAACATCATCACTTGTTAAGACACAGGTAGTGTCGAAACAAAATATTTACTTTTGTAGTGACATTATAACATACCTACGTTATAAACTCTTAATAAATATTATTAACTCTACATTGTATTGAGCACTTTTTAAAGAATAGTGTTTCTTTGGATAGAGAATCTTTTTCCATTCATACCTACAGAACGTTATTTGAATTAAGTATTAGCTTTACTTGCTCTAAGGTCCTTATAGACAGTAAATCGGATGTGTTATATTAAGTTAGGTCAATACCGAAACCTAAAAATAGAATAAGATATTAAAATCGTGGATGAAAAAAAATCAAACAGAAATTTATCATTCAGGGTCCGGCTTGTTATACTAATGGTGTAAGGAACTCAACTAGTTTGTTTGCATTTCGCTAAAAAATTATTACAATAAAATAAAATTAGCATAAAAGAATAGGAATAATAAATAGACAAGGATTCTTGTACGCATGTGTATGCATATACACCTAGACTTATAAACTTATCAACATTTAAATGTGAAGCAGAAAAACAAGCGCACATTTCTTTTCACTTCAAGCAAAGCAAAGAAGCCATTGGTGCACAGGGGCTTAGGATGAGTGAGTGTACAGGGGATGTCGAAGAAAGGATAAGAGATGGATGGAAACCAAGGTGGTAGAAGATTGTAATGACGTTGCATTTAAACTTTTGGAGATTGTAGTTTTCAAAAAAGCAAGCAAACGGAAGTGAGTTCCACAAACGGGAAGTGCGAGAAAAAAAACTGTTAGAATAGAAGAGACGGTCAGATTTAACTATTTCGACCGTAAAAAGGGTAGAAACTTGATTCCAAACTAGTAGCACCCGTATAAACATGTGGTCGAGGAACCGGGATAAAAAGCTTGTTAGAACAGTTGCCATGAAAGTACTTATAGAAAAGAACAACGTTAAGACACATTACATTGGTGAGAATGTGACTGAAGGCGAGCTGCCACATCAGGATCGATTATATTGCAGAACCTTCTTCGTCGAGAACCTCAAGATAAATAGCAGGCACACTCGACCAGATATGGCAACAGTATTTAATGCACGAACAAATGGATTTGTAAATGTGCAAGATGTATACTGATGAAATAAACAAAACTTTCTATCGAAACACAGTGACCCAACCGTACTATGAGTAGATGCAGCTATGGATTCAATGTATTATGGAAATATGGATTTCTTTGTTCATAGCGATCATTGCATCAATCTCAGTATGCACATGTTCATCTATCTATCTATCTATCTATCTATCTATCTATCTATCTATCTATCTATCTATCTATCACAATCGGTTCATAGCTATCTATATATATATATCTATGTGTCTATGTATCTATCTATTACAATCAGTTCATATCTATCTCTACATCTAACTATATATCTATGTGTCTATCTATTACAATCAGATCATATCTATCTATATATCTATCTATGTATCTATGTATCTATTACAATCAGATCATATCTATCTATATATCTATGTATCTATGTATCTATCTATTACAATCAGATGATATCTATCTATATATCTATCTATGTATCTATGTATCTATCTATTACAATCAGATGATATCTATCTATCTATCTATCTATCTATCTATCTATCTATCTATCTATCTATCACAGACTGTTCTATCTATCTATCTATCTATCTATCTATCTATCTATCTATCTATCTCTATTTTTCATATTTATATCTCAATCTATTTCAGTATGTACCAGTTAAATGCTATACGGGATGTACGCTTAGGTGATCATGATTCTTCCGATCAATGACTTACTAGGAAGAAAATGTTTTTCACATTGTTACTATTTCTGTCTACGGTAAACTTATTACCTATCAAGGCTATAGGACCCAATCTGTCCTATTATTCAACCCATAGCTAGAGGGAAAAGAGAAGGATTCATATCTTTCCAAGTTGTCAGCCAACAGACATATGTGATTTTTCTATTTTCTTTTTTCTTTAAATAAATTGTCCTTCCGATCGACACTGTATGAAATTCATGATTTTGTTCACGTCATTAGTAAAAAGAGAATGCATGTCGGGGATACTAAAATCAAGTACAAAATTTAATTACCTGGGAAGTATTCTAACAGAGGACTGAAAATGCGACACTGATATCTGAAGACCTGAAGGTGTATTGGCATGACCGAAGACGCATTCCAAAAACTGGGTAGAGTATTGAGAGGTAGGAAAACTGCGTTGGAATCAAAGAATGCGGCAAAGAAAATCGAGAAGAAACGACTAAACCTAAACTACAAGAAAACTGAATAATAAATCTCTGTATAAAATATATTTTAGATTTTTAATTTGTTCAAATTTGAACAAAATAAGATACGCAGATGATACAGCCGTGACAGTGAACACGGAAAGAAAATTACGAGACTGCTTACAAAGGTAGCTAAAGAAAGAGGAAAGAAAGGACTGCATAGAAACGACAAGAAAACTGGATGCATGCATCAGTAAAAAGAGGAGACCAATATGATAACTACGGGCCTGTGATATTAAAATCGATCAAGTAAAGAACTTTGAATACCTGGGAATTATGCGAACAGAAGATAGAAAGTGTGATACTAACATCCAAAGACGTATTGACATGGCCAAAGATGTATTCTAGAAGTGGAGTAGACGATTGCGAAACAGGACAATTTCATTGAGAACTAAGAAAAAAGCACTGGATTATTATGTAATATTTGGCTTTCAATATGTCAGCGCATGCTGGACAATCTCATCAAGGATGAGGGAAAGACTTGCAGCGGCAGAAATGTAGTTCAAGTGATGGATGCTGAAGAAACCATGGACCTAACATTTAGCAATGTCGACGTTTTGGAGATGATGGAATCAAAGTAAAATTTATTCTTACCCTCAGGAAGAAAAACCTGAAGTTTCTTGGACATGCAATGAGGAAAGAAAACTTGGAGAATCTGATGCTCAGAGAATACATAGAGGGAAAGGCAGGGAGAGCAATGTATGATATACTTGATAGGCTTGACAAGTGGATAGCAGAGCAGGGTTTGTGAGGGGTATTAAGAGAAAGGGTGGTAAGAACTGCAAGAAAAGAGAGATGTGGAAGGTCATGATCGCGTACATCTTGAAGTAACACGGCACATAGAAGCAGAAAAAGAAGAAGAAGGAGAAGAAGAGTTTTGACTTCTTCAGGTATTATCACGAAGAAAATCTAATCATCATCACCGACAAGAACTTTTCATATTTACGATCTGGCATTATTTTGGGGAACGTTACATTCGAATTCCAGTTGAATCCATTGTATTCACTTACGCGCAAATACCCTTGGGAAAAGTATTAACCCGTCTCTTCCTTCCAGTTATGGGTTAAATAACAGGACAGATTGGGCTCTATAGCCTTGGTCGGCAACCAGTCTACCGCAGAAAGCAATGGCAACCTACTGCGGGATAATCTTCTGCCCAGTCAGTCATGTCTCTTTCGAGACATGATCGCCCAAGCGTGTATCACGTATGGCACTTAAACTGACTGACATTCGAATTCAAATATATGCGGATTGTAAAACTGAGTTTAAGTTTAGAATGGATTCACGCAAATAGAAGTTCTGTTGTGGCATCATGTCAACAAGACTCTATACAACTCAGGAATATTTCAGAGAGTTCTCCAAGAGTGAACGATGGCAATTTTTGGAGGTCTACAATCAAGGACTTAGTTCCATCTTTCGCAAAGTATTTTTTCAGTTTTAAGATATTTATTAAGTCAGTTGTTCTTTCTTTTCTGTTTCCAAATTGTTTGGTTTCTTTCAGTTCTGAGCAGTTTTTTGATTTTTGTTTTTTACATTTACGAATGCATTTTCTTTCTTTTCTTTTTTACTTCTAATTGATTCCTCTCCTTTACTTATTCATAGATGAATAACTTGATAGCAGGAATAGAAGAAATCTATTGCACTGAAAAACAGAAAGAAAAACGATGAAAGAATACAACAATATAGAAAAAAAGGGGTTATAGAAAAGAAAAGAAAATTAGCAAGAAAATTTGCAAGTAAGAAAGAGGGTGAAATAGAAAGAATGAAAGAAAGAATGAAAGAAATAAAGAAGGAGAGAAGGTATAGGAGAAATAGATGAAGAGTACTAGCATATAAAGAAAGAATGAAATGATTAATTATACAGAAAAAGACAAAGAGAATGAAAAGCAATAGATGCAGAGAAGATAAAGAAAGGTAGAAAGACAGAAAGAAAGAAAACATAGGGGTAAAAAAGGAAAGAAAGAGTGAAAAAGCAGAAGGAAAGACAGAAAGAAAGAAAGAAAGTAAGAAAGAAGGAAAGAAAGAAAGAAAGAAAGGATGAAAAAGAAAAAGAAAGAAAGAAAGAAAGACAATAAGTACGAAAGAAAGTATGAATCAAATGGAAAAAGAAAGAGAGAAAGAAAAAAGAATTGTACATATAAAATAAAAAAGGGCGAAAGATTAGAAACATGGAAAGAAAAATGTGGCGCTATATAAAAAAGAAAGTGAAAAAGAATACAGTCATAGAATAAAAAGAAAGAAAGAAAGAAAGAAAGAACAACAAAAAATACAAAGAGATAGAAAAAGAGGAGGTATGGAAAAGAAAATAATAAAATTAGAGGCATAGCGAGTACGAAAGAAGGAAAGAAAGAAAGAAAGAAAGAAAGAAAGAAAGAAAGAAAGAAAGAGGGAAAGTATAAAAGAAATAGAGGGAGAGTACTAGCATAGAAAGAAAGAAAGAAAGAAGTAAGGATGAATTAGATAAAAAAAGAAATGAAGAACAGTACATACAGAGAAGATAAAGAAAGGTAGAAAGAGGAAAGACATAGAAAGAAAGAAAGAAAGAAAAATAGGGGTAAAAAGAAAAAAGAGTGAAAGAGTAAAAGCATAGAAAGAAAGAAAGAAAGAAAGAAAGAAAGAAAGACAATAATTACGAAAGAAAGTATGAATCAAATAGAAAAAAGAAAGAGAGAAAGAAAAAAGTGGTAGAAATAAAATAAAAAAGGGGGAATAATTAGAAGCATGGAAAGAAAAATATGGAGGTATACAAAAAAGAAAGCGAGAAAAAGTAGAGGCTTAGAAAAAATGAAAGAAAGAATGAATGAAACAAATAGAAAATGAAAGAGATAAAGAAAAAACAGTGGATGCAGAGAAAATAAAAAGGTAGAAAGAGTAAAAGCAGAGAAAGAAAGAAATAAAGAGACAAAGAAACGAAGAAAAATAGTAGAGGTAAAGAAAAGAACATAAGAGACCAAGAGTAGAAGCATTGAAGGAAAGAAAGAAAGAAAGAAAGAAAGAAAGAAAGAAAGAAAGAAAGAAAGAAAGAAAAATAATGAATGACATGAAAACCAAATATAGGAAAAATACAGAAAAAAAAAAGAATTGGGTATAGCAAAGAACGAATGATGGAAAGAAAAATACAAGTAGACGAACGAAATGGAACGAATGTTTGACAAGGTGACGGAGAAGATACAATTAAAAAAAATAGATAGCAAAAAGGACAACGAAAATATTAAAATGAAAGAGATAAAAAGCAACATTTGGAAGAGGACATAAAAAGATTCTTTCAAATTAAAAAGAAAAGGAAAAGATAAAAAAATGTAAAGAATGAGAAATAGGAACGAGTTAAGAAAAGTGAAAAACACCACTGACGCCAAATAATTCCAAACTACGCAAAAAGATTAAAAAGAACGAAAATACGAGAAAAATACAAATGAGAAGAAAAAAAAAGGAATATTACAGTTTTCGCTGCATCACTGCTTAGGGCAGCTTTGTTGGGGAAAATTGTTTGCTTAGTTCCATATTTGGATTAAAAATAAATAATAAACTGTCCATGCTATATCAGTATCCATTGGTTTGCAGAGGGGCTGGGCGAGCATGTGCCGTGGCTGAATACGTTTTACGGACCATGTAGAAAGCGCGCCAAAGATGACATGGCCGCGAGACAAGCGAGCTTAATTGATATTTGAGGATGGATAAACAAAATGGTGGATTCGAAGCAAGAATCAACTGATAAAAAGAGTGGGCAAGTCAGAAGTGGGAAAGAAAAATGATGGACGTTATGGACATCAAGTTGGTGAAAGAAATAAACGGAGAAAAATAGAAGAAAATGTGTGCACATTACAAACACAAAGAGAGGAAGAGAACAAAAAATAGATAGATAGATAGATAGATAGATAGATAGATAGATAGATAGATAGATAGATACGAGCTCAAACGAATATTTTCACATTTATTAATTTTAATATTTTGCCGATTGTAAATAGGAAATCAGTTTAAAATATTCTTTCTGTGTGTATGTATGTGTATGTGTATGTGTGTGTGTGTGTATTAGTGTGTATGTGAGTGTGAGTGTGCGCGCGCGAGTCAACTGGACAGCAGAGAAGACTCTAAATATCTTTGTGCAAATAGATATTTGTACACACCAAGTATTCTTACATTCTATTTGCTTACACAGAATTAGGGACATTGATGGGGAGACGTCCGTTTTACCGCAGGACATTCACGAAATTTATAATAATAGGAATGTTTTTTATACATATAAATTGAGTCAAATGCTTGTTGCATTTGACAGCCATAAAGACTGGAACAGAATAAGATAGTTATGAACATTTATATATATATATATATATATATATATATATATAGAGAGAGAGAGAGAGAGAGAGAGAGACAGAGAGAGACAAAGACAGAGAGAGAGTTAGAGAGAGAATAAGATTAGATTTATTTATATATCTCTGCTTATTCATATTTATTTGTTTATTCCTTATCTATTTCAGTTTTTATACATCTATGTAGTTCTATATTTTTTATCTATCTATCCATCTATATATATATATATATATATATATATATATATATATATAATGACAAGAAAATGAAGACTGGTATATATATATATATATATATATATATATATATATATATATATATATATATATATATATATATATATATATACCAGTCTTGTAATTTTCTTTCTGTCTCAGTCTGTTTCTTTCTTTCTTTCTATCTATTATTTTCTCTCTTCATTTATCTATCTTATTCTGTTTCTTTCTCCCCCTGTCCATCTAAGTATATATATATATATATATATATATATATATATATATATATATATATGGCATCGTAATCCGATGAGAACTCAATGTTAGAATTTAACAGATCTAATTTATTTTCATTATATATATATATATATATATATATATATATATGTATGTATGTATGTATGTGTGTAGTTTTTAACCTCTCTTTATCGCAGTCTATTTCTTTCTTTTTTTTATCTATCTATATATATATATATATATATTAAGCAATATTCTATGTAATTGTAAATTCCATGAGACATCGTAATCCGATGAGAACTCAATGTTAAAATTTAACAGATCTAATTTATTTTCATTATATATATATATATATATATATATATATATATATGTATGTATGTATGTATGTATGTATGTATGTATGTGTGTGTAGTTTTTAACCTCTCTTTATCGCAGTCTATTTCTATCTATCTATATATATATATATTAAGCAATATTCTAGGTAATTGTTAATTCAATGAGACATCGTAATCCGATGAGAACTCAATGTAGTCAATCTCTGCCTATATATCTATCAGCTGATCTGATAATTATAGCTCTATTTGACGAAACTCATTTCTCTGTGGTTTTTTTCATTCCTTAGATACATATTCGGAATTGTGTGAACCATCCCTGGAATGTATGTTAAGTACAGGAATCGCTTCAACATTTTTGCACAGTACGACTTTGCGTTCTGACTCATTGAGATGACGTAAATTTGCTGTTGACATGATTCTGTTTTAAGGAGACTAATGATAAGCATAAATGTAGAGCGCGCTCCAGAAATCATATCAGTAATTACTTAGCAACGAGGTTTTGCGTCTTTTCCTGGAAGAATTCCCTGAAAGAGGTTCTTAATGTCTTTGTCAATTGCTTTTGGTTTTGAAACTTCCCCAGAAAACTATGACACATTCTTCGAATGTATAAGTGAAAGTTGCAGCAAAGCAAATAAAAATTATGGCCAAATGTTGATTTGTTTAACACCCTATCGATAATTATGCGTTCAGGGAATTAACGAGAGGTCGTCGTGGACTTACGACCTAATCTACTCACGACTGTTCGATTTTACGTCCACAACCGCAAAATATTACGTCAGGCTGTCCCGTCACCACTGCTCCGCGTCTATCAGTGTGAGTATTTTCTAGCTTGGTGTACGGCATCGATGATCTACAACCAAGCATGAGCACCTAATATGATGTTTTGTACATATATTGGTATGATTTGCAACTAAAATGTTAACTTTTGCAGCTTTATTTTGTTTTGTTTGTTATATATTTTGCAAATATTACAGTAACTGCACTGTAGAATGCAGTACTTGACTTAATCTTGTTGAACTTAAAATTAATAACAAATCAATATGCAGAGGGATATTACAAATTATATCAAACATAAAGAAACGGTGAAAATTATAAAAAAAACAATAATGAGATGAAAAAGATAGATAGATAGATAGATAGATAGATAGATAGATAGATAGAAATAGACAGCTAACTAGCTAGCTAGCTAGCTAGTTAGAAAGAAAGGAAGAGCCGGAGATAGCCGGAATCTTGGTTGTAATTAATCATGGTTATAAGTTGATGATGACCTGTATTGGTTAAAACACCATAACGTATACATTCTTCTTCTTCTTCTATGTGCCCTGTACCTTCAGGACGTAGGCGATCATGGCTCTCCACGTCTCCCTATCCCTTGTGGCTCTTAGTATGTTTGCTCCTGTTGCTCCTGGCAACCCCCGTTCCATCATCCACCTGATCAGGCCCTGCAAATATGTTATCCTCTGCCTTCCTCTGTCTCTCCTTCCTTCTATCTGACCCGTCAGTATCAGGTTCTCCAGGCTCTCCTTCCTCATTACATGTCCCAGGAACTTCAGTTGTCTCTTCCTGATGCTCAGCATCAATTTCCTTTTTGATGCCATTCTTTCTAACACCTCGTCGTTGCTTGTATATTTAGTCCACGATATCCGTAGCATCCTTCTGTAGAAACCACATTTCGGCCGCTTCCAGTTTTGTCCTCATTTTCGATGATATTGTCCAGCATTCACTGCCGTATTGAAGAACTGACATCACGTAGCAGTCTAGCACTCTTTTCTTCGTTTCTATTGAGATTTTCCTGTGTGTTACTATTTTGCTCATCTTCTGGAACGCTTCCTTTGCCATGCCAATTCGCCTTCGGATCTCCGTGTCGCACTTTCCATCTCCTGTTAGAACACTTCCCAGGTACTTAAATTCTTGTACTGGTTTGATTCTGTTATCCCCACCTGTATTTGGCATTTTGTGTTGTATCTTTTGTTGATGACCATGCACTCAGTTTTCTTAAAGTTTATTTGTAGTCCCTTCTTGTCACTCTCCACTGCTACTTTCTGTATGAGGTCTTGTAGTTTTCTTTCCGTGTCCGCAATCAGCACTGTATCGTCCGCATACCTTATGTTGTTCAGGTTGTGGCCTCCAATAACAAATCCTGGCGTGTCATCTAGGGTCCTCAAAATATTCTCGCTGTATAGGTTGAACAAATCCGGTGAAAAGACACATCCTTGTCTTACGCCTTTTTCTATCTTTGTGTATCTACTGAGGTCGTTACCTGTCCGTATGCAGGCCGTTTGCTGCCAGTAGAGATTCTTCATTATTCTTATGTCTTTGCCGAAAATGTCGAGGTTGCCTAGCATCTCCATAGGATATACAAATTTATTGAAAAGGCTTCATTGTACTCATTGCTTTGTGTTTGCTCGACAAAAACGTTTTAAAGATCTACGCTATTTCAAATGCATTTTTTCTGGAATTGGAAAATTCCTTTCTTTTGTAACACAATAAATCCATATTGCCTCTCTGAAATTATTGATGGAAAAAACAACTTTGTGTTTCGATTAAGAAGTGTTGAATAAAAGTCTTACCAATCATTTCATGCGGACGTACTCTTGTATAGACGGCATATTGTTTCTGTTCTAAGAATTAAAGCTGGATAACTTAATATTTAATTAAATATTGAAATGTAAACTTCCCTTAACCAAGATATCTGAAATCAGATAAGAATCTATAATAAAGAAAAATCGTTGCTATGTAACACAACCTCAAAAGGTATGCTGTTAATAATTGATGGTTTTGTAATATTGTTTCTTTTATAGTATTTAAAAAAATATTCCATAGAAACAGGCTCTATCATATTAAAAATAAAAATATTAATGTACATTATTGATAGCATCTTATTACTAAATTGTAAATGACTTCTTTTCTATTGCAAAGCCGTTGAAGTGGACATTTATTTTAGTCACTACAGTTACATTCTTTATTAGTGATCTTGTTTTGTACAATGGTATTTAAATTTCTGGCGTTTTGGGGTATTTTTTATGACAATCTAAATTACTAGTACAACTATAACTTAGTATGATTGAGTTTCTATTGGGAATTTTGTTTACTTTTGATTATTTTGGAAAGTGTCTATCTACCAGTTTAAAAAATATTTGTCTTATTTTGGTCCTTACCTCTAAATTAATTGGTGGCTTATATCAGATATATATATATATATATATATATATATATATATATATATATGTCAGTCAGTCAGTCAGTCAGTCATTTAAGTGCTATACGTGATACACGCTTTGGTGATCATGTCTGAAAAGAAACGTAACTGACTAGGCAGAAGATTTTCCAGCTGTAAATTGCCATTATTCCATTATTTATTGTGGTAGACTAGTTGCCAACTAAGAGTACAGGATTGAATCTTTCCTGCTAATCAACACATTGCTAGAGGGAGAAGTGACTAATTATTACAAAGAATTCAACTGGAATACATATAAATAGATTGGGATGAAATGATTATATATATATATATATATATATATATACAGAGAGAGAGAGAGAGAGAGAGAGAGAGAGACAATTATTTCTTTTTGTTATATATATGTCTTGTTCTCTCTGATGAGGCAGGTGCTAAATTTACTCGTTAAAATGTTCATCCGACTTTAGAAAATTTGAAATTGTTCTTTCTGTAAGAAATTTTGACTCTGTAAATAAATAAATTTAATTACATTGAGCCCTCTGAATGGATGAGTTTTAATATTTAATATTAATAAAAAAATTTAACACCAAGCCTTTTTTTAATTTACAACCAATATATATATTCTGGTGAGACAAATTTAACACGCCCATATAATCTAAATTTTCTGTCTTTCCCACCTCCGTGTTAATTCTTCAGTAAACAGCCATATTGTTTTCTACATTCAAATGTAAATCATTTTCACCAAAGTTATGGAACTTTCCTTGATGAAGAGATAAATGCTTTAAATCTCGAAGCAGAGATTTCTATGACATTTAAATGAGTTTTAAATAAAAAAATAAAAAAAACTAATTTTCAGTACTTTTTAAAAAGATAAATGACGGAGAACTCTGGATTTTAAACCTGATGGCTGCCTTCCACTATATATATATATATATATATATATATATATATATATATATATATATATATATATATATATATTAGTAGTAGTACAACAAGGCCAGAAATAAATGAAATTGAATACTTACATGCATTGTGGAAGAAAACAAGATGAATAATAAAAAATTTTAAAAAAATCAAAGGATGAACGACCGACCGAATTTCATCCCAACCTCTTCAGGGTCACCTTTGAAATTTATTTCATTTTTAACAATTTAAAAATGAAGGTGAAAATTTAGAAGAGTAAAAAATATAATATACAGCATAAATGGAGTAACAGGAAAACATTGATGGAATTATTTTTTCTTCTTTTATTTCTTTTCTTGTAAACATTATACACCTAATATACTGTGATTCCAAATGCCTGCAAATGAAATAACAATTGCGAACCTGACAGAACAGAAAACCTCTCCGCACTAAATTCAGTCACACAATCACTGCTATTTATCAAATGTTGACTAATAAATGACCCGGATGTATTTACTAGCTGGTTTATACGAGCGTCCGGATTAGGAACTCTAGATGGAACATCCTATTTAATCCTATATTCCAAGCGCTGCGAAGTCTTGCCTATATAGTTGCTACTATAACAACAATTAAACATAAATCACAGATGAAACATGAGGAGGAGGAAGGAGATCCTTATGCATAGAAGGAAAAAAATGAGTACCAAAATGAATTCTAATTTGGGCAGAGAAGTTAGAAGTGCGAACTGCATAAGAATTTCGCCTAGCTATCGGGTTACCCGGCGTAAGTATACAGGGCATTTCTCCACTATAAGCGGCTTATCCATAGAGAAATTATTAATTTTGTGACTCATGACACTATTCACAATATCTCTAGGATATCCGTTTTTCAGATGAGTGCTACGGACAAAATCTAATTTTGCATCCAAAAACCTTTCCGTACAAATCATAAGAGTTCTATGCGTAAGGGTTTTCATAAGATTAAGTTTTCGCTTTCTGAGACAAAAAGAGTTTCAACGCGTATACAAACTGGAGAACGTAGGTTTGCGAAATACGGAAGTATGAAATTCCGAAGGAGTCCGATGAACACATACATCAAGAAACGGCAAACAGCAATCGAACTCCTTTTCCACAGTAAATTTCAAAGTCAGATGTATTTGGTTTAAAACTGAGAAATAAAATCAGTCTCAAATTCACTATTCAATAAACTGAAGGTGTCATCCTTGTACCAAAAATACATGGATGGTCCATTATTATATATGAAGAGGAATGTTGGCCAAAGCAGGAACCAGAGTGGGGGACCCATAGAGATCCCATCAATCTGGCTATACATAAAGTTATTAAAACTAAATTCGACAGACGTGGTGGCGAACTTCATAAGTTCTATAAACACATTCTCTGGTATAACCGGACAAGACAAAAAACTGCGATATAACATATCACAGCAGATATTAATAGTCTCTAATACTGGAACACAAATGAACAATGAACACACATCGAAAGAATGGGTCATAAAGGTATCCCATCCTGATGGATCTTTGGCAAACCATAAAGACAGGGACGAATAGACCCAGCAGAGATTTCCGATGAAAGGAAACCTCGTTTGACTCAAACTACAAGCTGCTTTTGAAATTTAGCCTCGATAGAAATAGTGCGGTCATGTGTCTCGACTAGACCCAAAGGAAGAAATTTTAAAGTGTCTCCAAGAATGCTATGCATCTTAGAGACATAATCTGAATAGTCAAACAAGACAACACCGGCACCTTTATTAGGACGGGTAATAACAAGATTGTTATTGTTTTTTAAGTCCTTAACAAAAAAAAACGGTGTTGTAAACTCCACTTAGACTCAGAAAAAGCAACATAGGTACTGGCATAAGTATGCTCTAGACTATTAAGAATAGCCCTAAAATTGCAGACTGTGTCAGAAGAACGAGGTGTAAGTTGGCAAATCTGCGCAGATAACACTTCAAATTCAGAGGAAATCTTTTCCTTGTCCGGAATTTCAAATGGGATAAAATAATCAAAGCCATGACAAAAAATATAAGATACCAGCTGCTAAAGTTCATAAGAGGAAAAATTAGAAATCACCCCCTCAGATAAAAGTTCCTCAATATGTCCAAACCGCTTACGGATTAAATGCTGCAATTTGGACTGTGTTCTATTTGATAACTGATTTGAACACTTCAATCTTCAAGCCTGGATGGAACTTATCCCTCCTAATTCTAAACAAAAAAAGGTGGGTCAAGCATGATTGTCAATACAGGTCTACAGAAATGTGCAATTATTTCTTAATTTTCTTAACCTTGCCTTCATAAGTAATGTCTTATCAAGATTTTTGATAAGATTTTTGTTGTACCTAAGTTTCATGTATTTAAATGAATTATTAGTAGTACAAAACCGTATTAAGGCCAGAAACAAATGAAGGTTAATACTTACTGACATTGTGGAAGGAAACAAAATAAACAATAAAAACTAACAAAACAAAGGAATTCAATCCCAACCACTTCATGGTCACCTAGGAAATTTATTCCATTTTCAAAAATTTAAAACAAAAAATATTTTATAGACAGCGAAAAGGAAGGAACAGGAAAAATATTTAATTTTTTTATTTTTAATATATTTTCTTTTTCTTTCATATATTTTCATCTATCTAACTCTAATTGTGATCTATAACATTTGCTGGAAACCACTCCACCACAGAAAGTAATGGCAACCTACTGCGGGATAATCTTCAGCCCAATCAGTTATGTCTTGTTCGAGACATGATCGCACAAGCGTGTATCACGTACGTCATTTAACTGACTGACTGAATGACTGACTGACTGACAGACACAGATCCTTAAATAACGCCTCTCTAATTTTGAAAATTTTTCGGTTGTTTGAAAATTCCGGTTGCACGTTCGTAAAAAATTCCCTGTTCAAGAGTTTGAAAATCAAAACAATCAGTTATTGTAAATCGCCTGAAGATACCAAAAGGTCGAAACCTAGGTCACTAAAATAATTATTTTCCATATATATATATATATATATATATATATATATATATATATATATGTATATATATATCAGTGTTATTAGCTGGCGATTGAGTGTCATAGGTAAGAATAGTTATGGTCTGATTGAAACAACATTTAATTAGTAAGTGAGTGTTGTATATTTAAGTCTATACATATGCTTGCTTGTGTCTTTCTATGTGCTTGTATGTATGTGTGTGACTCTTCGTGTGTGTGTGTTTGTGTCTGCGCTGACGTGCGTTTCATCACAACAAATGTGAAAAAATTACAGAACTTTAAATGGTTGTTCCTCGTCACGGACACTGTCTTCGGCAGAAATCACACTGTTGTGCCTAAGTTTAATCAGAAGCAAGACCAAACAACGAAAACCTCTCCACACCTACCAAATACCGACATAAACACACAAATGAATATATATATATATATATATATATATATATATATATGTGTGTGTGTGTGTGTGTGTGTGTGTGTGTGTGTGTGTACTTCTCTCTCTGTGCTTCTGTTATTGCTAATTTCCTTTTTATTCTTTTTCTTCGGCTAACATCACCAAAAAAGTCGACGTGATTTCCACGCAGTTATTCTTTTCCCAAGAAAAAGAAGCAAAAATAAAACAGATGGAGACAACATGGCCGATGTCTAATTTTCACGGACATTCTAATGATACATTTTATTTGCTTGCCCGAACACTTGCGCGCATGCGTATTAGAGGGTGTGTGAAATAGCGGTGTTCAACCTTTTCTGACTTAGTATGATGTCTCGATTCTCGTGTTCTCGTGTCGACAAGCGACACAGACAGGGTTTGGTTTAGAAGCGCTAGTCTTGTAATGTGGACAGATAAAAAAAACCTTTGTCGATGGTAAACTGAGGTTTGTTTGTGCCAAAGTAATTTGTTCGATGAAACTAGTGTTCTCTCCGTTTGCTTGATATTGAGTTTTTTTTTTTATTTCTTTATATAATATTTCTTCATATTTCTTCATATAATGTGGAAGTGAAGTAATGATTACCTTTTCGGATTAAGGAATCTAACTTCGAATTGCAGTCGAGTCATTACATTCACTTACGTGCTAATACTATATGAAAATGTATGAATTTATCTTTTCTTCCCATGGGTAAATATCGCGATAGACAGGGTGCTACCACTTTGGATGGCAATAAGTCTAAACTTAAGAAAATTTTAAATGCATTCCACCTCGCACAAACCAACTTATAATCGTGACAGAAAATAATGAATATTCGGGCTTCGTACAATGGTTCCAACAAACATAAAACTTGGACACGGTAATACGGTAATGAGTCTATATAATATAGTATTTACATTATTCATACTATTGTTCTCATCTTTGTTGCCATTTGTACGACTTTTCAGCCGTTTTACGCTCCGATCTTCTTCAGTTGCTAGGAATTTCGAACCGAACCCTTTATTACAATCACTGGGGTATATGAACTCCACTCCATGCGTAGTAGTGCCTACTACTAGCACTTAAAGAAGGCCGAAGAGTACAACGATCAAAACGTCGTACAAATGGCAACATACTCTAAATACTACCTCATCTCAAAAATATAGACAAATTTTACATAATATGCCTTGCTTTTGTTTTTTCTTATTTTTATCATCATCAGTCAAGTGCCATACATGATACACGCTTTCGGTGATCATGTATCAAAAGAGACATGACTAACTGGGCAAAAAATTATCCGCAGTAGGTTGCCATTTCTTTTTGCAGTAGAGAAGTTACCAGCCAAGGCTATAGAACCCAATCTGTCCAATTATTTAACCCATAACTGGAAGAAAGAGACAAATTAATACCTTTCCCAAGAGTATATGTGCGTAAATGAATACAACGAATTCAACTGGAATTCGAACTCGGCACCCCGATCACTCGTTTCGACTCGATATCCACTGTACCAAAACGCACATATCTTTATCATCATAAACATCCGAATGTCTCAACTTAGGAAAGTATATTTTTTCTTAAAGAAGAGCGCTTTTACACATAATGAGTTTTTCCTACTTAAAGCTATCAGCTGAAAGCCTGGTGGCTATCCTACTAAAGTTCGCTACCAGGATGTGTTATTGGCCGACCGGAATCTTAACGTAACGTTTGCAAACCGAACAGAAGGAAATGTACAAGAACTCTTACGGAAGTTATTTTTATTCTTTATGCTCTTAATCACTTCACCACACGTAATGTAGACCGCCACTAGTACACTAGGTGTTCTTCTTCTTCATGAACCGTGTCCCTTCAGGACTTAGGCGATCATTGATTTCCATTTGGCTCTGTCTTTTGTCGCACTCAATAATTTTTCTCTTGGTATTTCTCCCAATCCCCGCTCCGTCAACCATTTGCTCAGAACTAACAAGTACGTCTCGCAATGCTTTTCCCTGTCCTTCCTTCCATTTATCCGACCTGTGAGTATCATGCTCTCCACGCCCTCCTTTTTCATTTTTTGCATGATATTTAGTATAAAATTTCTTCTCATTTGCACCTCATCGTTGCACACGTGCTCCGTCCATGGTATTCTCAGCATCAGTAAAACCACATTTCTGCTGCCTCAAGCCGCTCCTTCATCTTTGATAAAATCGTCCAGCATTCACTTCCATACAGAAGGAAAATTATCACATAGCAATCCAGCACTCTTTGTTTCTAATGAAATTTTCCTGTCTTTCAGTACTCTGGTTAGCTTATGAAATGCGTCTTTGTCCATGCCATTTCCAAAGTATTTGAATGTTTTATTTTAGATTTCACACTAATGCATTTTTGAGGCTGTATCTATCAGAGAAGCAAATAAATGGAAAGGAGTTCAACAGTCTGGAAATGCAAAGAAAGAACCAGTTTGTAGTGGTTACATTGAACTATTTCAAAGCTAAAAATGTGGGAGCTAGATGCTAATCTAGGAGCAATAAATGCGACCTAAATTCCAATCTATTAGCATCGAAGGAAAGTAAAAAAGTCTTATGGTGCCCTCCTACGAGGAATAGACCCTTCCCCTTGTTATGTCTAGTTGTCTGCGTAACTTCCGGAAGATGCAGTTAAGTACGACATTTTCTGTTGTACCTTGCGCACTGTCGAGCTCTCTGCCTTCAGTCCGAGAGTATTAACCCAGCGTGCGTCCGCCGAAGTGTAGAGTCACGACTGAGGAAAATTAGACAGAAAATTTTGGCCGGACTACATGGCTCGAAGAACCCACATTAAAAAGGTCTTCTGCTACATTTTGTCTTAAGTGGGAAGACGTTTGAATCCTGCAGTTAAGTACAGCAGTTGACAGCAGTCAAGTAGGCAGCTGGTACGCAATTAATGACAGCTACTAGTCAGGCAATAAGCAGCGTAACTGTAACCGTTGTTTCCAGTTACTTTTGACTAACACTACTTTGTATATACTGTTTACCGTTATACTAATACACTGTTTTGAGCCTAACTCCTGTTTTCCGTGCCTTACTTCCGACCAAACTGGTCACTACAACTTTGCGGCGAAGTTTCGCCCCAACAACTTCATAACAAATTGCCGACGAAGATCCACAACAAAATGAAATGATTAAACATAACTTTCAAAAATATAAATTATTTTTTATCAACAAAAGAACAATTGGACATGCAAATTACAAATCAGGGATACCAAAATCAAACAAGAACAACAATTTAAAATGTGGGAATTGTTTTAACAGAAGAGTGCAACGATGAAATCAATTAATGCCTTTTTGAAATGATTCTCAATTTAGTCTCGGGTATGAATCACTTATATGTAAGCTGCATAGCCAATGGTCATCTTCCCTTCAGAATGTTGGTGATCATGGCTCTCCTATCTAAGTTTTAATAAATTTTCTCTTTTCTTTATTTCTCTTAAATTCTCTTCCAAATCCATTAACTCAAGCTCATCAAGTTTGTTATGCGTAGTTTCTCCTCTATCTTTCTGGCCAAGTGAGTATCAGATTTTCCAAGCTCTCCTTCCTAATGATGTGCCATAGAAAGTTTTACAGCCTGTTCCTGATGTTAAGTATAGGTTTCCTCTTTCTATAAAACCTCGTTGTTGCTCACATATCAGGTCCATGATATTCTCTGTATTCTTCTGTAGAACCGCATTTCTGGTACTTCAAAACTCTTCTTCAAATTTGAAGAAAATGTTCAGCATATAGGAGAACAGATATCACGTAACATTTCACTATTCTCGTGTTTGGTTCTAAGGAAGTTTTCTGCCTCTTAATCCACTGCTTAGCTTTTAGAAAACACCTTTGGCTATCTCAATTTGTGTTTGGATTTCAGTGCCACATTGTACATACACTGTTTAAACACTTCTCATATAATTCAATTTTTGTGTTTGTTTGATTTTGGTATCTTAGATTTTTATTTTGCATGTTGGACTTAACTTTTTACTAACAACCGCACATTCCGTCTTCTTGCAGTTTATGTTTAGTCCTTTCTCTTCGCCTCTCTTCACTATATTTTTTAGTAGTTATGCTGCGTGTTTCGTGTCTGCTATCAGCAGTGTGGCAATTGCATATCTTAAGTTATTAATATTGTAGTCGGTAATAATGAATCCTGGTAGGACCTCTCAGAATCACCTCGGTGTATGGGCTGAATAAGTCTGGAGAGAAGACACATCCTTGTCGAACACCATTTTCTAGTTTTATATTAAGATGAAGAAGAGATTCGAAGCAGCATAAATATGGTTCTGCAGAAAGATACTGAGAATACCATGGACTGAACATGTGAGTAAGCAAAATGTTTTGCAGTAAAGGAAACATATACTTAGCATCAGCAAAAGACAGCTAAGGTTTCTGAGCCACGTAAAAAGGAATGAGGGTTTGGAGAATCTAATACTAACAGGATGAATTAAGAGAAAGAGTGACAGGGGAAAGCAGCGCGAGACGTACCTGATAATCTTGCGCAGGTGGATGGCGGAGTGGTGTTTAGGAGAGATAGCAAGAAGAAAAGTGTTCAAAATGACAAAAGTTAGAGGCAAGTGGAAAGCCATGATCGCCAACATCCTGAAGAGAAAAGGCACAGAAAGAATAAGATATCTGCTGAACTCATTTTGTCTGTATGCAAGCGATTTGCTGTCAGTATAGATTTTTTATTATTGTAATATCCTTCCCAAATATGCCAAACGCTTGCAAAGTAACGAATAGCTGCTAACTTCTAGAGCACTTTGAGTTACTCTATGTAAAATTAAGCATTTAATCTTCCGTTTTGAAATATTTTTTAATCATTTCACCACAAGCAAGGCAGTACCACCACTTATGTGCAGGGGGCTACATAAGAGAGTTAATGTTTTAGGCAGGAGGAGAATGAAGAGAAAGACTAACCAACTACAGTGGGTGAAAGAGAAAGGGCAAGAGAAGGATATGAACACAGGAGTGAAGACTGTTACGAAGGTAGTGAGAAAGGAAAAGAACAAGATACAGGGGTGATGTAGAAAGGACTGGCGTTAAGTTGATATGGGAATCGACTTTGCATTTAAATTCCTGGAGGTTATAGCCGTCAGGAAAGCAAGTTCATGGAAGGGAGTTCCACAGGCGGGAAACGCG
This sequence comes from Ascarosepion bandense, assembly GCA_037127315.1. Lineage (NCBI taxonomy): Eukaryota > Metazoa > Mollusca > Cephalopoda > Sepiida > Sepiidae > Ascarosepion > Ascarosepion bandense. Next base: position 948,476 of record JBBBDQ010000221.1, read on the forward strand.
CGAAAAGAAGCTGTTGGAGTAAAATTGTCGCCTTCATTTGGTTGATCTAACTGTAAAAGAGTGGGACCTTGTTGGCAGTCTTGTTGCTCTAGTAAATTATTGTGGAGTGGACACCAGTGAATTTAGTTCATCTGAGCAGAAGCCATGAAAATATTTATAAAAGAGACAGAGGGAAGCAACATCCCGCCGATGAGAAAGTGGCTGGAGTCGATCTGCCAGGTACCAATCACATTACAGATTCTTCTTTGGAGTCTGTCTAGAACACTAAGACGAACAGCAATAAGTCCCATTAAAACTGGAACGGATAGATGTGATTCATTAAATGAATTTTTTAAAATAATTGATTTTATTATTATTAAAATCCTCCGACAGGCAACTGGGTGCAAATTCTTATACAGAGCGTGTTAGATAAAAATTAGTCTCAGGCTGAAAAAAAAACATAAATACGCTAACGGACTTCATATGAGAGATAACATGATATTTCGATCAGTCAGTAAAGTTCCATACGTGACACAAGCTCAAGTGATCAGGTCTCATTCGATCCATGACTCACAAAGCAGAGGTTTTCCGCTGTAGGTTGCCATTTTTTTCTGCGGTATACTGGTTGCCAACAAAGGCGAGAGAACCCATTCAGTCCTGTTATTCAAGTTAGTTAAGTGTCATGCATAATACGCGCTATTTCGATCAACGATTGACTAGACAGAAGTTTTTCCACAGTAGGTGGCCGTTTCATTCTGTGGTATACTGGTTGCCAACCAAGACTATCATATAGAATAAAGTCTGCCCTGCTATGCAACCCATAGCTGGGAGGAAAAGATACAGATTGATGCTGTTCCAAAGGGTATTTGCCCGTAAGTGAATGCTTGGTATTCAACTAGAATTAGAACTCGGCTCTACAATTTCTCATTGCCGGACGATATCCATTGCATCACGAAGCTCATCCGATATTTCGAAATGAGTTTTTAACAGCTCTGACACGTTTTAGTGAAGAATTTCATTATATTTGTGTGTATGAATTTCATTCTTCAGATTTGATAAACAGACCAACTTGAGCTAAACATTTCTGCTAAGTTTTCTTTCAAACAATTCTATAAAAAGTTAAAATGTTGTTAAATTTCGTTTGGTAATGTTCCGTTCTTTTGTGTTTAAGAAAGAAAATATATTCCCAACTAACTTTGGTTCCTCAAAAGTTCTCGATTATTCTTCATCTGTTCTTACTTCATAATAATGCTTCTTTTTTCTTATTCTTTAACACTCAATAATATTTTGTGTCTTGAATTGAGTTCTTTCGGTGACTGGCGTGTGTATACATTGGTTAAAATTTCCCCTTCTTGATTCTATGGCCCTATAGCTTAATGGATAGCGACTCCGACTGACACCTAATCGGTCGAGTTTCGACCCCGGTCAGAAGCAAACGGTGGTGTCTAGAGACACTGATGAGCTGTGATACAGCGAAACAGACTTGTATGCGGATGACTAATATATAGATAGATAGAAACAGTCTAAGTTAGGCATATATATTATCAACAGAATTAGATAACGATTAAATGATTTTATATATAGTTATTATTATTGTTATAATAATAGTATACTGCACTGCAACTTAAATGCTTTTAAGTTTTGGCGTTCAATGCTCCGTCATAAGGCAGTTGGATGATGGTGTATTGAACACCAAAACTTAATAGATTTTGTGTTGCAGTATACTATAATAATAATAATAATAATAATAATAATAATAATAATAATAATAACAACAACTTTCTATTTATAAAGGGTCGACTTCTGTATGGAGCACATTTTATAAAAAATAAATATTAAACTGTAGAATATATATATATATATATATATATATATATAAATAAAATAACTTAGTGAGCCAACAAACCTACCAAGGTTTCACCTAAACAGATCTTCAGGGAACGCTGGCTTCAGCGTTCCCTGAAGATCTGTTTAGGTGAAACCTTGGTAGGTTTGTTGACTCACTAGGTTAATTTACTTATTCTGCTCTGCTTAAGTACTGAACCCTTTTTTTTTTTTTTATTGATTACTCGTCTCGGTTTTTTTCTTTGGCTCCGTGCTGGCTCGATCCAAATGGATTTGGCTGATATTCATGTGCTTAGCTCTTTCTTTTTTTACAACCATTTTTTCCTTCTGCGTAAATATATATATATATATATATATATATATATATATATATATATATATATATATATATATTAATGCAGGTTTCATTGAATAATATAGACAAGTTTTGTCTATTAATTTTGTGTAGGATCCGTTCATACCGTCTGATATACTTGATGGTGATATCGTTGAAAGACAACAAAAAATCACAGTAATTGTTGATTTGTTTTATCGGTTCTAAGCTTTCGGCTCACATAAGCCATTATCAAAGAGTAAATATGAACACACAGTAAACATAGAACATTTAAGTTATTAACAATAAAGAGAATTACATTGAAAATATAAGTCCATCTCTACCGTGACAGTGACAAAATAGTGGCGCTGTGGTCCCTGATCTGATTACAGGCATTTTATTATTTTCTTGTTTAAGTATGTACGTGTTATCAACGAGCGTTTTTCTCAGAAGTGTGCGTTGATAACCGTGTTGTTTTAAATGACGGAATATATTTGAATTTTCATTTAAGTGCAACGTCAGACGCCGTTGAGAGCGAATTTGTAGTGTGGCCAATGTAGATATTATTGAGGTTGTTAGAGATACATTCTCTAAATTGACATGAATTTATATACTACATTGGTTTTTTGCAAATCACTAACGCTGGTGGAAGAGTCATTGCGGACGAAGGAATTAGATATAGTGGATTTAGTGTAATATATAATAAACTTAATTCTTTTGTTAGAGTCTGTCGGAAAAATATTAGTATTTATGAGTTTTTTAGGATGTTTTCATCTAGTTGGTAGTTGGAGTGCATCTGGCTACGGTATAAGAGAGTGATATGTTTAGGATTGGTTGGGTTAGTATCATGTTGTTTTTTCCATGTTAAGCTTTTTAAGAAAATAACGTATTTGTTCATCAACTATGTAGTTGGGAAAATTATTATTGATGAGTGTCTGTTTTATGTTTTATGTTTTTTAGTTCACTGTGGAAGATCTGATTTGTAGATGAATTGACTTTTACACGATATAATAGATTTTTTATAATGGCTATTTTGTAATAGTGGGGGCATTCACTAATATAATTGAATGTGGAGGGATTTTTATTAGTGGGTTTTTTATACGGTGAGATAGTAAATTTATTGTTGTCAGTGTTAATATATCAAGAAAAGGAATTTTGTTCTCATTGCTAAGTTCATAAGTGAATTTTAAAACTGATTTATTTTGAAACTGTTTTTGAAGTTGTAAGATTTCGTCGGTGTTTTTAATTAATAGTAGGATATCATCAACATATCGTGGATATATTGATGTTTTTTTTTAATTTTGCAAAGGTAGTATTTTCAAGGTTAGACATGTAGAAATTACTAAAAGTCGGACCAAGCACTGAACCCATGGAGACTCCATCACGTTGTATATATATATATTGTTGTTTGGATCAACAAAACGCACTTCAGTAGTACAAGCTAGTAGAATTTTTCTTAAGATGTTGGGATCAATTTTGAGTGGGGGTAATGAAGGATTACTGTGAACATTTCTTATAATTATATCAATAGTTTCACTGACGGGTACATTAGTAAAAAGGTTTTCCACATCAATTGAAGCTATGATTTCATTGTTAGGTTTTTCACTCTTGAGGATTTGGATTGCCTCTAGGGTTGACTTAATGCTGTATTTACTTGGAAGGTAGTGTGTGATAAGCTGGTTAATATGTTTAGTTAACTGGTATACAGGAGTAGGAATTTGGGATATGATAGGGCGGAGAGGATAGTTAGGTTTATGAGTTTTTATGGTTCCGTATATATAACCAGGTTTATAGTCACCAATAATTTTAGGGAGTTTTAAGGAATTCTGATCAGCGTTGTTGGCACTAATGAGTTTATTAGGTTTAGATTTTAGTTGGTGTGTCGGGTTCTTGTTAATTTTTTAAAATTTTGTGTGGTCATGAAATATGTGGCTGAGTTTTGTGTTGTAATCTGATTTATTAAGAACAACAAAGATGTTAACCATGTCAGCTTTTTTTACAATTATGTGAGGGTGGTTGCGTAGTTCGTACGCGGCACTTTTTAGTTGTTTCGATAGAATTTTTGAGGAGCTTCTGCTTTTATCGTGGCGATCTTTGAGTGCCTCAGCCTTAAGTAGATCTTTCAGTTCGGGTTTAATGGTTATAAGTTTTTCATCTTGTAGTTTAGTGATGCTTTGATAGAGCGTTTCTATTTCAATTTTTTTAGTAAGCTGGTTATACTTACGGTATATATGGCAGTTAGGTCCAAGGTTGAGTAATTCTTTTTGGTGCTTAGTTAGATTAATACCTTTCCCAAGAGTAGTTGAGCGTAAATGAATGCAACGAAAATCGAATGTTTATAAATACTTTAAAATAATGAGCTTAAGGTTGCCGTGATAATATGAGGATGAAACACCACGGCTAAGGTAAATTTTTCATTATTTATATTGTCTTATGTTTAGTTATATCGGAAATTTTCAACGCGCACACAGCACACACATATATATAGTCATCCCAAGACAGATCTGTTTCGCTGTATCACAGCTAATCAGTACAGTTAGACAGCAGATTGCTTTTTACCCAGGATTGAAACCCGATCGAATTGGCGTCAGTCGGCGATTCTACTTCTGAGCTACGGGCTCTCGGTAGAAGGAGGCAGGCTTTTTAGCGTGTATATTATCATTATACAGCTGAGAGTGTTCTAATTCATTGCTGAATGAACGATGTGTAAATGCCAGAGTAGCTACTGTTTTTCAAAATTTACTTTTCTTCCAGAGTGCTAGTGCATGGGAGCTCAAGAGACGGGTTTGGTAATCAGCTAATATAAATTGAAATAATACAAATTCAAATTATTACATTTACAGGATAGCCATTTAGGCTATCTTCCATCTGTAATAATTTGAATTTATATATGGAAAATTTACTTGCTCTGTAAATTTAAATTTACCATGAGCTCTCTGTTAGCTCACTTTTAATATTTAATCTATTATAACTAGGATTCATTAAGATTATTTACCAAATCTTTTCCTCGGAGTTATTACCGTTATATATATATATATATATATATATATATATATATATATATATATCTTTTACGTCAAACGTTATTTCTAGTGGATGTTTGTATTTGAGTAGACGTTCTGTTTTTTATACAGTGTTTATTCTGTTTGCCAGCCTGTACAATCTAGAAGTCTGTCGGAATAAATTATAACATCCATTAATTCTTTAGTTTACGTTTCGAATATGGAATTGACTAGATATGGCTTTAGAGAAGTATAAACTACCGACTGGCTCTGTGTCTGTTGTAGAGATGCAAATGCGCCTGAGTAGACTTCTACAACAGGGATTGGCTAACGGGCTAAACAACGGCTGTGCTCGACAATAAAATTGAGCACTTGGATGTGGTTTAATGGCGAGGAAGCTTATCGCGCTACTGCAGTTACGACTGTAATGTGAGTTCGATTCTAAATGATACCTATACAGTCGGTTGCGTGTCATATCTAAGCTTGGCTTAGAAAGCCACATTTATTGAGCCGAAAGTGCAGCTTCACACATAGCAAGTTTCAATTTTTTCAATTAAAAAAAATGAACGAAGTCATACTGTTGGAAAAAAAAACAAAAAAAACAATTGGTAATTGTCATTACAGCGGCTAATTAGTAGCGGTATGTTATTAATATGTGTGAGAAAAAACATTACCGTGATTTGAACCCTGACCGCCAATGTCAGCGACATCAATGTCCCAATGCGGCCACTAATCATGTGGAATTTTGGTTAATAATAAATGAGAGAGCACAAATAAGAACTAAGTGCAAAAACAGATGAGAAATGGCGCGAAAACAAAGAGAAGAGAAACGATCGAATGTCGGCGGGGTTGATGGGGAAGGAGGGAACAAAAAAAGAAGAAACGAGTGTTTTTTGTTTGTTTGGGGTTTTCTTTAGAGGAAAATAAGCAGGGGGCTTAAAAGAACAAAAGACGAAATGATGGAATGAGAAAAATTCAATGAAGAATGAAATCATGGATGAAGAAGGAAAGAAAGAAGATGCAAGGAAAAAAGAATGAAGAGAATGGAAACGAAAAATAAAAGAAAGAAAGAAAGAAAGAAAGAATACTACGTTGCCGAAGTGAGGAAAAACATGAATTAGAGAAAGAATGAAAGAAACACAAGAGAAAAGAAAGTAAGAAAAGATGGAAGAAAGAAAGGAAGAAACAAAAAAAAATAAAGTAAGAAAGAAAGATAAAAGAAAGAAAGAAAGAAAGAAAAAACGAAAGTAAGAAAAGAAAAACGAAAGAAAGAAAGAACGTACGAAAGTAAGAAAGAAAAAACGAAAGTAGAAAAGGAAAAACGAAAGAAGAAAAGAAAAAAGAAAGAAAGAACGAAATAAATAAGAAAGTGTAAGAGAAAGAAAGAAAGAAAGAAAGAAAGAAAGAAAGAAGAAATGTAAGAAAGTAAGAACGAATGACAGACAGGAAATCTCAAAGAAATTACTAAAAAGAAAGAAGCAAAAATATGGAAATAAAAAGGCGAGAAATAAAAGAATGAAAAAAGCAAGTAAAATAAGATGATATTAAAAAAGAAAGAAGAGAATGAGAGAAAGAAAAACAAAAAGAAAGGAAATAATATAGGCAGTGTGAGGCAAAAGAAAAGATGAAAGGAGAAAAGAAAAGAAAAAGTTTAAAAGAAAAGAAGCCAAAAGAAATAAACAAACCGTTTAAGAAAGAAAGACAGAAGTCGTCAAAAAAGAATAAAAGAAAGAAATAAGTAATAAAGAAAGAATTACGAAGAGGGGATACGTAAATCAAAACAGAAAAATGCAGAAAGATATAAAAAAACAAAGAAAGAAAGGTGGAAAAAGAAAGCGAAAAAAACAAACGTAAAGAGTAAAAAGAAAAATCGTGTTAATAAATACTGAAACAGGCGACAAAGAAACAACGAACAATATAAAAAAAGAAAAAGGTGCGAGAAAAACAAAAATGATTGAAAAATAAAAAAAAAACACAAATATGACAAAAACGAGAAAAAATAAAATTTTAAGAAAGAAAAGAAAGAAAGCTAAAAGTAACGAAGACAGTTGTAAAAGAAATAAAAATGTAAAAACAATCTCAATATCCTAACAAGAAAGACAAGAACAGTCAAATTCCAGACAAGAGAAAGAAAAATGGCGGAAGAAAAAGACAGAAAATGAAAGAAAGAAAAGTATTAAGAAAGAAAAGACAAATGCGATGAAATCAAAAGATTGAGAAATAAAAACAAAAACGAAGACAAATCGCGAATAAATAAATAAGTGAACAAAGTAGATTGTAAATCACACTGGCGCCAAGTATTTAAAAATACATCCGGCAAAATATGGATGAAAAATGAACAGTCGCCATTTTACCTCTATCTATTTTTTATTCTTTTTTCGCCCCTAATATTTTCATCCTAGTCTACCAAGCAATGAATAATCCCCTCCCCACAAAAATAAATAAATAGAAAAATGAAAATAAAAAAGGGAAAAATTTACAAAGTAGAGACAAAAAGCAGCTTAAGAATGAAAAATATATATTTTGAACGCTTGCAACAAAACCTAAAAGACAATCGATCCTTCGACCAAGCCACGAGAACGGATGTTAAGAAATAAATGTGAAAAAAAATGTCCGAAAAAATACAGTGAAAGATAAATAAAATTTTGTATGAAATAATTATCAGTAGCCTTTAAGCGTGTTCTCTCTAACTGAAATAGAAGACTTTTAAACGGAGACATTGACAACAACTCGTTAAGAATAAAAAATTATGAGATTGTTATTTGGTCTGTTCAACGGTTTTATTCAGCAAATCATTCGTGGAATTCCCAAGATGAGATATAAAGGAGAGTTTTGTTCAGTTTTCTTTGGTCTGCCAACAAGACCAAAGCCGATGTTACTTAGTTCAAAAGGTGTTTATTCACTGAAGCAAAGCTGTAATTTTTTAACCCCAGATTCAAAAAGCCCGATTTCTTTATTAACTTTGAATATGAATAAATTAAAGTAGTTTAAGTTTCGCAAGTCCAGTAACTGTTATTGTTCTTCCCGGTACTTTTGGGAACTTCTTGATTTTGTTTGAAATAGTGTATCTGTCCTTTTGAATGGAAGTGAATGCTGGATGATCTCATCAAAGACGGAGAGGCTTGACGCAACAGAAATGTGGTTTTACAGAAGGATACTGAAGATACCATGGGCAGAGCACGTGTGCAAAGATGAAGTGTTGAAAAGGATGCAAACGATAAGGAAACTGATAATAAATATCAGGAAGAGACAAATGAGGTTCCGGGGACACGTAATGAGGAATGAAGACCTGGAGAACTTGATACTCACAGGTCGATTAAATGGAAGGAGAGACAGGGGAAAGCAGTGCGAGACGTACTTGTTAGGTCTGAGCAAAAGGTTGAGGAAGCGCTGCTTAGAAGAGATACCAAGAGAAAAATTATTGAGAGCGACAAGAGACAGACCCAAGTGGAAGTCCATGATCGCCTACGTTCTGAAGGGACACGGCACACGAAGAAGAAGAAGTATTGCACGTCATCTTGATTGTGTTATTATTTTCAACTCGATTCAAATATGATATCCATACTAGTTGTTAATGTTATCAAAAGTACTTAAATTTAGTCTGTACTATTTGGCTCTGTTCTTTGTTTTCGGTTTTGTAACAGCCTTCAATATACTACGAACTAGGAAGGTCCTGGCCAGGTCCTACTTCCTTCATTTGCTCAAAATAAATTTCAACAAATAACTCGAAAATGCGATTGTATGTAAATGACAGTTCAGTTATTTCTCAAGGAATTTGACAGTACCCAGTCCAGTTAGGAACATTAATAGAAGTTTTTTCCTATTCTTTATAACTTTAAAAGTCGTTCTTTTTGCCATTTCTATTATACCTTGTTCTTTCATCAATTTACGCAAGCTCTCTAGATGGGTTATGCCTTGTTTTCGTCTGTCACTCTTGCCCTCGATCTGTTCTGTGAGTATCAAATTCACTAAGCCATCTTTCCTCATTATATACCCTAGGAACTGTCTCTTGCTGTTGTTTAACAGCGTTCATTTTGATTTCATTGTCTCTAAAACGTCAACTTTACCCACATGTTAGATCTTTGCTATTCTCAGCATCCTTCTGTAGAACCAGATATCAGCTGCTTGAAGACTTTTCATTATCTTTGAAAAGATTGTGCATCATTCACTGGCATATAAAAGAACTGATATTACGTAAGAATTTAGTACACCTTTCTTTTTTTCTAACGAAATTTTTCTGTTTTAATACTTTGCTTAGTTTTTTAAAAATAGGATTGCTATATATATATCAGCAGCACAGAAGTGACAGTTTAATTTAATAGGGAAAAGGGAGTCTCTTGAAGAAGACCATAGGTCTGGACATCCTGAAACTGCCACTACCAAGGAAAACATTGATCGTGTTCAACAAATATTCATGAATGACAGGTGATCTATAAATGCAATAGCCAATCTTATTAGTGTATCCCGTGAGAGATTTGAAGATATTCTACAAAAGGGATTTGGGCGTAGAGAAGTAGTCTTCTAGATGGGTATTATATTTTCTAACAGTTGGTCAGAAGCGCAACGGTTTGATTACATCATGGGAATAACTGCATCGTGGCGTTTTCAGATAACTGCAGAAAAAGGTTTAATGTCACCTAGACCAGTCGCCTTCATACCCTGAAAATAATTCATAAATATATATATATATATATCTTATTTAAAGTGAAATAAGAAATATATTTCATTTTTTAATCTGTTTATTTGTACCCACTTATTTAAAAAAACTACAATTATACTTTACAATATTTTGTTGTTAAAATCAAATATTTAATTTATGTCATATTGCTATTCAACTCGAGATTCTAGATAAAATCCAAAGAAGGATCTGCAATGTAATACATCCTGACTTGGCATCTAGACTTCAGTCACTTTCTCACCGTCGTGATGTGGCTTATTTTTCTTCATCAAATATTATTCATGACAACAGTTCTCATGAGCTTTTTTGCCTGGTACTTCGACCACATGTATTTACGCGTGCTGCTAGATTGGCATTTGGTCCCATATTTTTACCATTGAAATAATTAAAAGTAACCACCACTTCTACTCCAACAGATTCTTTTCTTTCACTTCCAGCCTGTAGAACTCTTTTCCGTTGATTGCTTCCCTGATAGATACAATCTCCAAAGATTTAAATGCAACTTCAATTAACATCTTCCACCTCGCGGAATTCCGTCGATCTTTAATCATTTCTTAAACTCACCCTGAACCCTGTTTTTTTCTCATGCGGTAACCCTCTGCTCACTAGTGGAGGTCCAGTCTTGCTTGGGGTAAAATAACAAATAAAGCAAATCCACAAATATCATTGAGATGAGGTATTGTAATTGTTGTATTATTTACAATGGTCGGACTGTTGTTGCCATATTCTAGATGTTTCGGTCGTTTTACGCTCAGACCTTCTGGATCTAACCAAAGTTTCCATCTACTGGATCATGAGTACTAAGATTTGGCCCAAATAGCTGTGACTTTAATACCTGGCTATAAGAGTGGTGAACAAAAACCTATTAAATAAATCATACGGGATTGGAATGACGCATGGAACGAAAAAAATCTGCCCCATTGATCGAAAGAAAATGTTCAGTTCAAAATTTTAATCACCTGAAGAATGTCGGGGCGAACAGCGACCGAAACGTCGAAAATATGTCAAAATAAGATGAGGACAACAGTCCAACAATATAAATAAGGCAAGTAGGTATTTTGTAGTCGGAGAATATGCAAGGAAGTTATTCAATCTTTAATTTAAATATTATGATTCTTTAGAAAAATTAAATAAGAAGACCGCGAAATTTTTAGATATTGCAAGAAAACATATCTTCTTTGCTCTTATGTATGTATTTACGTGTTTCCGTCTGTACGTTCAGAGGTGGGTTTTGCTGTCACTGATGAGTCAATTTTAACAAAACGTATCTTCCTTGTTTCCCCACTAGAGCAGCAATTTGGAGTGAAGCCATGACTCTTCGCACCACTGAACCCATCAAACACCATGGGCTCATAAAATATCCAAACCTGACTCGTAATTTATTCATGAAGTTTATAATATGCAAAAATTTCATTCATTTTGTCACAGATATGAGACGAAGGCGTTAGGCGGTTCATTCTGATTTTCCAGTTTCTCTCTCTCCCTCTTGCTCTTTCTTTGTTGTCTCTTTCACTCTTACAAACTCTATTGAGACTTACACTTACTTTCTCACTCAATCTCTCTCTCTCTCTCTCTCTTTTGCTTTGACACAAATTCTTTTAGTCTCAATTTCACTCACTCATTCTCTCAGTATATAAAGAATATATATATAGAGAGAAATATAGTTTGCGTGTGTGTGTGTCAGAGTGAGAGAGAATGCGTAAAAGATAAAAAGAGAGTGTGAGAGAGTAAGAGAGAAAGAGAAGCTGATACATCAGAATAAACCCCTGACACTACTGACTATGTCTGTCTCCATATATATATATATATATATATATATGCACAAATATTAAAAATAAAAGTAAAACCTTAAAGTACGTTAAAAGTGATATAAAATAAACTTAATGCTCGATACCAAAGCCGTCAAATTTGACATATATATATATATATATATATATATATATATATATATATATATATATATATATATATATATATATATATATATATATATATATATATATATATATATATATATATATATTATATATATATATATATATATATATATATATTAGTATTGAGCTGTGTTAATGCTTAGTGCCAAGATTGCTGTTTTTTCAGCAGTTTACTGATAAAAGGATATTTTAAAACTTTTACATGACCATTATCCCAAGTGTTTTCCGCCACATCTCAGACCATTTACCATTTAATAGTTGTCATTATTATTACTAATACTATAAGATGCTCAGCAGTTATCTAAATTACTACACATTACGAACCCATATGACGTCATAAGACGTTTTAATTTATAACTTCTCCCTGCCGGAGAAAAGAGTGATAAGAAAGAGAAGTGAGGGGGAAACACAGACAGAATGAGAAAGAGGTGAGTTTCTAAACACCTCAGATGGAGCACAAGGCTGAAAGTATGGGGCACCCAGTGAGGATAGAACTCACTACTCAGTTGTAATCATTCTAGCGGGACAGGCTTGATAAACACTACACTACGTCGAAGTGCGCTAAGAGGAAGGTGATCTTCTAAGTGCAGCTTAGATGTGGCACAAGATATGAGGTCCAAGTGAGGATTGAATTCACTGCTCAATTGTAATGATTCTAGTGAGACAAACTTGCTAATCATTAACAAAAAGAAAAAAGGTTGGGATGCTGGAAAAAAACAAACAAATGTATTAACATCTTCTTTTTTGGCCGTTTTCAAAGAAGACGTTGTGAAAGAAAGGTTGCTGCCCAATGATAACTTATATATATATATATATATATATATATATATGTGTGTGTGTGTGTGTGTGTGTGTGTGTGTGTGTGTGTGTTACATATAAAAATCAGATTTTACAATGCCCATTTAAGCGAGTGAAGTTCGATTCATCAGTGCTCCTAAACATGAAAAATACAATTATTTAATTGATTGTGTGTGAGGGTCAATACAACGGAAGTAAGCGTAGCGAAAATAAAAGGAAAAGGAAGAAAAAAGGAAGGAGAAGAAGAAAGAAAAATGAAGAGGAAAGAAAGTGTGTCAGATTGGCAGACAGAATGGAACGTGGCAATGAGAGGGGGAGTTTGAAAAGAGAATTAAAAAAGGTAAAGTAGTATATAGAAAAGAAGGATGATGAGCTTCGTCTAATTTTTTCAATTTTTTCTGTTTCAAAACAAAAAAGTACCTGAGAGTGGGGTAGACGAGGAGGAATGTTATGAGGAGTGGGAGGTGGCAGGGTGGTGTCAGAAAGAGAGTAGGAGAGGGAAGAGTCTACTGATGAGAGTGGCGTGGATGTAGAAAAGCATGAGAGAGAGGGTGTAAGTTAGTGAGACTGGAGATAACTATTGACTTTACATTTAAATTCTTGGAGATTGTAACTGTCAGGAAAGCAAGTATGAGGAAGAGAATTCCACAGGCGGGAAGTGCGAGAAAAGAAGCTGATGGAGTAGAATTCGCGTTTACAATTTATTGATTTCACAGTAAAAGGGTAGGACCTAGTTGCTAATCTTGTGGCTCAAGGAAATTCGAATATAGGGTGTACCAGTGAGCTAAGTTCATCGGAGCAGAAGCCGTGAAAGTATTTGTAGAAGAGACACAGGGAAGTAACACTGCGTCAGTGAAAAAGCGACTGTATCCTAGCTGTCAAGTCGGGATCGATGACATTACAGATTTCCGTTGGATTCGGTCGAGGACACCTAAGTGGATAGCAGGAGCACCGGACCAGATATGGCAGCAATACTCAATGCACGGATGGATGGTAGACTTGTATATATGCAGGATTGTTTGGGACGGGAAAAACTTCCTAGCCCTACACAGAGAACCGACTTTCTTAGCAGCGGATTTAGCTATGGATTTTACATAGTTATTCCACTTGAGGTCTGATGTGAGAGTTACCCGAGGAGGCGCCGTGTTTCGCTTTCAGGGAGAGAAGCCTGATCCATGTTAAGGGGCGGGAGGAACGATTGTCTGTGGTGGTTATTAGATAACAGCTTCGTTTTAGAACCATTAAAATTTACGAGCCATTTCTTGCTCCAGTCCACAACGGATTAGAGGTTCTTTTCAAGCTCGGCAGTGAGGTTTGCTTTTTCAGCCTTGGTAGATTTTTGATCGAGACGAGAGTAAACCGTAGTGTTGTCAGCATATATGCCCACTTGGGATCGTATTACATCAGGGAGATCGTTAATATAGATAAGGAAAAGTGTAGGACCTAGAATAGAGCCTTGAGGGAGACCCGCATTTCTGTGATAATATTGGGAGGCTTGTCCGTTCAATACCACCTTCATTGTACTGTTTGAAAGGGAGAACTGGAGTAGGTCAAACAATTGTCCCGTTATACCATAGCCCTGCAGCTTGCATAGAATGCCAGCATGTCAGACTCTGTCAAACGCTTTGGAGATGTCAAGGGCCACAGTTTGGTCTTCGCCGTTTTTGTCGAGGGCCTGGTGTATACACTCAGTTTTAGTCGTGAGCATATCAGCAATAGACCTCGTGAAGCGGAAGCCATACTGCGGAAGCCATACTGCGGAATCCATCATCATCGGCGTTGATGATGGCTTCGAACACTTTGCCAAAGTCCGGTAGGAGGCTGATAGGGCGATAATTAGCGGAGTCAGAGGGTTCTCTAATATTTTTATATAAAGTAACCACGGAAAAGGATTTCTAGCAGGCAGGAAAGCAAGAAGCAGAAAAGCAGAAGTTATAGATTTTATAGAGAACAGAGGAGAGTTCAGGAGCACATTTCTTTAGGACAATGATGGGTATTCCGTCACCACCGCTCGCCTTATGGGGGTCAAGCTTAGAAATTATTTTGGAAACCACCGAGGGAGTAATTAGCATGTCAGTCAGTTGGGCCTGGGTTCGGAGAGGGAAGTCGGGTACAGATACTCCAGACGAGGGAAATGAATTAAAATGAAAACTATTTATATTAAAGATTATAAGAGCATTATGCTAGACCAAGTATGTTAATTTTGATTTAGGTAAAAAAAGAAGAAGAAATAATAAAAAAAAAATAGAACCCAAATGATAAAAACTAGGACTAGATTGAAAAAGGCTATAAGGAACGGCAGGTATTATACTAAATATTTAATAGTAAAGAGCTAATGAGTAATTAAATCAATTATATTCGGGGAAATTAATTATAGATAAATGAAATTTAATTTCAAATTAAAGGCACCTACTAATATCCGACACTTAAACTGGAAAATGCAAGGGTTTAAGCAGGGTAACATGATTATTGTACTTAATTATACTGCAAAGAAAAAGAAAGAAAAAAAATCTATTTAACGGAAATCTAAATTGAGGTTATATTTAAGGGGGTTTATATCTAAAAATAAATTTTCAATTAAAAAATTTGTATTCATGACATTTGCTTGTGCATCCTTTTTTAAGTTTAAACGGACATGCCTCCCAAAACTACCATACGAACGCGGGTGTCACTCAAGGCTCTATCCTATATCCTACGCTCTTTCTGATCTACATTAATGATCTCACAGATGCTATAAGATCCAAAGTAGGCATGTATGCCGATGACACCACACTTTACTCTCGCCTCCATCAAAAATCTAATGTGGGCGACCAATCGAACCTCGCTGCCGAGCTTCAGAGGGACCACCAATCCGTAGTTGACTGGAGTAAGAAATGGCTCGGAAATTTTAATGCATCCAAAAAGAAGTTGCTATCAATTAACCATCATAGACAATCGCTCCTACCTCCCATAAGCATGGAACAGGCTTGCCTCCCTGAGAGTAAAATACTACGCTTCTTTGGCCTCAGAATCTCAGCGGATCTCAAGTGGAATGACTATATCGAAACCATTGCTAAATCCGCTGCTATGAAAGTCGTTTCTCTGTGAAGGGCTCGGAAGTTTTTCCCGTCTTAATCCATCCTGCACTTAGATCATTAGGTGCTATTTAGTTTGCTCAAACTTTGTATTGAGCGCTTTCTGTTAGACGATTACTCGTGTCGGGTTTTTTCTTTAGGTTTCGTGCCCTAAGCTCTTTTTTTTACAACCATTTTTTCCTTCGTTCGATAGTTTTCGAGGTGAGTATAATTATAATCTCGTTTATATATATATATAATTTGTTACGAAATGGATTAATTCTATCATATATTTACTAGGTTTGGATCCTGCTGGAGGACGCATATTTTTCTAAAATAATTTCTTGATTATTCAGGACGGCAGATACAAATAAATGTAGTATTTAACTATAAAAAACGAAATTGCTATACGAATACGAGTATACATTAAAAATAATGTTTAAACAAATAAAGTGAATATATATATATATATTCGTCATCTACATACAAGCCTGTTTCGCTGTATCACAGCTCATTAGTTTGGATAGACATCCACTTGTCTTCGGCCGGGATCAAATCTCAACCGATTTGGTGTCACTTAAGTCGTTAACACTTAACCATAGGCGCATGGAATCAGCGAAGGCAAAATTTAGCGTGTTATTTATAAGCGCTTTATGCACACGCCAGTCACCAAAAGAACTCAATCCATTGCTTAAGAGTAATGCATAAATCGTAGAACGGGTAGCTTTTTTAAAAAATTTTCCTCCCTTGGGAGTTCAATCTTAATGAGAGAATAATATATTCGTCATCCACATAAAAGACAGTTTTGCAGTACCACAGAATATCAGTGTGGCTAGACATCCACTTGCCACCGGCCGGGATCGAAACTCGACCGATTTGGTGGCAGTCGGAGTCGCTAACCCCTAAGCACATATAGGCACATGGAATTAGAGTAGGAAAATTTTACTGTGTTATATATAAGCGGTGTGTACACACGCCAAAAACAACTGGCAATAATAGCCTCATCTACAAGCACACAGGCAAAAAATAATGTAAGGTATATATATATATATATATATATATATATATCTTTGAAGAAAAGAAACAAATGAGAAAGAAGAGATGGATTCATACCTTTCCTAAATACAACTAATTTCTCTCTGTTCCCGAGATGTTAAAAATTTCAACGCAAAATTGGTAGCAAGATTTTTCAGTTGAAATAGCTAGATGTAACCGCAAATTCTATGCTAACAGTTTCTTCACTCATGTGCGAGACGCGCTTGTAGAATTTTCTTCGGGGTTCTTTTTTGAAAGTTAAATTAGATTATCAGAAATTTATATACAAAGCCAATCGTTATCTTCTTACTTCATAACTCTTGTTTTTGTATTGTTCTTTCTCATTAATAGCATTATCCCATATACTTAGTCAGTAATCCCATGTGTAGTAGTGGCTTTATTGCCTTATTAACGCAAACATAAAGCTACCTCTACAGTGTGGAGGATGAAAAGAAAGAGTATAAAACGATAATAGATAAAAATAAGCTGAGAAAAGTATATTATGAGTAGGATGTTAGCCAATAGACGTTGAGCCCGACATTGAAACGAAGGAGATAAAACATAACAACAGAAATAGGTAGAGAGGACATAGAAAAGAACGAGACGATGTCAGTAAGATAAAAGGGAAGAGCTCGACACAATCAATAAGAACGGAGACACAAGCAGAGTGAAAAAAGAAAGAAACGAAGAATAGAACACGAGAAGGGGATGCGAAAGGCAAGCGAATTTGCGCCCAATGCTTGTACAACATGGCGTCATCAGGAGTCATTTCAGAGCGAATTCACGTTTTAATCAAATTGCTGCTTGCATTTCATAGAATTCAATGGATGTCGCGTTTCCGCATTTACTTTCGTCTTGAGCAGCGATCGGTTTAATTACTCCATCGCCTATTAAAAACATTTTATCCGTCACTTAAAATGAATGCTTACGCGTTTTTTCTTTTTTGTTAGTCAAGTATTTATTTCATCAGCATCCAATTGCATTCATTCGCATTTTCGTTTCTTTGCGTCTCTTTGGAGACGAAAATAATAAGGTCATTTGTTAGCAGAAGAGGGAACTTTTGTTTATAATTCTTTAGCATGTTTGGCACAAGGCCTAAATTATGGACCATCAAACAATATTCAACCAGACGAACTTGGATTTAAATATTAGTGTAGATTGGTAAAAGGCCAATTGTCTGCGGAATTCGATATAAAAAATCAAATTCCGTGTAATGTTCAACCGGACTACATCGATCGGTAGCCCCTTCTTGTTGGTTAGCAAGATTACTCAAGTTTAGTAAAAAGACAAATGTATGGGGAATACAGTAAAAATCAAACACGTTTCCGTGCAATGATCAACTGGTCTACCTCGATTAAAAGCAATTGCTAGTTGGATTGCAAGCTTAGCCAAATTTGATATAGGGACAAATTTATAAGACATGCTGTATGAATTAAACACGAAACCCGACAATGCCAAATAGTTTCTTGTTTATTAAACTTACATTAAATTGGTAACATGAAAAATATATGGGGAACTCAATAAGAAACTAACTCGAATTCATGAAATGTGTAACTAAACTACATCGACCCGAAAAACTTCCTAAAAAGCTTAGCATTATCTTAGCATAAACTAGAAATTGCTGGCTAAATAAACACGTCATAGAAATAAATATAAATTGCAATAATTATCTTATTCATCTATTTGGTCACAATAAGGTTTTTTTAATTTGGCTAAGCAGTTACCTTTTTCCCCAACCTACCACTACTAACCTAATGGTCAAGTCACATACCTCCCACTACCATAGAATAAATTACTACTAAGATTCCGCTAGCATAACCCTTTAAAAGCCAATATCCCCCAGCCCCTTTCTTTACTAGACCAAGCCTCCGGCATTAGAACTTTCCTCATTCTTTGTTTAAACGGGGTTAACAATACATGTCTTAAACTGACATGTTGAAAATGGCTAATTTGCCTCTAAATTTTATATATATATATATATATATATATATATATATATATATATGAAAATAAATTGGATAAATTTAAAAATCCATTGGTGCTTATTTATTTCGTGATTATTTGAAAAAATATTCAACTTATCAGCCCGGAATTTTGTTTACAAAAAAGAATGAGATTAGATTTATCTAGCCGGAAAGAATAGTGGGGAAGAGAAAGAAGGAAAACTATTTATTGTTAAGAGAGG
Source organism: Ascarosepion bandense (assembly GCA_037127315.1). NCBI lineage: Eukaryota > Metazoa > Mollusca > Cephalopoda > Sepiida > Sepiidae > Ascarosepion > Ascarosepion bandense. Next base: position 967,301 of record JBBBDQ010000221.1, read on the forward strand.
GGATCAGATATACAATTTCGTTCTGATGAGTTTAATATTTTTAAAATATTCATGAAATAAATTTTCACCAACGGATTTATAAATTTGTCTAATTGATTTTCATTATAATACCGTTCATTTCTAGCATTAAGTTCTCATCGGATTACGAGCGCGCTCCCCGTTGAATTAACCTTACAAATTACCAAGATACTGCTTAATTATATATATATATATATATAAAAGAATCATATTTTACTAATAAAAGGGGATACAAAAGTATCAAAACGTTTAAAATTTCTTAGGCGCCTTTCGACCGACCCTTATATAGCACTAAAAATTGTCGGTAGAAAATATAAGACTGAGTAACTAATAATAAAAAAAAAATATTTTTTTCATATTTTTATATATATTATATTACGTCTAATACACGACTCGGAATTTCATGCACTACGCAATCATCAGCTGCGTAGTTTTAGATTTGAATTTTGTTGTTTGGACCTAGCTTTTTTTAAGATCATTATAAATTATAAATCTGGAATGTAATTTGTTTTTCATACATTAAATTTGTAATTTTGATTTCATTTTTAGGTTTCCATATAAAATAAATTAAAATTATACATTTAATATATGAAAAAATGTTATATGAGTTCCACTTATATCTAGTGAGAATCTGTGTCTCGATAGACGTTCTAGGCAAAGAAAAAAGAAAGAAGTCTGAAGACGGAGATGGTTAAAGATGTCCAAGAAAGTAAAGAAGAAAAATTTTTAAAAATGGAAGAAAATGAAAGAAAATATTAGAAGCAGAAGAGGAAGAAAAATAAAATAAAAATGGTTGAATGTAAATGTAGAAAGCAAGTAAGAAAGACAAATAGGAAGAGGGGAAAAATGGCAAGAAAGAGTGAAAAATAACCACTGGAAGAAAATTTAAAAAAAATTAAATTAAATTAAATAAAGAAAAACAGATTATTATGAAGAAGTAAATGAAAATTAAGAAGCAAAAGAAATAGAAAGAAAAACGAAGAAATTGTAAAAAGAATATAAGGAAGAAAAGGAATGTAAAATAAGAAACGAAGAAGGAAAGGAAAACAAAGAAAGAAAAGTAATGTAGGTCAAAAGACGCATAGGTATTAAATGAAGAATGACTTTTAAAAAGTGGAAATATGTTGAAATTAACCAGATACTGAAATTTAAATACCTGGGAAATGTTCTAACAGAGGAAAGAGTGACACTGAAATTCGAAGGCGCATTGGCATGGCCAAGGATGCATTCCCGAAGCTAAAAAGAGTATTGAGAAACAGGAAAGTTTCGTTGGAAATAAAGAAAAGATTACTGGATTATTATGTGATGTCTGTTCTTCAATATGGCAGAGAATGCTGGACAATCTCATCAAGGATGAAGGAAAAACTTGAAGCAACCTAAAAGGATATTGAGGATATTATGGACAGAACATTTTAGCAAAGACGGAGTTTTTGGAGAGGATGAAAACGAAAAGAAATTTATACTTAACTCAAGGAAAAGACAGTTGAAGTTTCTGAGAAATGTAATGAGGAACGAAGGCTTTGAGAATCTGATTATCACAGAACAGATATATGGAAAGAGAGACAAGAGATAGCCATATTTTATGGACTTGGGCAAATAGTTGACAGGGCGGGTTTTCGGAGAGGTAACAAGAAAAAAGATGTTAAGAACTTCAAGTGGTGGGAAAAAGAAAACTGAATTTATGGTAAGCAGTAAATGGAGGAACCCCATAATGCCAACAACAGGCCTAAGTACCTGGGAAGTGTTCTAACAGAGGACGGAAAGAGTGACACTAAGATCTGAAGACGTATTGGCATGACCAAGGATGCATTCCAAAAGATAAAAGAGTATTGAGAGACAGGAAGTTTTTTTTTAAACAAAGGAGCGAACGAAGGAAAGCGAGAAGTAAGGACTAAACATAAACTACAAGAAAACTGATTTCATAGTCATCGATAAAATTGTAGACCAAAATGCCAACTGCAAGTCGGGAATACTGAAATTAACCAGGTACAGAAATCTTAATACTTGGGAAGTTTTCTTACAGAGGACGGAAAGTGTTCTTACAGAGGACGGAAAGTGCGACACTGAGATCCGAATGTGTATTGGCATGACTAACGATGCATTCCAAGGACTAAGCAAAGTATAGAGAGACAGAAAAATTTCTTTGGAAACAAAGAAAAGAGTATTGGACTGTTGTGATACTTGTCCTTCTATATAGCAGAGAATGCTGTACAGATGAAGGAAAGACTCAAAAGAACAGAAATGTGGTTCTACAGTAGGATGCTGAGGATACCATCTACTGAACATATGAGCAACGACAAGGTTTTAGAGAAGATGCAAACAAAAATGAAACATACTTGACATCAGAAACAGACAGCTGAGGTTTCTGAGACACGTAATGGGGAAGGAAGGCTTGAAGAATATAACATTCACTGGGCAAATAGAGAGAAAGCGAGATAAAAGAAAATAGCGAGAAACATACTCGATGGGCTTAAGCAAGTGTATGGCGGAGCGAGTTTCGAGAGAGATACCAAGAGGGGACAAGTAAAAGTCCATGATCACCTACTTCCTAAAAGGACATATCACAAAAAAAAGGCGTAAACAAAAAATTAGATAAATAAAAAAATAGAATAGGTAAAGATTGGAATATAGAAATGATTTTCTTCATTTTTTACCATTTTTGTTTTATTTTGGGGAAAAAGTGGCTTTCATAAAACATATCCAGTACAGAACATTAAGAAATATCATTTAATCACGGCAGTGGTTGAATATATGCTTAAGTCTGACACTGAGTAAATCTAGGCAGATTTCAAGATTAACCCCTAATTCAGTTCGCAATAAAATTTCAAACAGTTTACAGAGTTAGATAGGACACCTCCTTAGCTACATTAAAAAAAAATTGAATATTGGTTCAGTAGAAAAAATTTATATCAAGTCCGAAAAGGGAAACTAACTATATAAGTACGTAAGTGAGTGATTAACGCTTCTAATAATAAATCTTATATTTTATAACGTTTTGTTTAATATTTTTGCATGCGGTTTTCAACAATTAAATTCTGATGATATCTTTTATCATTTTTGTCGATCAAACTTTGACAAACTTATCATTTTATTAGAATAGATTATCAAAATAGATTATCAGAATTAATTATAAATAATCATTTTTACTGTTTTTTCAAATTAATTGCATATATGTTTTATTTTTAATATATTTGAATGCTGTTTCACCATTACATTTATATTAAATTAATAGTAATTTCTAGAAAAATCGTGGATCGCATGGAAAAAAGCAGGCATTAAACGTAATATTCTTAAGATTATATTAGACTTGGAAAAGAACTGGGCAAGTTATTAAAAGGAAAAGATATTTTATTGAAGTAAAAAAATAAGAAATTTCTTACTTAAAATATTTCAGCTAAAAATAAAATTTGAATGCAGTAATTGCTTACATTTTACATCACTACAATATATTGTCCTTTACTTTTTAAGGTTTAATAACTTGTCCTGTTGTTTTAATAAAACTAGTAATGGCTGTAGTTTCTAAAAAGAAAATAAGTCACAAATAAACTAACAACAATTTTCAAGGAGGAATCGACTACAAAATAATTTTTCCGATACCCACAAATGACAGTCACGCATCTTTTGCAGAGGCACAAGACAATTTTTTTTTTATTTCGTTCCCTTCATTCTTCTTCGTGCTATTAATTATTAGTTTCCTTTTTCGTCTCCATAATCATTTTATTTTATTTTTCGTTTATTTTTCTTCATTTTTCTTCTTCGTTTTATACATTTTTAGTTTCCTTTTTCGTCTCCATAATCATTTTATTTTATTTTTCGTTTATTTTTCTTCATTTTTCTTCTTCGTTTTATACATTTTTAGTTTCCTTTTTCTTCTCCATAATCATTTTATTTTCTTTTTCATTTCTTTTTCTTCATTTTTCTTCTTCGTTTTATGCATTTTTAGTTTCCTTTTTCGTCTCCATAATCATTTTATTTTATTTTTCATTTATTTTTCTTTATTTTTCTTCTTCGTGCTATTAAATATTAGTTTCCTTTTTCGTCTCCATAATCATTTTATTTTCTTTTTCATTTATTTTTTCTTCATTTTTCTTCTTCGTTTTATACATTTTTAGTTTCCTTTTTCTTCTCCATAATCATTTTATTTTCTTTTTCATTTATTTTTCTTCATTTTTCTTCTTCGTTTTATACATTTTTAGTTTCCTTTTTCTTCTCCATAATCATTTTATTTTCTTTTTCATTTATTTTTCTTCATTTTTCTTCTTCGTTTTATACATTTTTAGTTTCCTTTTTCGTCTCCATAATCATTTTATTTTCTTTTTCGTTTATTTTTCTTCATTTTTCTTCTTCGTTTTATACATTTTTAGTTTCCTTTTTCGTCTCCATAATCTTTTTATTTTCTTTTTCGTTTATTTTTCTTCATTTTTCTTCTTCGATTTATACATTTTTAGTTTCCTTTTTCTTCTCCATAATCATTTTATTTTCTTTTTCTTTTATTTTTCTTCATTTTTCTTCTTCGTTTTATACATTTTTAGTTTCCTTTTTCTTCTCCATAATCATTTTATTTTCTTTTTCGTTTATTTTTCTTCATTTTTTCTTCTTCGTTTTATACATTTTTAGTTTCCTTTTTCGTCTCCATAATCATTTTATTTTCTTTTTCGCTTATTGTTCTTCATTTTTCTTCTTCGTTTTATACATTTTTAGTTTCCTTTTTCGTCTCCATAATCATAATATATAATATATATAATAATATTGTTTTTATGGTTTATTTTTCTTTATTTTTCTTCTTTGCTTTATTCATTTTACGTTTCTCTAATCATTCTCTTTTCTTTCTTTATTGCTATTAATTTTTTTTCTCTTTAAATCGTTTTACTTTTGTGTTTGTCTAATACGCTTTTCAGGCATTTTTGTTTTCCTGTCTTTCTTCACTTTTTCTCTCCTCTTTTATTTCCTTTCTTCTTCCCTATTTTATAATTCTTTTTTTCTGCTTTTCTTCATTTTTGACTGCTTTTTTATCACTCTTTATCTTCTTCTATTTTTCTTTTAATTCTTTCCTTTGGTTTCATTTTCACATTTATTTTCTTTATTATTCTCTTGTCCTTCTTTTTCCTCTTTTTAACTTAATTTTTTGTTTTTTCTTTCAATTCTCCTTTTATTTTGTTTTCTTCTACTTTCTCATCTATTTTTCATTTTTATCCTTTTTTCATTTTCTTAGATTTTCCCCTTATTTCTCCTTCTTCTTCGTCTCCTCTTCCACCTCCTTGTTCTTCTTCCTCATCTTTATCTTTTTCTTCTAATCATTTCTTTAACTCTTCTGCAATCTGTATGTACATAGAGCCATTTAGTTCAATAACGCCTGCTCGAACACCAACCATTATACTAAAGCTACTTGTTGAATACTTTTATTTTAAGAAGTATGTAAGCGCATGCTCACGCGCGCACATCCGTGTGCACACACATTCACATACATACACGCATAAACACTGAAACACAATTATGTAACGATGCTTACTTAGATATAATAGTTATTTAACAAAACAGAAATGGCCGCTCAAACGATTGCTAGTTATACCAACACCGTTCCTCTGTAATAGTACGCACACACATATACACGCAGCACAACAAAAAATGTATAAGTATTGTTCAATTAATAAACTTTTAATTAAACATCATCATTATTATTATTATTAAGTATTATATTTTAGTGGCTATACGTCCTCGTGTTTTTATCACTGAATTTAATATCTACTGGTGTAGAAATCAAAACTCTTATTAAAGATATTGATACTCTCGCCGAGAATTTAACATGCATATATTGTTTCTTTAACTAAAGATTCGATATTAAAGTCAAGCACACTTTGCCATTAAGCTATGGGAATTATTTTCAATGCAGAAATGAAAATGAAAATGGCCAAAATAAAGGATATGTGGGTTGTACAGAAGGCAGTGTTTTTAAAATAAATAGTAGAATAATTAATCACCATTATAAATGGAATTTGCAAATATTGTATGAAGCTAGCTAGCTACTTGCGGAAAATGAGAGAAAAGAATAGAAAAAACTACTATTTAACACTGGAGTATTTTGAAAAAGACCAGGCCGAACAATAGCGGAAATATTAGGTTGTCCTAAAAGTTCGTAAACACTTGCGAAAAATTGAATTTTTATGCAATTTTGCGTTTATATTGTTATAATGATCTTCATCTTTGTATTCCAGATAGCAATTGATAAAACTGAGCTGCGAGTTTTGATTCGTTATTGCTGGAATCGAGGTCTTTTAACCAGAAAAGCTGCAGAAGAGATTTATGCTGCCGAAGGTAAAGGAACAATTGCATATGAGGCGATCTCAAAGTGGTACAAGCGTTTAGATTTTGGAGACATGAGTCTTGAAGATAAGCTTCGTTCTGGACGGCCGTTAAAGTTGGATGGTGGAGACTTGCAAACTGGGTTGAACATTGCGCCTTCATCGAGCACTCGAGAATTGGCTCATGAGCTTGGAGTTGGCAAATAGACAATTCACCGACATTTGAAGCAACTTGATTTTGTTCACAAAAAGCCGCGCCAAGATCCGCACGAACTCACGGAAGTACAAACCAACAGACGAGTTGAAATTTGCCGTCAATTGCTCAGCAATCCATTGAACGAGCGTTTTTTGGAAGCGCATTGTGACATCCGACGAGAAATGGGATTATCTGGTCCAGTACAATCGAGACAAGCGATGAGTTCAGAAAGGGAAAGAGACACCGTCGGTTCCAAAACAAGATCGATTCGGCAAAAAAGTCATGTTGTGCGTTTGGTGGAACTTTGAAGAAATCGTGCATTTTCAGTTGGTTCCGAATGGTCGTGCCATCAGTGCCGAACTTTACTGTCAGCAACTTGAGCGGGTCTACGAAAAGTTGAAGCAAAAATACTCTGATCAACCAAAAGCGCGCTTTGATGCAGCAGTACAATGTCAAGCCACACACCACCAGGAAGACCAAAAACAAGTTTGAAAAGCTGGACGGCGTTGAGGTTCTGCCACATCCAACCTACAGTCCTGACTGTGCTCCATCAGATTACGGACTTTTCCGATCAATGCAACACTTTCTGAAGGGCCACCGATTCGACTCATTTGATGAAGTCGAGAAAGTGTGTCAAGAATTATTTGATTCGAAGCCGGCTGAATGGTACTTTGACCAGATCTGAAAGCTTGCAGATCGATGGCAGAATGTCTTGGAAAATGATGGTGTTTATTTTGAGTAAATAATTTTTGTTGCTTTTGCGAGTAAAATTTCAATTTTTTGCAAGTGTTTTCGGTAACCTTAGATTAGTTGGCGAATAAAATTTCAATTTTTTGCAAGTGTTTACGAACTTTGACAACCTAATATGATGTGCACATTTTGTTAGAAAGAAAAGAAGCGTATGATTTTGTGTCTCTTGCAGTTGCACGGAAGCAGCAGCAAATCTGGGGAAGAAAGAAAAACAAACGTATTATTCATATATAAGTTTCAAAAACTGGAATCGTGCTGCAAATGAGATGAGAAGAAAGCGTAAGATCTTGTCTCGTGCAATTACTCGGAAGCAGAAACAAATCGGGGAAAGAAAGAAAAACAATCATCTTGTTCTTATATAAATTCCAAGACTGGAAACTTCCAGTAGCTGAGAGGACGAAGCGTAATATCTAGTCTCTCTTGCACTTACTCGGAACTAGCAATAAATCTGGGGAAGAAGGAAAAATAAACGTAATCTTTATATATAAGGTTTGAGACTGAAATCTTCCAGTAGATAAGATCATGAAGCGTAAGATCTTGTCTCTCTGGCAGTTACTACGAAGCAACAACAAATCAGTGTAATAAACGTATTCTTTATATATAATCTTCCAGTAGTTGAGATGACAAGGCGTAAGACTTTGTCTCACTTGCAATTTTTCAGCAGCATAAAATTTGTGGAAGAAAAACAAACGTATTCTATATACACAAGATCCAAGAATGGAGTCGTCCAGTAGATGAGATGACGAAACGTAGGATCATTTATCTCTTACAATTAGTCGGAAGAAGCTACAAATCTGGAGGGAAAACAAACATATTCTATCCATGTAAGGTTCACGACTAGAATTTTTCTGTAGATGAGATGAGAAAGTGTAAGATCTTGTCTCACTTCTAGTTACTCGGAAAATGCTATAAATCTGGGAAAGAAAAAAAAAGAAACTTTTTTTTTTCATGCATAAGTTTCCCGACTGGGATCTTCCAGTAGATGAGGTGACGAAGCTTATGATCCTGTCTCTCTTGCAGTTACTCGGGAGCAGTAATAAATCTGAGGAAGAAATAAATAGAAACGTATTCTTTATATACAGGTTTCAAGACTGGAAACTTCCAGTATACGAGATGGTGAAGTAAAATTTTGTTTCTCTTGCAGTTACTCGGAAGTAGCAACAAATCTGGGGAAGAAAGAATAACAAACGTTTTCTTAATATGTAAATTCCAAGACTGAAAACTTCCAGTAGCTGAGAAGATGAAGTATATGATCTTGTCTTCCTTGCAGCAACAACTCTAGGGAAAAAGAAGAACCAAGTTATTTTTTTCATGTAAGGATCAAGTTTGGAATTTTCCAGTAGATGAGATGACACAATGTAATTATCTTTTCTCTCGGAATAAGCTACAAATCTGGGGAACAAGAAACGTTTTCTTTGTATTTAAGTTTCAAGACTGGAATTTTCCAGTAGATGAGAAGACAGTGTAATATCTTGGTAGGTATTTGGAAGAAAGCGCAAATCTGGTGACGAAAGAAAAATAAAAGTGTACTCTATATATAAGGTGCAAGACTACAGTCTTACGGCAGATATCAAGTCAGGATCTATTGCATTACACATATTTCTTCGGTTTATGCTAATAATCTCCAGATGAATAGCAGTGGTACCAGGCAAGATATGACAAAATTAGTCAACACACGGACGAATGATAGTTTTATAAATATGCAAGATGGAATATGACGATTAAATATTTAGGATGTGGGGGAAGAATAGCAGAAAAAGAAATGTTGCTAAGTGCGACAATATCTTTCGTCCAGGTTCAGAAGGTACAACATAAAATATAGAAAAAAGTAACTGTTAAGAAAATTCATATTTTTGTCGTCTTTCGTACTGTTCTAACTCTTTACTTAGATGTTCGATCATTGATGTTATCAGCATACATTTTCTTTAAAATCATTTCACTCCAAGTTAGGCAAGACCGTTACTAGTGCACAGGTGATTACAATAAGACTGGGTACAGAAGTTATTGTAGAAACGATAAAAAGAGGAATGGGATTCAAGAACATAGAAAATAGCTTCAAGAAGATAGAAGATAGCAATTGACGTTGCACTGACATTTTTTTGAGATCGTAGCTATCAAGGAAGCAAGTGAACGCAAGCAATTAAACGGCGGGTAGTGCAAGAAAAGTAACTGTTGGAGTAGAAATGGCTGTTACATTTAATTATTTCAACTTAAAAACAGTTGGGCGTAGATGCCATTCAGGTAGCACGTTTAAGTTCACATGGTTGGAGCACCAGGGAAAGAGCTCGTCATAGGAGAAGCCATGAAAATATTTATAGAAAAGACAGGGAATCCACGTCACGTCGTTAAGAATGTGACTGAAGTCGAGATGCCAAGTTAAGACCGATTATATTGCAGATCGTTTTCTTTTTACTTTTGACGAGAAACTCGAAGTGAATAGCAGAACACCCAAGCAGATATGGCAAGGGTATCCAATGCAAGGACGTATGACAGATTTATAAGTGTGTAGAACAATATTGTTGTTGGTCCAAGTTTCCTATCCATCTGTGAGAAAATTGTCCATCATTTATTGCCATATTAGAGATTAGATATTACCTACACAAAATGCAAAACTTTTTATACAATCCTTCATTTCTTTAAAAAAAATAGAGTAATTTTCTTTTTTTCAAGTAAAAGATAAAAATTTAATAACTACATTGTGTTTTTTTCACTCTGCATCGTCTTAGTACCAAAAATTTGAATTTGGTTAGTCTGCGTACCATACATTTTGTTTACTTATGAATATTTTTTATGAGAAACATATTTTCCTTTCACCATTATCTCCCAAAATGATGGTACTCAATACAAGGGAATCATAAAAAAGGATTATATCTTTCGTATAGAATGTGACAGCAAATACATTCTATACAATCTGATTTCCGCAGAATTGAAAATAAAATCCCCTGTGAAATCCAATTGAACGATCCAAAACAATCTTCTAAATTGTCAAAATTATTTTAATTAAAAAAAAAAACAGAAACACCATTTTACAATTTATTACTTGACAACATCCAACTCATGACCTATCTCTCACTGAAATAAAATGGGATGAAATAGATGAGTTTGCAAAGAAATAGCCAAAGTATGAGAACGAGTTTTCCAATACTTAAATTCTTCTTGGGAAGGTTTGTTATATCCTTTTTTTCCTCAAAAATGTTAGAAAGAATTTGTAAAGCAATAATTAAAGCAGGTGGTGGTTTTATTGACGACAAAATAGTTTGATGCTGTTGTATGACAATTTTTAGTGCTCATGATTGTTCAAATAAAAGCAAACCCACTGTAGTTACTGAAACTTTATCTTTTACTTTAAAAACAAATTAAAATATTTCCTTTTAAGGATTTTTTTTAAAGCAATACAGGGTCGTCCCATTTTTTTTTTTGTGTGTGTAATGTAGCTTTTTAGAATTCTTTCATTCCTTCTTAGCAGAATGTCCTAACTTTTAATACATTACTTATTTTCTAAAAGACCCCTTTATGTCTCTTCTGCTGAAAACCACGCATTCTGTTTGTTCCATTATCATGATAAATAAGAAAGTACGCCAGAAAGACTTGTTTGAAATACTCGACAACCTTGACATATTCTGGAAAGACATTAGTTATGAAGAACCTATCCAGGAAGCAAAACCGCCCGTATACGGACAGGAAATTAATTCAGCAGATACACAAAAATAGAAAGGAGTATAAGACAAGGAAGTGTCTTCTCACCGGGTTTATTCAACGTGTACAGCAAAACAGTTCTGAGAGAGCTAGAAGTCTTGCCAGTATTCGTCATTGGCGCCCATAATCTGAAAAAAAAATATAAGATACGCAGATGATTCAGTGTTGATAGCAGACACGAAAAAAACTGGTAGCGAGGGAAATTGAGAATAAAGGGCTAGACATAAACATGTTCATCAGCGAAAAGAGAAGCCCGAAATACAAACTGCCGATCGGGGATACTAAAATCAAACAGAAATGAAACTGTTCTGAGAGAAAAGAAAATGTGAAACTGCGATCCCGAGGCGCATTGGTATGCCCAAGGACCCAAAGATAAGCTGAGTATTGACAGACAGGAAAAATTCGTTGAAAACAAAGAAAAAATCTTTAGACTGTTACGTGGTATCTGCCCTTCTATATGCAAGCAAATAATGGATAATCTCCTCAGTGATGAAACAAAGACTCGAAGCAACAGAAATATGGTTCTACAGAAGGATGTTTAGGATACCATTGACCGAACATGTGAGCAACGACAAGGTTTTGGAGAAGATGCAAACAAAAAAGAAACTGATGTTTCTGGGAAACGCAATGCGAAAAAAGGGCTAGAATAATCTAACACTCACAAGATGGATAGAGGGAAAGAGAGACAGGGGACAACAGAGTGAGACATATTTGATGGGCTTGAGCAAGTGGATGGCGGAGAGGAGACTGGGAGAGAAACCAAGAGGAAAAAAGATTTAAGATCGACAAGAAATAAGGGCAAGAGGAAGTCCATGATCGCCTACGCCGTGAAGAAACACGACACATAAAGAAGAAATATATTCTAGCCCATAATTCCTTGTTACTCACGTGTCCATGTTTTACTTAGCATTCCTTGGTGGAAACATTTTTTTCTTTTTTTACCTTCAATGTTATTGCACTAATGAGAGAGCATATTACTGAGCAGTTCAATAAAATGTTATTTCTTGCTCAAGAAACTATATAAGACAGAATTTCTAAGCCTGTGCGATTTTTGCTCATCGGTTGCTGATTAAAACTATTGGATAGAAAATTTCAAAATATTAAGATTTGGGCATTATATTTCATATAGTGACTGATATACCGCAAGACAAAATCAATCAACCAACCCAGCAGTAAAGTAATTTCAACAACTGTCGGGATTTCAAATTTTTAATTGCTCCTGTCTGCTTTCTTGTCGATGACACTTTTACGTCTCCACATTGCCGTGCCCCACGGTGAGATGAAGAGCGTAACTTTACGGGAAGATTGGAATTTGTGAATGACGGTTTCAAATAGAGGGACAATAGAATACGATATACTATTTTATCAACGCTTTCTGTAATTAAAATAAAATAAGCTCTATTCTGTCAATATGATGCTTATTGGTAGAAAATCCTTATAATTTTTTTCAGCGCTTTTCTAGGTCACACTCTGATGCAGCCCGAGCCAGTTTAACTCCCAGCGCATATGGTGGATAATGACCGCCTGCATCATCTACTCAAGATCCCTCCCTACCAACAAACCTTAATATGAAAAACTCAAATCACCAAAATCTCTTAACATTTCTTTTACTTCGTACTAACATTTGTAGTGCAGAAGCTCTCCTCCACGAAAAGTCCCCTGACATTAACCTCAACTCATCAACTGCCTCCTCTGACTTCTCGATCCCTGGTTATCTTCCCCTCTTAAGGAAGGATTCCATTGTCCTTATGCAAGGGCTAGGGGTCTACGTTAGTGAACACCTTCCTGTAGCTAGGGTGACATCGCTCGAATCCCCTGACCACAATTATTTATGTCTCAATCTGTCATTTCTCAGTTCGGTTAGCTACCTTTTCTTCCTTTACTGTTCCCTCGCCTCTCCCGACTGCCCCCTTCTAGACAGCATTTCTGACAATACAGATAAGGCTACTTCCTCCCACCCATTCGCATACATATTTGTATTCGGAGATCTTAACGCCCAACATGCTGAGTGGCTTAAAGACTGTTACTGATTCAGCTGGCATCCACGCCATGAACTTTGCCATTTCCCATTCCCTTACGCAAGTAGTGGGCTTCCCCACACGTTTTCCCAGCATTCACTCTGGACATGCATCTCTACTAGATCTATGCTTTACCTCTGCACCTGACTCCTGTCAAGTCTCGCAGCTTTGCCCTCTAGGCAACTTCGATCATGCTGTTGTCTCTCTTAATATTTCTCTCCACTCTCACTCCCCCCAGAAGCCTCCTACCTATAGGATCTCCTACTGCTACCAAAGAGCTGACTGGGACCTCTTTCGCGATTTCCTATGCGACGTCCATTGAGGAAAAGTGTTCGATCTCCAAGTTGATGACTGTGCCTTTGAAATTACTTCCTGGGTGAAAGCTAACATGGATGTCTTCATACCTACCAGGAAGTTTCGTCTCAAATCTCATTTCACCCCTTGGTTCTGACCTGCCTATTCGGCCGCCATTTCCCACAGAAACCACTATTAACGAACATATCGGATACATTCATCTGAGCACAATAGGCGCCTATTCACGTCTGCACGTAATGAGTGCAAGAGAATCCTGAATGCCGCCAAGCATTTGTTTGCTGAGAGAATGAGACAGTGCCTAGCTGACCGCAAGTTTGGCTTCAAGGACTATTGGCAATTATGCAAACGGGTACTGAACAATAATAATTCCTCTGTCCCTCACGTAATCAATGAATTTGAGGTCCTCACAGCATCAACCGACAAGGCCGAGTGCTTTGCTCGCAGATTCTCATCTAACTCCACATTTGACTCATCTGGAGTACCCGCACCCGACTGCCCTTTTCGAACTGAGGCTAAACTGAAGGATGTATACATTACCCCGACAGTAGTATCTCGCGTAATATCAAAACTTGATCCCCTTAAGGCCAGCGGTGGTGATGGTATCCCGGTGTTTGTCCTTAAGAAATGTGCTCCCTGAACTTTCTTCTGTCCTCTTTAAACTCTATAACTACTGCATTACTGCTTCCTGTTTTCCTTCATGCTGGAATTATTTTTCTGTTGTTCCTGTATTTAAGAGCTCTGGTGAACCCTGGGACCAATCCAACTATCCAAGCCATATCAGTCTTCTACCAATGTTCAGGAAAGTGTTCGAGGCCATTATTAATGCTGAAATACTTCAACATCTTACTGCCAATAAACTATTCTCTGACAGGCAGTATGGCCTCCGCTTCGCCAGGTCCACGGACGACATGCTAACGACCATCACGGAGTTTATGTTCCAGGTCTTTGAGGAGTCCGGCGAGGCTCGTGCTGTTGCTCTGGATATCTCCAAGGCTTTTGACAGGATTTTGCACGTTGGCCTTCTACGCAGGCTACGGGGTTACGGTATTACCAGACGTTTACTTGATCTGATCCAATCTTTTTTTAAATTCTAGGCCCGACGCTATTCCTTATTTCCATAAATGATCTCCCAGACGAGATCAAGTTCCAAGTAGGCATCTACGCAGATGACAACACAATTTACTCTCGTATCAGTAAGAAATCCGGCGTGGTGGACAAATATAACCTCGCTGCAGATCTTGAGAGGGATTTACATTCTGTGGTGGATTGGGGTAAGAAGTGGCTTGTAAATTTCAATGCCTCTAAGACCAAGCAGCTGTCTGTCAAACATCACAAGCAACCTCTCCTGCCTCCCATAAGCATGAACCAAGTGAGTCTACCTGAGAACAATACACTGCGCCTTCTCGGCCTAACACTCTCTTCTGATCTCAAGTGGAACAACTACCGCCTTGATTTACAGTCAACATTGATCTTCAGAAATATAATTGTAATGTCAATCGTTATTTTATGGGTTCTTAATTCCTCTTTATTATTGTTCTCTGTCATTAATAATGTTTTATTCTAATTACTATAAAATTCTAAACTAGCAGCACGCACGATGAACGAATGTCCCTCTCCAAAAGTTACCGAGCCTTGAGAGAATATTGGTCCTCAAGCACACACCCGACCTCGAATATACCATCCATCTCTAAAGATGCAGGTAAAATGATCAGCTCCCTGTACCTGTCTCCTCATGGTATCGTCTATTTTTAGAAGAGCCTTGATCAGTGCGATAATAGTGTACTGTTGCCATATTTGAGTGGAAGCTGCCCAGTCTTCACTTACAATCTTGATAGTCTTTAAAAGCTTTTCGGTTTTGTTTTGTTTTGTTTTTTAATCATTTCGCCCCAAGTAAGGCGGTACTGTCACTGATGTACAGGGGGCTGCATAAGAGATTTAAAGTTTTAGACAAGAAAATAGTGAAGAGAAAGACGAACCAACTACAGGGGGTGAAAGAGAAACTGTAAGAGAAGGATGTGAACACAGGAGTGAAGACAGTTACGAATTCAAAGAGAAAGGAAAAGAACCAAGATACGCAGGTTGATGTGGGAAGGGCTGCAGTTAAGTGGATAAGAGATAGGAATTGGCTTTGCATTTAAATTCTCGGAGGTTGGAGCCGTCAATAAAGCAAGTATAAAGAATGGGGATCAGCGGCTGGGAAGCGCGAGAAACGAAGCTGATGATGTTGAATTGTCACCTGCATTTGGTTGATCTAACTGTAAAGGGGTGGCACCTTGATGCCAGTCTAGTTACCCGAGTAAATTCTTGTGGAGAGGGAACCAATGACCTAAATTCTTCTTAGCATGAAAATATTTATAGAAGAAACAGAGGGAAGCCACATCCCGCCGATAAGAAAGTGGCTGGAGTCGCGCTGCCAGGTCGGGACAAATCGCATTACAGATTCTCCTTTGGAGCCTGTTGAGAACACCGAGACGAACATCCAGGGCTCCTGGCCGGATATGACAACAATATTCCATGCACGGTCGAATGGTTGATTTGCGGAAAAATATTTCGTGGCCCAACACAGTGACCCAACCTTCTTAACAGTAGATTTAACTATTGATTCAATGTAATGATTCCACTTGAAGTCGGAAGAAAGGGTAAGGCCGAGACAGAAGAATTATTTTCCAACTTCCAAACCCTCTATTTTACAGATAGGATGCGGCGAGTTATGAAAGTTGACACTGCTCTGTGTCAACTTTCCATGGGAAGTGATTGGATGAACTAAATTCTTTGGTTTCGCGGTGTCTAACCTTCAAGTCTATGACCCGCCATGCCACTTATCTTGTAGCATAACACCCACATTTCCTCTCTATTCTATCGGTGAGTAGTAAGTTACACTCGAACAGATTCTTCTTGTGAACTACTGACCTGTGGAACAGACTCCAAAGAGAATGTTTTCCGTATGACTATTTAAACCTGTTCAAGTCTAGAGTTAACCTCAACTACTATTTAATGTAAGCATCTGTAAAGAGTTGCTATCGGGCCTTTTCTTGGGTGAACATTACTGCAATCGAAAAATTTTGCCTTGTGAAAAACGCCTCCGGCATCTTTTTTCCATTTAGCTTTGATATTGAGAAATGTAAATGAATAACAATCGTCATCTTCTGGTTTCTTAATTCTTTATTCTTTTTTTTTTTTTTTGTAGATCTTTTGCATAAAAATGTTTTTCTCATCATCTTTCACACGCAGTAACCCCTTGCAACTTTAGTGCTTTTGTTCCTTTTCTTGATATGAAATGATTTTTAAAATGTACGAAATATAAACTCCAATAATTGTTGGCTTCAAATTGCACTCCACATATGAAAATCTAATCTATATACCTTTCTAAATATTCCTGATGACAAAATACAAATTTTAAATAAACGTACACAGATACGAAATAAAATATACTACAAACTAATTAACATACAATGTTTCCTCTTTCTACTTGTGATTTAATAAAAAGGGAAAACATGAAGCTATTAAATCATGTAATTACTTTCTCGTTCAATCTTGTAAAGTGGAGCTTGCTCTATTTCAAATTTCTCGCAGCGCACAACATATTACCTAATCATTGTCATCAATGTTCAAGTCTTTTTTTAAAATATTAATTTAGTTAGGTAATTGCTGTTTCTGTAACTATCAATTATTTTATGATACAAATAATTAACTAAAAAGGCGGATCAGCGTGACATCAATTATATTGTGGAGACGCGCCGCTAAGATCGAAATTTAATACGCATTGTCAGTGTATGTCAATTAGCTTGACTGTCGTGGTAGGTAATTGTTAACACTCACTCGAAATAAACACACATACATACACGTACATTATATATATATATAAACAAGAGGAAATGCTCTACTTAGTCGACGCGTTTCGTCCTTACAGCGTCCGTTAAATACAGTTTTCCTCTCGACTCTTTTTTATTCGTTTTGTCTCTTTACAGACACACGTCATTTGAGAACATTTATACAGACACACAAGCACGCACCCCCCAACACCACACGTATATATATTCTAAGTATTTATTGTTATATATGAAAGGCAATGAACGTTTTTTTATGTTTAATCAGGGGCCGTTCTAAACATTGTATTTCGGCTTTAATTTCAGGTGAAACTAAAAACAATAATTGTGCAACATTTAAATATTTATTTATTATGCTGGTTCTAAGATTTCGGTTCACATGCGCCATTTTCAGAGAGGCTACAGGGACGTTAACATAAAGGTATCTACTATCAAAGATGATATTAACTTGTGTTGACATAAATCATTGCTATGCGACGATAAGAGTCACCGAATAGCAGACATAGTTATACATATTTTTATCCGGGCAACAATCTCTCTTATATGCAAGTTTCTTTAAAAATGATAGACAAAGTATTATCATTAATTTTTTTTTAATTTTTTATGTGTTCTTATATTTTTCAGAACTCAAATTATATAAGAAGTGTTCAAAAGTTTTGATTTTTTGAGCGCTTTCTGTATACTTTTAGCCATTATCAAGAATGAATGTTGTTTTACTTGTAAATAAATATATATAGAGAGAGAGTCGTGCGCATGTTAAGTTCCAAACAGGGTAAACACATTCGGGACTTAACATACACATGACTCTAATATTTGTATCGTATTAAAAATACAAAGGGTTCTCTAAAATTCCAGATCAAACCTAATATTTCTTATATTTATTTCAATGATGATTTTGAAAAATAAACCGGGTCGGGAATTTTTCAGTCTCACCTACGTTTTATATATTTCACTCAAATATAGGAACGAAGGATGTCTGATAAAATAAACCAGCAGTAAAACAATCTTAATTGGTGTTCTTCCAAGGCCTAACCTAAACCGAAGTGTTAGCAGCTGTTAGGGTCCCAGCTATGGTTAAACAATTAATATCCAACTGTGGTCAAAACACCATGAAATTATGAAAATATATATTTATAGTAAAATTTTACAAAATTTTAAAATTTTGCAAAATTTTACAAGGCAATGAAGCAATTCTTCTTCATGACAATGTTCGACAAGATATCGATTGGATGACACTACGGAAACTCACCGAGGGATCAAACACTTTGACACACCCACCATATTCCTCTCTGAACCCACTGATTAGCAGTTTTTTAAACACCTTGGTAATTTTTTTAAGCCAAAATACATTCCTTTGCAAAGATGATGCAGAAACTGCATCCAAAGATTTCTTGGAGATCAAACCTTCAAAGTTTTATCGTAATGGCGACGATAACTTTATAACTTGATGTACAAATATTCAGAGTCTGATTGATTTAAACAATGTTTAAATATATTTATTCATCAATAACAGCTTATACTAAAATCGAACATTATTTTCTGAACTAGTTAAAATCTTCAAAGTTAACAGGTAAACTGAAAAGGGGCAAGTTTTATTCAAACAAGCATATTTTCGGACCGCGTATAGAATCTTTTCCTTATCTAAGCGTAATTGTTAAAAGAGGAAAATTGTTTACGTGCGCTATTGTAATAAATAATAGCAAGAAAATGAAATTAGCTGATAATAATTTGCGGTTGGGTAATTAAAACCTCTTTAGAAAGATCTTTTCTTCACCTTAGAAAATTACTGAGAAATTAATTTAATACCGAAATAATTATGAAATTGACAATTACGAAATACAAGAATTTAAAAGAAACGTCAATGATATTAACACAATGACACAACCCATTAAAATACATTTTAATTGTATTTGTTTAGGTTTCAGTATGCATAAAAGATCGATAAGATCTCTTCGGCCAGTCCATCTCTGAGGAAGTGTTTCATGATAATACTCACGGACTGCTCTTGAATAAAGTGGAGGAGCCACAATGAACACCACTGTAATAATATAACCGATAAACAAATTTATTCCACCTACTGTCAACTTACTTTTGGACCACCCCCTATATCTTTTAATCTATCACCCCGAGCAAGGCGGTAATGCCACTGATGTGCAGAGGGTTACATAGGAATAAAAAGAGTAAGTAAAAGAGAGTAACGAGGAAGATAAACCAGTTAGAAAGGAGCAAGAGAGGGATGGGAATACAGGTGTGATGAGTTGCAAAGGTAGAGAGAAAGGACAGAATATACGGAGTGGTGAAAGAACTAGAGTCAAGTGGTTAATAGATGAGTATTGACATTGCATTTAAATTCCTGGAGGTTGTAGCCGTCAGGAAAGCAAGAATAAGAAAGCGAGTTCCACAGGCGGTAAATGCGAGAAAAGAAGCTGAAGGAGTAGAATTGTCGTCTCCATTTGGTTAATCTAACTGTGAATGAGTGGGACCCAGTTGCCAATCTGGTTGCACGAGTTAACACCTGTTGCAGAGGCACCAGTGACTTAACTTCGTTGGAGCAGAAGCCATGAAAGTATTTATAGAACACACACACACATATATATATATATATATATATATATATATATATATACAACAATCTTTCTTTTATACAGGTTTCATTAAAATGACAGACAAGTTGTTGCCATTAAGTTTTTTATATAATTTTTCCTGTGCTTGTATAGTTTTTTCTTTTCGGAATTCAAATTATATAAAAATTGTCCAAAGCTTGTGCACTTTCGAGTGCTTTCGGCTATACTTTTAGCCATTATCAAGAATTAATTTTGTTTTACTGATAAATAAACATGTGTAAAATTTATGCATGTAGAGTCTTGTGTATGTTAAGTTCCGAACACAGTAAGCACATTGTTACCGTGTTCATAACTGATGTTAGTAAATGTAGGATTTCTCTTTTTATTAGTAATGCCTCCATTATTTTTAATCTTCTTCTGCATGTGGATGATGCTATTATGTAAGTATTATTAAAGAGGATATCACAGATAGGTCCTGGAAGATCTCGATGTGTGTTTAAATGAAATCGGATAGAACTGTTGTGGGAAAGGTCAATCTTCTCGTCAATTTAAATATATATATATATATGAAAAATGACAATCGCGTAAAAATGGAGAGGTTAATCTAAATAAGTATATCTAATTAATGTAAAATATTAAATAGATAAAAATAGAGTGCGCATGGATATATATATATATATATATATATATATGCATGTGTGTCTGTATGCGTGGTAGTAATAACTGTATAGCGTTAGCTTTTGAATAAATGAATAATTTTACTAATTTTAAAACATTAAATATTAGCAACTTTTTCAGTAATTTTTTCATTATTTTTCCGTTATCTTATTGTAATTAAAAATATTCATTTTTTAAAGGCGCCCCACAAAAACAGTACGATATAGGACTTCATTTACGTGAAGAAGATTTTAAAAGAAAAGTCAATAATATTAACACAATTACAGGGAGCAGTAAAATCTTTTTTAATTGAATTTATTTAGGTTTCTCTATGTTAAAAATTATAAGTTATTCTTTTCTTTTACAAGAATTGAATTAATCATCGTCATAAAAACAGGCAACCCTACGTGAAATTTAAGTAATAGGGATTTAAAATGAAAAAGCTATAGAAATCTAATTCTTTAGACCAATGATTTAGCGTGCCGATAGACATATTTACGTGTGTGTAGAAGCAGTAATGGTACAGCTTTAGTAGATGAATAAATAAAAAAGTATTAACCATTTTTTAAAATAATTCTTTTGACTATTCTTCGATCACTACATAAGACGCACAGGTGTATAAGACACAAGGCAAATCGAAAACAATATTAGTAAAGTTATTAGTAAATAGCCTAGCCAATATTTATGAGGTATGATTTTAGTTCAACAAACCATGATTACAATTAAACGAAAAATGATAGGAAAAAAGAATACGTGCCTATAAAATATATATATATATATCTAAAGTTAAAAAAAAACAAAATAAAAATCGGGCAATTATTACAGTGGAGCAAACCTAAATTTACCATAATCCATAAAATTCGCCGTCTTTGTTATCAAAACTCTGACGTGGTTGATACTGACTTGGCAGACCGGCTGCAGCCGCTCTCACACCGGCGTGATGTAGCTTCCCTGTGCCTCTTCTACAAGTACTTTCATGGCTTCTGCTCCGATGAGCTTAGATCACTGGTGCCGAATTTACACGAGATACTAGATTAGCAACTAGGTCCCACCCTTTTACAGTTAAACAAATAAGATGTAACCGTAAATTCTACTCCAACAGCTTCTTTTCTCGCGCTTCCCGCCTGTGGAACTCCCTTCCACAAGTCTGCTTTCCCGACAGTTACAATCTCCAGGTGTTTAAATGTAGGGTCAATAAACACCTCCTATCACACTAACTCCCAACTATTCTCACAACACTCTCATCTACCCAACCCTCATTCTCGGTATCCTCACCCGCCTATCACCCACCCTCTTAAATTTCCTATATTCAACCAGCCTTTCTCCACTCTACGTAGCCCCCTGCACAGTAGTGGCAGTGACATGCCTTCCTCGGGGTGAAACGCTTATAAAAAAAAAAATACTACTATCATCTAAGTTACTATAAAGTCTAACAAACGTTGCCAGGTAACTAATTTCGGCTGACTATTGTGAATTTTAAAACTACATATGGCGTACAAGACGCAGGAGGAATTTAAAAAATATTTTTCGTTAAAAAAATTCGTTTTATATGCTGTCAAAATACGGTATATTATTTTATATACTTTGTTTTAATATCCATTTAAAATAAAAACTAAACAAAAATACCGATAATTATTTTCCTCTATGAACAAAGAGTAGTATTATTGGATTCGTAATCATTTCATAAATGTTCCTTCTAATATTGGTCTCAGTTTTGCGAAGAAAATGATTTAAGCCACCCTTTCTATCGATTGAGGGCGCAACAAAAAACATTCGACGCTATACATTGATACATTTTGGATTTCAATACAAAAGGAATATTTCTTATTAGTTAAAAATACTTTATCAGTTTTAATGCAGTTTTCTACATCTTATTTATGTGAATTCGGCTTTTCAATCTTAAATAAAATAAAAAATAAGAAACGAGAAAAACTACTCCCAACTGAAGAAGAAATAAGTGTCTGCTCGTCCCGTATTTAGCTAAACATCGTGAAAAAACACCAGGCACAGGTTTCACACTAAATAAGCTTTACATATAGCCGAACAGATACATTGAAATAAATATATTTTATAATAGCTTGTGTATCTAAAAATATATATGTTTTTATTTCATAAGAGTTAAATGTATGCCATTTCATTGACTCCTAGGTCTGTCGTTGTTTAAAAAGTTTGAGAAATACTGATCTCGATAATGTAAAAATAGACAACGGACAATGTGGCACAGAAATCCGAACTGCAAAATATGATTTTCAGAAACTAAACTAAATACTAAGAGATAATAACATTTCTTGAGATAGCAAATGTACTGAATTCAGATGTCATATCTACCGTCTTTTTTAACATTGAATGCTAGATAATTTCCTTCCAGAAACTAGACTAGAAACGAAAGAAAAAAGGTTCTGCAGACGAATATTGATCCTAGTGTGGCTGGCCATTCCTATCCAAGTTTCTTGTCTGCTAGGGCGACTACGTAATTCCTGTTGGAGATGCCTTCTCAGGCACATTTGTCATTGTTCAATACTCACAGAGTTCACTGGTAGTTTATATTGCCACTATGCGGAACAGATCTTAGTTACAATTTCTTGAAGAGAGCGATATCAACAAGGCCAGGACGCTCAAAGTCTCGGTCATGAAGACTTCTGACGTCGTGTTAAATGTCACTCACAGGGCTTGGGTCAACACGTGATATGGTTTTCAGGCACTTTCTAAAATTATCACGTTATTCACACAAATAACGTCAAGAAGTCGACTCCCTGACAAATCGACCATGATGAAAGTTGAGCCCGTGATCAAAATGAGAACGTTCTAATCACTTGACCACGCGCCCATTGTTCACAATATGAGCTTAAGATATAAGTAACAAGGGAGGTGCTAAAAATTTCGAACCTAACCCTTCCCTTTATTATAATCATTGGGGTATATCATTCTCATTCCTTGCGTAGTATATCCTTAAGGACACATGGCTCATGGATATAGACGTTGGTCAGTTCCTGATTCGACTCTTAGAGTTGTGAGTTCAACACCAGGCTACAGCAATGATTAACAACTTGCAGGGTTAAAGGAAGATAACTCATAACTTCCGATTGTTACATTACTACTACGCAAGAAGTGGGAATGATATAACCCAGTGATTGTAACAAAGGGTTCGGTTCAAAATTTCTAGCACTTGAAGAAAGCAGGAGCGTACAACGGCCGAAACGTCGTAAAAATGACAACAAAGATGAGAACAATCGTCCAAACCATGTAAATACTGTAAATACTACCTCGTCTCAGAAATATAGATAAATACTAAGTAACGAGAGAGTTTTAAATATAACGGTGACAAGAAGAAAACTTATAATTACAATCTGAAAGTTTTCTGTCGAGTTTTAAGAGTTCGAACATTTTTCAAGCCATTTAGCTCAGTATTTATTAGTCTATCACGCCTGTATGATCTTGCATCAAGGTCGCAAGGTCATTAAGGTGGTATCCTGTGTCTCTACGTAACTCGTGAGTGGTTGCTGGACAAACAGAACAGTCAGATGTCTCGGTGTCACGAACAGTAGATCACTTGCAAGTTCTTGTTTTGCTCGCCAGCAATGTCCTGCAACCGCATTCTACGTTCACGATTGTAGAAATGCCAGTTCATAAAGTTATGATTTAACTGGATATTGTCTCCAAGAAATGTTAAGTATAGCTCTCAGTATCTGAGTGGAAGTTCTATCAGCATAGACTCAAGAGATTTAGTTAATATCCAATCTTTGGCACCATAAAACCGAATCTACATTGGGACGAAGGAAATTTCTTCTGAGGTTGTCTGGTAGTCCAGATTTCTCTATTACATCCATTTTATTCAATGGCTTTAGATATGCAAATTTCACATCCTTTTAAGTAGAATTGATCTCTGTGGCTCGGTATGGAAAACATTCGACAGATTTTAGTGGTCCATCTGAGAGAGATTTGCACTTGGAATTTACTTATTGCAATGACAATGCAGGTTCGTATTTCAGAATTACATTTTCCGTTTGTATGACATACAAAGTTGACTTGGAGAATATAACTAACAATATTAAAAGCAAGATAGGGCTGAAAAGAATTTCGACTTACTCGCCAGTCGAGATTGTTTATGTAAATAGTTGGCAGAGATAGTTTAAAAAGTTATCTTTATTTTTATTTTTACTTTAATCATTTAACCCCAAGCAAGGCAGAGCCACCACTAATGCGCATAGTGAAACAGTGAGAGAAAAGACTGGGGAGTATTGAAGAAAGGATAAAAGATGAATGCGTTTCAAGAAGATATAAAATCGCAATTGACATTAGATTTAAATTTTTGGTATGAGGGAAACAAGCAAAGGAATGGAAGTTTAACAGGCGAGAAGAGCCATAGAATAAGCTGTTAGAGTAGAAGTGGCTGTTACATTTAACTATTTCAAAGGTAAAAGTGTGGGACCTATATGCCAATCTAGTAGCATGCTTAAATTCACGTGGACGGAGCACCAGAGAAAAAATCTCATCAGTGCAGTTGCCATGAAAGTATTTATAGAAAAGACAGAGGGAAGCCACGTCACAGCGGTAAGAAAGTGACTGAAGTCGAGATACCAAGTCAGGACCGGTTATACTGCTGATCTCTCTTTGGATTTTTTCAGGAACCACGAGACGAATAGCAAGAGCACCTGACCTGATATAGTAAAATATTCAATGCATGGATGATTGGTATGGTAAAGTGTCAAAAATTTCTCATTGCAACAATGGACAGGAAGTCATAGATAGTCATGGCCATTGCCGTGCTGAAGTCACACGGTTCGTGAAGAAATCAGGTAAATGATTAAGGTAAGTGATGCGTAGAGTAAAATTTTGTTTAAGCCAACGTTGGGGTAGTTTAATGGTATGGAAGGGGAATACATTTCTGCGCGTTAACAAACAAAAAGCCGCTTCATCGGAGAATTTCTGTTTAACAATTTTTTTTTTTTTTGGTAACTAGCCCCTCCCAACTCAGTTTACCTTTTCTAAGTACCATTCATTGGACGCGCCCACACGATCAGTAAAGCCCCACACAGAACGTTTTAGGGTAAATAAACAAAATAAATGAATGTCGAAATCACAAGACTTTTTCGTTTCCTTAATAAGCTGCAAAAGACAGAATGAAACAACAAGGATCGAATGCAACTATTCAAGTTTGCGTCGAGCTTCTATGTCAGCGGAAATTAAAACTCCGTTTATGTATGGGATGGGGTGATATATTTTTTATTCAAAAGAAAAAAGCTTTCAATTTTTTCTTCTTTTTCTTTTACTACCACAAGCCAACAAACACCGACATTTCGCTTCCCTACCCCACCTGAGTGAAGCCCATATTATTGTTCTCATAACAACCGTATCTGATGGCTTAAAAGAGGAACGGGCATATTCCTACCCCACAATTCAGAAGGGGGCATTCAGGAGAAATACTTCAGTTAATCTAGGCATGTAATGTTTAAAAAAGTCAATCCATATATTAAAAAAATAGACAACATTGTAAAATTACCTTAACTATAATAAAAAAAATCACTGTATATAAAAAGCAAGTCGGGGGGTAAAACTGAACATAAAAAATGAAATCTAAATATAAAGCGTACTCATCTCTTTATTAATTATTTTGGTTTATGTTCCCAAGGAAGTATTTTACCATGACAGACATTTTTCAGTTATGTAACATAATGTAGTTTCAAGATAATTTATAATAATAGTGTTCAGACATATTTAGGTAGTGTGTAATAGCTTAAACTCACCAATGTTAATGGTACTTTTTTACCAGAACCAAAATGTTAAATCGCCGGGAGTGGAAGTCAACGAAATAACCAGTATGTGACCCGTAGGCTAGGAAGGGACAGAAAAGAAAAATGTAATCCAACAGCCGGGGAGGAAAAAGAAAGAGAGAAACAAAGAATCCAACAGCCGGGGAGGAAAAAGAAAGAGAGAAACAAAGAATCCAACAATCAAAGAATTTTTGCAAAGTTAAAGAAAAGAAAACCAAATGTTCAACTAAAACAAATTTTAAATTAAACAAAAAATGACTTACTTTTAAGAATATTTTAAAGAAAGTTGTGCTACCATTTCTAGTTCTTTCTACACCACTCTGCATATCTTTTCCTTTCTCTTCACCTTTGCAACTGTAATGACACCTGTATTCCCATCCTTAACTGGTTTGTCTTTCTCTTTATGCTTCTCCCATCTATTTTTTTACTCTTATGTAGCCCCCTGCATATCAGTGGCGTTACCGCCTTGCTCGGGATGATACGATTAAAAAAATATTTTTAGATTACTGGAAATAAAAATGATATTAACGAAGAACAAAAGAAAAACTTAAAATATATTAAGACCTGAACCCACCGAAGTGGCAACCGTTAAAAAGCATGATGATAGTGATATATACAACTTCCTGCACCGGGTGATGAACAGGATAACGAGAGAGTGCCACAAAACTTATACTAAACTGTTGGTTTAATTCCTCTTTGTATGTAATCAACTAAAGGACAATTTCACGATGATCACTATCATTATCATGGTACTCACGTTTCAGTTGAATTTCATTTACGTTGCTTGCGCGATCTTCAATTTACACTGGTTGCGCAACCTTCGTAGCCTAGTGTATAAAACACAAAAACACGTCTTTCTGCATTTCTATTGCTCTTTACTCAGAGTTAAAAATAGAAAAGATATTTTTAAGAGAATGAACTATAGAAAAACACTAGTCCGAAAAGATAGAATATATCTATTCATACTTTATTTAACCCTGGAACACTAACCATCAATTAAAGCTACACCACTACTAATCATGGGTATATCATACCCGATTTTGAAACTATGAAAAAAAAACTATTAAATATAAATATTTATCTGAAATATTTTACATATAGGCACTTCAAAATTTGTACTTTGAATTAACATTAATAGGAACTGCAAAACGTATTATTTAGTTAAGACAATCAAGTACTGAAAATTTAATTAAATTGTAATTAAGATGGCGTTATATACCAATGGTTAGTGTTCTCGGGTTAAATCTTTGAAGATGGATGCAAGAAAACTTAAGAAGTTTCCAGAACTGCGAGAAAAAAGAAAACACTATCGCATTAAATCTTACGGTTACACCTTGCTATTTTTAAATTAAAATGCTGAAACTTAATTGGCAATCTAGTAATTTGTTTAAATTCATGTATTCGAAATAAAAATACAGAAGTTCATTAGAATAAATGCCATAAAATTATTTATAGATTAGCAGTACAACCATTTTTTTTTTCAAAACAAGCGAAGTTTTTAAAACATTTATCCAAATCAAGGCAGCAAAGCAACTAAAACCCAACTGGTTATCGAGTGTTAGAGAATACTATAAATACTATAAATACTATAGAGAATACTATAAAATACATATTATTAAGGAGAGGGAATAATAAAAGTACTGGAATTAAGAAGACTTAATGACTGACATTGCATTTCAGTTTTTAAAGATCATTTTTGCGGGAAAGGAAAAAGCCAAAAGAGAGTTCCCCAATGAAAAAATACGATAGAAGAAACTGTTAGCCTAGAACTTACGGTTACATTTAAATAAATATTTACATTTAAAAATAAATTGTTTGAGTGTGTCTGTGTAGGTAATGAAACAGGGATGTAAATGTGAGAGAAAAAAGGAAGAATAAAAATGTAGCGGAAAGAAAGAAATAACTGAAAAGAAATGGGAAGGATACGCAAGTAAAGGGGAGGGAGAGATATAGAGAGATATATTAAAAAAATAAAAATGAAAGAGAGCCATCATTAATCTTAATGATGGTTTCTACCAACTTTATCTAAAAGAAAATGATACCCCTAGTTTTATTAATGTCTATTACAACCACTTATAATATATTATACAGCAAATACCCAACATTGATAACACTAGAATCCATCGTTTATCTTCCAACTTCACAATTTTCAAAGAAAATTTAAAAAAAATATATGGTAAAGCCCTCCAGGAAAGCGGCTTGAAGACTAGATTAGTATATGGTAAATCAGTTAATAATTCTGAGCAATCGTATACGAGAATAGACGTAGAGAAAGAAATGTAATATGGTTCAACATCCAATTTCTGTAGGCTATCTAAAATCACTGTAGGAAAATATTTTCAAAACTTAGTAAGCAAACGAAAAATTCACTACACAAACTCTTTAATAGAAATACTCTTAAAATTAGTTATTCCTGCACACACAATATGGAGAATATTATAAATTCCCACAATAGACAAATTTTAAAGAATTTAGAAAAGGTTGATACTACAACTGGTATTTTACCATATTGCAATTCTCGGTCAATCAACAACTGTTTGGTTGAAGGCAAATATAGGTCTATCCAACTAATCTACCAAGCTCTTATTTCCTTCTTGAAAAACAAAAAGAATTATCAAGTTTGCATTTGGATTTCGGCGGGTGAATGTAAACAACATTGTAATCCTAATATGTACTCCTTTTCCAACCATAATCTAAAATTTCAATCGTCATTTCCCGAATTTCATTTGGAAATGAAAAAAGACGGTCTCAACCCCCATAGTGAGCTGGAAACTATTAATTTGGTCCGCGTCACAAATAACCTTTACGACAGAAAATTAAAATAATAAAATATCCTGAGCAAAATCTGATTTTAAACTTACGAAATGAATTCATAAGTAATTATAGTCAAAAATACAATTTTTTAAAATTTAAATGTTAAATTTTAGATATTAAACCCACTTCACTCATGTAATCCAAATTTAATTTTTTTCCGTTTCGAGATTTTGTTTCTTTTTTTTAATCATATCACCCCAAGCAAGGCGATAACGCCACTGGTGCGCAGGGGGCTACGTAAGAGTAAAAAGATTGGAAAAGAGAAAGCCGGAAACCGCATCCTAAACAGGAAACAAGGGATGAGCCTCTTCACCTGTTCAATAGACGTTTTATTATTTATTGTAGAAATAACTATCATAAATTTTAACCTCTTTTGACTTTTACCTTTTCTAGTTTTATCGTTTGATATTAGTCGGTGCTTCTATTTACCTTAAACTTTATTATTTTATTATTCACTTTCTCTAATATGATCGGGTTTTTTTCTTTATCGGGGCTTTACAATTAAATAATTAAAATAAGACATCCCGTGAATGTAGCCCCTTTTAATTTAGTTCCGATTTTTTTTCATTCCGGTTCTTTTTATTATAGATATATATGTAAATATATATAGTTTTTTTTTACATAATTAATATATTTATTTTAGTACTAAGTTGATATATTTAAATTTAATTTAATTATATTAACTTAATTTTTTCATCATTTTAATTTATCTAAATTACCTTAATTTTGAGGGTTTTACTCCTTTTATCAGCATTATAACTTGAGATTAATTAACTTGTTGAAGTAGCTATTACCCAAATGTAAAATTTTAATTTACATATTTTACATATATATATATATATATATATATATATATATATATATATAGTTTAGTGTATCGAGGCAGCAGATAATTTTCTAAACATGTACTGTAAAACATGAGATAAAGTATGTCTGTTATGTTTAATCATGAACTGTTCTAAACATCATATTTTGGCTTTAAGTTCAGGTGAAAATAAAGACAAAAACTCTCCAACATTTGGATAATTTTTATTAAGTTGGTATTAAGCTTTCGGCGCACATGAGCCACCTTCATATATATATATATATATATATATATATATATATATATATATGAATACCTGGTATGTAAATTAATTTACATGGAGCTCTTTGCTGAATAGCTGAATAAATTTGACCTAATATTGTTAGGATCCTTTGGGAATATTTGTCAATCTTCTCCTGGATATATATATATATATATATATATATATATATATATAAAGAGAGAGATAAACACAAAATTTAAAGCAATCCTATTCAGTCTGAAATCTGAAACCTGCAATTCATTAACAAAATGAAAAGGAAGTGACATTTGTTTTCATCTGCCCACTATTTCATAGCGTTCATGCAAGTAGCAATAAAAAAACTCATTATGTGATTTTATTTGGCAAGAATGCAAACAAATGGCTCGTGAATAACAATTGAGTAAACGATTTTTGCTTCATTAGCAAATGAAAGCATCGCAAAGAAAACAAAAAGAAATCTGTGGCATTGAAGAATGAGGGAAGTGAAAACAATAGACGTAAGTTGTGTAGGTGCCTGTTGGTTTTGTGGATTTCATAAAAGATGACTTTAAAAATAATCGATAAGTAAGTTTGTGGGGGCTGTTGTAAACTCGTTACCTATGTCTTTTGAATGATATTAACGACGTTTGAATTAATCAGTTAAATGTAATTTGCAAACACAAATGCCAAACTTTATCTCCTTTTTAACCATTTTACCCCCAACCAAAGCGATATTGCCACCTGGATATTAAGCGTTCTCTTTGTGCTGTGTCCTTTACAAGACGTAGACTTTTCACTTGCCATTTTTCTTAAGGGTATATCTTCCAAAACCGGCTTCACAATCCACTTTCTTAAGCCCATCAAATTCTTGCCTTGCTTTACGCTGTCTTTCTTGCCCTTTATCTGTCTCGTGAGTATTATATTCTCTAAGCCCTGCTTCTTCATTATGTGTCCCAGAATCTTCAGCTGTTTCTTCTTGATATTAATTGTTAGTTTCTTTATTGTTTACATCCTTGTCATTGCTCACAATTTCGGTCCATGATATCCTCAACATCGACATTGTGTAATGGTTAGTAAACTTGTTTCGCTAGAATAGTTACAATTGAGGAGTGAGTTCAATCCTTACGGCCTTTTGCCACACCTAAGCTGCGTTTAGAAAATCACCTGTTGTTGCTCCGAATTTCTTCTTCATATTTGAGGAGATTGTTCAGCGTTCGTGGCCATATAGGAAGACAGATATCGTATAACAGTCTAGTAATCCTTTCCTTGTTTCAAACAAAATCTGCCTGTTTCTCAATATTCTCCTAATCTTTTGAAATACTTCCTTGACTATGCCAATGGGCATTCGTCGAACTTACGGTCCTCTATTTGAACATTTTTCCGGTATTTAAATTTCTGCACATGCATAGTTGTAGAATCCCTGATATGTAGTTGGTATTTGGGGTTTTTCTTTTTGATGATTACGAAAGTTTTTGTCTAGTTTATTTTTATACTTAGTCCTTTCTTCTCGCTTTCTCTTGCTATCTTCTGTAGAAGGTCTTGTATATTCCTTTCCGTGTTTGCTATCAGCACTGTGTCATCAGCGTATCTTATATTGTTAAGAATGTTGCTGCCAATGACGTATCCTAGCAGGACTTCTCGTTTTTTAACAATCGTTTCATTGTACAAGTTGAATAGATCCGGCGAGAAGACACATACTGGTCTTACACCCATTTCTATGTTGGTATATCTGCTGATTTCGTTTCCTGTCCGTATGCAGGCGTTTGTGACCAGTATAGGCTTCTGATTATTCTAATATCTTTCTCAAATATGACGAGGTTACCGTGCAATTTTATCAAGTTTTTCTGGCGTACTTTGTCGTACACAGTAGAGTAGTGTATGAAGCACAGAAACATGTCCTTCTGTATTTGTATTGCTCTTTACTCAGAGTTACAAATAAAGAAGATATTTTTAAGGGAATGAACTATAAAAGAACAGTAGTACGGAAAGACAGAATATATCTATTCATACTTTATTTAAATCTTTGAAGAAGGAAGCAAAAGAACGTAAGAATTTTTCAGACGTGCGAGAAAAAAGAAAAAACTATCGAAATAAAACTTACTGTTACACCTTGTTATTTTTAAATTAAATTGCTGAAACTTAATTGGCAATAAAGTAATATGTTTAAATTCAAGCAGTCAAAATAAAAAATACAGTAGTTCATTAGAACGTATGCCATAAAATTATTTATAGTTATAGGCAGAAGAAAGCCATGTCATATTGGTGGGCATGTGACAGTAGCGACAGATGACAGATCTAGACCGACGATATAGCAGATATTTGTATTTTGTCAATAATCTTGAGATATATAGCGCGAACGAACACAAGACCAGATGTTGCAAAAATTTTGGATGAGCTGAAAAATGGTAGATTTATAAATATGTAATATTGATAATATTGTATAGAAAAAAGTTAGGAAAAACATAAAAAAACATCCTCTTGAGTCAAACAAGCCATACTAAGCCATACTAATGTAGAAATAGCTGTGTAAAAGACGTTGATCGTTGTGTCAGCAAGAAGTCTCAAGTCAGCGTCATCAAGGATTTGAGCATATTAATCTGTTTTAAACAACTGATCACGCCAAACTATGCGCTCTCCCTCAGAAAATGATAGCTCAGTAAAGTTAGTGAAAGTGACTCACTCGCAGTGCAGGTTAAGAACCAGCTCAAATCTACCTGAGCAGACGTCGACAACAATTATCAAATTAGAAGATAGTCATACTTAATACTTACTTATCTATCTATCTATCTATCTATCTATCTATCTATCTGTCTATCTATCTATCTATCTATCTATCTATCTCAGTCCTTTCTTTATCTATCTATCTATCTATCTATCTATCTATCTATCTATCTATCTATCTCAGTTCTTTCTTTATCTATCTATCTATCTATCTATCTATCTATATATATATATATATATTTCTATTATCTAGTGTCAGTCTGGTCATATCTATCTATCTATCTATCTATCTATCTATCTATCTATCTATCTATCTATCTATCTATATATATATATATATATATATATATATATATATCATTTTTTTATCTATCTATCTATCTATCTATCTATCTATCTCAGTCCTTTCTTTATCTATCTCATCTATCTATCTATCTATCTATCTATCTATCTATCTATCTATCTGTCCGTTTATATATTTCTATTATCTAGTGTCAGTCTGGTCATATCTATCTATCTATCTATCTATCTATCTATCTATCTATCTAAATATCTATCTCAGTCCTATCTTTATCTATCTATCTATCTATCTATCTATCTATCTATCTATCTATCTATCTTTTGGATGAGCTGAAAAATGGTAGATTTATAAATATGTAATATTGATAATATTGTATAGAAAAAAGTTAGGAAAAACATAAAAAACATTAAAAAAACATCCTCTTGAGTCAAACAAGCCATACTAAGAAAAAATGTAGAAATAGCTGTGTAAAAGACGTTGATCGTTGTGTCAGCAAGAAGTCTCAAGTCAGCGTCATCAAGGATTTGAGCATATTAATCTTTTTTAAAGAACTGATCACGCCAAACTATGCGCTCTCCCTCAGAAAATGATAGCTCAGTAAAGTTAGTGAAAGTGTCTCACTCGCAGTGCAGGTTAAGAACCAGCTCAAATCTACCTGAGCAGACGTCGACAACAATTATCAAATTAGAAGATAGTCATACTTAATACTTACTTACTTATCTATCTATCTATCTATCTATCTATCTATCTATCTATCTATCTATCTATCTATATATCTATCTATCTCAGTCCTTTCCTTTATTTCTATCTATCTATCTATCTATCTATCTATCTATATATCTATCTATCTCAGTCCTTTCTTTATCCTTTCTTTATCTATCTATCTATCTATCTATCTATCTATCTATCTATCTATCTATCTCAGTCCTTTCTTTATCTATCTATCTATCTATCTATCTATCTATCTATATATATATATATATATATATTTCTATTATCTAGTGTCAGTCCTTTCTCTATCTATCTATCTATCTATCTATCTATCTATCTATCTATCTATCTATCTGTTTATATATTTCCATTATCTAGTGTCAGTCTGGTCATATCTATCTATCTATCTATATATATATATATATATATATATATATATTTCTATTATCTAGTGTCAGTCTGGTCATATCTATCTATCTATCTATCTATCTATCTATCTATCTATCTATCTATCTATCTATCTATCTATCTCAGTCCTTTCTTTATCTATCTATCTATCTATCTATCTATCTATCTATCTATCTATCTATCTATCTATCAGTTAAAGATTGTTCCTTGTATTCTTAACAATGTAATATCGTTTTCTCTACATGAAGTAGATTCCATAATTAATTTAATTATGTTTTCTCCCTATTTTGATTTCCCCTATTATTATCTGTATTTTTTCATAATACTATTATTATATATTTTAATAGTTGTTTATCATTATCATTCTTCTTATTATTATTGTTATTATCTTATATTATTATTATCATTACTTTTATTATTATTATTATTATCACTATTAATATTATTATTATTATTACATTTATATTTTTATTTTTATTATTTACCATTATTTATTTTGTATATCATTTATATTGTTTAAATGTAATATTGTAATGATTTATTACGGTAATATATATGTACGTTTCTCATTTATATACTATTACTTCATTATGTTATTGTAATAATTTTAATATCTAGATATTTAGTATTTTATTCTTTTCTTGAAAGATTCTAACCGTTAACATATTATTTTTCAAAAATTTATTTATTTATAAAAGTTTCGCTAAATACTTTTATATATTATTTTCACTAGAATTTTAACTGGAAATATATTTCGTTTTTATGATTCCAGACTCATATACACACACATTCATACATGATTCTCTTATACACACACATTCATACATGCTTATCCCACGTTATTCAGAATAAAAAATCGTTCCTTCACTTCACACGTGTATATCTTATTTCATATGTTAATTTTACTGTCTCATAAACGCAGACATTTATACAAGATTTCTCTCAACGCATAAATTCATAAACGATTCCCTCATTTTATTTAAAAAGAAGATCGTTCACTCACTTGACACGTATATACAATACTTGCTACATATTTTGAATAGAAATGTATTTTGTCCCTGTCATATAACACTACCCACAGATACACACATTTAATTCGTCTATAGTTTAAATACGCTTGACTCACATAATTTTTTGCTTACATATACTTACATTCATAATAAACATTTAATGTTTTTTTATTACTCGTTGGCACACACACTTAAGCAGACACAAGTTTTTCTTCAACATTTATTATTCATCTATTGCCTTATTACAGGTGACATATATCTAACCAATGAGACCATATCTCAATCAACATATTTTCTTTGGATTGTAAATTATTCGTCTTTAAAGATTCTCTGAGGACGCTTGTTAAAGTGAAACAAGTTGGATTAAAGATACTTTTTCCTACTTGTTCTTTACTTATTCCGATCCATATATTCAACTCAGGTATATATATATATATATATATACACCTCTGCTCGCATGTATCTATCAATTCAATTATTTACCTCAATCTGTTCATATCTATCTATCTATCTATCTATCTATATATATATATATATATATATATATATATATATATATATATATGTATTTTGGCAGCATTTTTTCATTAATACAGGTTTCATTGAATAATATAGACAAGTTCTGGCTATTTATTTTGTGTAAGGTCCTTTCGTATGATCTGATTAGCTTGATAGTGTTGTCAAGAAAAGACGACAAGAAATCGCAATAATTGTTGATTTTTTTATCCACAACATACTTCAATGCCTGTAATCAACGGGGAAGGTCATAGTTTATTATATATACCCCTGCACCCATAGTAGTAGCAGTTCCCAGACCAATCCCGTCATGCCACTATACTCTCATTTGACTAAAAACCCATTACCACCATTCCTTCTCGGCTTGCGGCCATGTGCGACGCAAAAAATGGACTTGTTTAATTTTCTCTGTATAACTCCACTCTGTTAATAATTTAAATGTTCTATGTTCACTGAACATTAAATGTTCATCCTTTGATGATGGCTCATGTTAGCCGAAAGCTCAGACCTGATAAAAAAATCAACAATTATTGCGATTACTTGTCGTCTTTTCATGACAACACTATCAAGCTAATCTGATCATACGAAACGATCTTACACAAAATAAACAGACAGAACTTGTCTATATTATTCAATGAAACCTGTATTAATATATATATATATATATATATATATATATTACCGCCACGAATAAAAATATTTATTATTACCACTCACGAAAATAGTATTTGAAAAAAAACTCGAAAAAGGGCCAACTAACCGGTTTAAAACCCCGCTTAACAGAGAAAAATGGAGGTTAATAAAGAAATAACTATCACTTTAAGGTAATGGAAAACATGTAAGGAGAAAATTTATTAAATAAAACTGATTTACATGCCAAATATATGCTCCTTCTTTTTACACAGTGAAGGCTCTAAAGAGCGAATTAGATGGTCTCCAACTCTTTGAGGTGGTAACTTGAGTGAGACGTAGAAGACCCGTATGTGTTGGTCAGCCTCTCTGAAGAAGAATTGGTCAAATTACGGATTTCTGTAGGTACGCGTTATTCAATTCTAGCATGTAGTTATTCCTATGTCATTTGATCGACAACTACATAAAAACAAATAACTATTAAGTTGTGGAGGAAAAACATCCTTCCACATAGAATGAAAGACAAGTTTATCAAAAAGATCTACACAAGTGTTTGCAGCAAAGTAACAGTGTCGAACTACAACATAATCCGCTTAGCAAAACAGAACCCAACCAAGAGAAGCGAAGGTACACGGTACATCTTTGTACTGTAGCTGGTTTAACTTTATTGAACTCCAATATCTTATTCCTATTTAGCGATCGGACTATATCTAATGGATAGGTATTATTACAGAGAGGGATAGTTATAAACCTGAATCCATCATCCAAGTTAGTTTTAGAGCAAATCTATGAGTAAGGGCTTTAATGAGGTTAATTTTACGTTTTGGGGAAAAAAAGAATCCCACTTGGTAAACAATCCAATAAGTGCCGTTTTCGGTAAACGGAAGTAAGAAAGCCATAGGAAAATCTGTTCACCGAAACATTAAAAGAAAGGGAAGGATTAATCACTTGTATTAATTTTAAAGCTGAAGGCATATTATTGAGGGACGAAAGAAAATGGCCCGCTTCAATCTCATAGTTAAATGACAAAAGAGGTCATCTACATAATGGAAATAAACATCGGGTCTATTAATCCCTTGTTCCCTGTTTAGGATGTGGTTTCCGGCTTTCTCTTTTCCAAATCTTTTCACTCTTTTCTTTTATATTTTTTTTCAATTGAAGTAGATAGACTAAACTATCACCCGGTTCACACTCCACCCACAATTATGGAACAGGTGAAGAGGCTCATCTTTTGTTCCCTGTTTAGGATGTGGTTTATGGCTTTCTCTTTTCCAAATCTTTTCACTCCTTTCTTTTTTATTTTATTTTATTTTTTTCAATTGGAGTAGATAGACTAAACTATCGCCCGGTTCACACTCCACCTACAACTATTGAACAGGTGAAGAGGCTCATCCCTTGTTCCCTGTTTAGTATGTGGTTTCCGGCTTTCTCTTTTCCAAATCTTTTCACTCCTTTCTTTTTTATTTTATTTTATTTTTTCAATTGGAGTAGATAGACTAAACTATCGCCCGGTTCACACTCCACCCACGTCTATTGAACAGGTGAAGAGGCTCATCCCTTGTTCCCTGTTTAGGATGTGGTTTCCGGCTTTTTCTTTTCCAAATCTTTTTCACTCTTTTCTTATTTTTTCACTCTTTTCTTTTATATTTTTTTTCAATTGGAGTAGATAGACTAATGTATCGCCCGGTTCACACTCCACCCACAACTATTGAACAGGTGAAGAGGCTTATCCCTTGTTCTCTGATTATTATGTGGTTTCTGGATGTCATTTCCAAATCTTTTCGCTCTTACGTACCCCCCCCCCCCTGCACCTTAGTGGCGTTACCGCCTTGCTTGGGGTGATATGAGTAAAAAAAAATAAAAAAAAAATATATGTTTGGTAAAACTGGTCCCAAGTGAGAACTCATTGAAACACCATCAATTTGCATGACGCCGTCGAAACTAAATTCAACAAACAACGTGTCAAATTGCATCAGTTCGGCAAATATCTCTTCAGGAATAACAGGAGGGGACAACTGACTGCAATATTAAGCATCAACACAAATATCAATCGTTCCAGCTTAAGAGTCACAGGTGAAAATGCGGGAAATGTCCTAAGAACATATAAATTTATTGGTTAGCGGATAACACTGTATAAAGTCGGAAGTCAAACGAATCTTAAATACAGAATTTGTTATACCGTTCCAAAATAGGCAGTAATATCGTGGTATCATAGATAAAATCAGTCAGTTAAGTGCCATACGTGATACACGCTTGGGCGATCATGTCTCGAAAGAGACATGATTGACTGGGCAGAGGATTATCCCGCAGTAGGTTGCCATTCCTTTCTGCGGTAGACTGGTTGCCGACCAAGGCTATAGAACCCAGTCTGTCCTGCTACTTAACCCATAGCTGTAAGGAAGAGACGGATTAATACCTTTCCCAAGGGTATTTGTTCGTAAGTGAATACAATGGATTCAACTGGAATTCGAACTTGGCTTCCAGGCTGCTCGTTCCGAGCCGATATCCACGACGCACATCCCATAGATAAAATAGGTCTCAATAAAACAGAATCATTATGTGTTTTTGGGCAAACCATAAAGTCGAAGACGAATAGAACCCTTGGTTTTAATTTCATTAGAAATTTCAGTGGGTTAAGCCGTTTTTAACCCATTTAACTAGGCGTTTTTGGAACTAAGCTTCAATTGATATTGTAGAGTCATATTTGTCTATTAAGCCTAAACGAATAAATTTTGAAGCTTCATGAAGAATAATAATCATCTTGTTAATATAATCTTGATAATCAAGAAAGACGACATCCGATCCTTTATCAGGTTTCGTAATAACCAAAGATTTATTACGCAGAAGTGAATCGATTACTTTATATTGCTTTCTGTTTCACTTAAATATAAACTTATCAATTCTCCCTTGAGACTCGTTTTAGCAAACATTGTTTATACCCAATACATTATTTATTTGTATAGATCAGGAACATTCTTCCTTAAGAGAGAGAAGTATGGATTCATCAATAATATTGTTCGCTGTAATTTAGATCTTGCAGTGACTTGTTGACATTAAGTTTAGAATTTTTTACATTAGACATTTTTTATGTTGGTGAGGCTACACATGCACCGGAACGAGGGATGATGTGAATTTTAATTTTTTTTTAATCTAGCCGATTTCTTTAAGATTTTTAACTTTTTCTTTCCGTCATTTTTATTAGTAATATCCCCCATTGTGATAAAAGAAGTTTAACCAGGAAGGGTGAAATGTAAGAGCAAGGGCACAAAAATTTACTGTAGATGACTTTGCGATCAAGGCACTCTCAAGACATTTTCGTTGGAGTGAATCGTTTTATCCTTTGATAGCATATTTATGTCAAAATTGTGCTCGATACTGTCGGTAGCCAACGCATTTGATATATTATTTTCTAAAATGATTCTTTTGTGTTCATATAAGCTTTCATTGAGATTCCTTGACGTTTCTCCTATATATTTTTGTAACAATTATTACAAGCGATTGAGCAAATTTCTCTTTCAATGTTAGCTTTATTTTGTATAGTATTAACTAATCTTTTATTTTTTTGGATGTTCTAGTAACAAATTTTATGTTTCATTTGGATAGCTTCTTTCCAATTGTAGATACGATAGTGTTAGTCAGTAGAACAATATGTTTTTTTTATTCATTGCTTTTTTTTGTTTTTTTTTTTCAGAAGGACCGTTCTTCTGTTTTAGAATATTCCGCGAGCCTTTTGTCGAATATAAAATAATTAGGGCATTAAAAATCTTTAAAGTGTTTTTAATGTATTTGTTCTCTTCATGGAAGTGTGCTATATCAACTAGCAAATGAAATCGGCTAGATTAAAAAAGAAAATCCCAGCATACCTTGTTCGTGCGCGTTTATAGACACACGAAGATAAACTTCGTTCGATGAAGTCCTAATGTACGAAACGCGTTACAAGAAAACTTTTTCCACATCGTCATGCATTTTCCCACAACACACACACACACATATATATATATATATATATATATATATATATGAATCGAAATCCTACAAGGTGAATAAAACAAATAAAGAACACGTACGAAAAAATGTTTTAATCTAACATGTTTCATTTTAACAAGCTTCTTCAAAGAGATATGGATGCAAATAATCATACGTTATTATTATTATTATTTTATATATATGCATAAGCATATATATATATATGTGTGTGTGCGTGCGTGCGTGTGTGTGTGTGTGTGTGTGTGTGTGTGTGTGTGTGTGTGAGAGAGAGTGTGTGTGTGTGTGTGTGTATTCATATTTTCTTCTCCCTTCCTTGAAAATAAATAAAAATAAATACATTAAATGAACAAAAGTTATCCTCTTATAATGTACGTTAAATATGGCCCCAAATATATTTAACATTTATCTATTTTTATTTTTCATTTTTTTTAATCCTACGATTTTACTTCCTTTAGATTTTATCATAAATCAAATTAAAATTTTTAATTCTATAAGTGAAAAAAATTGACATCTCAGATTTATAATTTATAACGACCTTAAACGAAGCTAGTACCAAAAACAAAATCCAGATCTAAAAATTATCAGTTCATAATACATACCTGATTACTGCGTACTGCATGAAACTCCCGGACGTGCTTTAGATGTTGGCTAATATATATATATGTAGCCATTTACATCCCTACATATATACATGTTTACCTTACATTAGTTCGGCGTCTCTGCGTCGTTGCACTTGCAATGATTGACGTCATTTGTAAAATCAGATCTAGGTTAGGACCCTTGTCCGAATCACTCCCAAGATAAAGATAGCATAATTTTTCGCCCAGTAATCTCCCGGCTGAGTGAACATCGCAAGCCTGGAATCTCTGGTGCATTTTAGACCAACCAAATTCTATAACGCTAACCCTTACGCTCAGTGTCTCTTCTCGCACTGAGACGTCAATGGATAAATCTGGGCGAGCGGCTTTACCGAGAGCAGCGTCTTTATATTGGCAGATAAAAATTCCTTTTACACCATTATTTGTTTGTTTTTCCTGTCTTGCTTGCCCACTTTCAGTTTAATCTTTCAGTGATGTTTATACGTTCTGTTCCTTGTTTTAGATTTGATTTTTCTTTTCGGAGTACTTTTATTTCTTTTTGTGAGAATCATTTCTACATCTTGTTTTTATTGGCTGCTATTTCTCATATTTCAAATGTTTTAATATTTACATTGTTTATATTATGGCCCAAATTGCGCGGCTCGATTCTCTCTCTCACTCTCACTCTCTCTGTCTCTCTCTCTCATTCTCTCTCTCTTCCAATTTCTTTCTCTCGCCCAATGTATATCTATATATGTGTGTGTGCGTTTTTCTCTGTTTGTGTGAATATATATATATATATATATATATATATATATATATATGCGTGTGTGTGTGTATATTTATCTGTATGAATATGTGTGTGAATATATGCATATTAATGTATGCATATGTAACTGCATATAGGTATATATATATGTATGTGTGTGCGTATTTGTATATATATGTTTGTTTATATATATGCATGAGTATATATATATATATATATAATGTATGTGAGTGTGGATATGTTTGTATGCATATATGTGTATATATATGTAAATATATATGTCTGTATGCATGTGTGTACGACTATGTGTTCATATATGCGTGCATATGTGCGTGTGTATACATGTATGCATATAATTTCGTAGCCTATATTTGTTTATATATGTGTGTGTATGCATATATGCGTGTACATGTATGTATGCTTGAAATAATTAAGTTGGTAGCAGTTTGTGGAGTTAGGTGGCCAGACTTAAGGGGTGATGTGGTCGTATAAATTTACAGATGGCCATTTACTGCTTATATGGTGCAGTGTTCTGTAGACACCCTCTAGATTTGTGACAGCACATGCTCCTCAAGCACTTGATGTCGACCCCTGTAGGAAGATGAATGGTGATATAACGTCGTCATAATTACCGATAACTCTAAACACCATCGTAATGACAATTAAACTCATCTAATTCTTTTCGAACCCACATTGTTATGGCCAGATTCACCTCCAATCATTCTGAAATTTTTGCATTACGGGGCGAATACCAAGCACTACAGCATGCCGATACCAAATTTCTTTCATTGGCTCT
Organism: Ascarosepion bandense; assembly: GCA_037127315.1. Taxonomy (NCBI): domain Eukaryota; kingdom Metazoa; phylum Mollusca; class Cephalopoda; order Sepiida; family Sepiidae; genus Ascarosepion; species Ascarosepion bandense. The sequence continues at coordinate 1,009,699 of JBBBDQ010000221.1, forward strand.
TTCCTTTTTTATTTCTGTGATGACTTTTGTTTACACATATACATGTTCATTCATATATGCATGAAAAGCTTACATATATATATATATATATATATATATTAGTCATCCACACACACACACACACGCATATATACATATATATATATATATATATATATATATATATATATATCAACCTTTTCATTCATATATATATATATCTATATATATATATATATTTGCTGAAATGGCCATACAACATACGTAATTTTCGTAGTTTTCTTTGAAAATATACATATGTTGATGTGCTTTGTGGTGAAGTGGATATCGGCTCGGAATGAGAAATCGTTTGTGTGTGTGTGTGTGTGTGTGTGTGTGTGTGTGTGTGTGTGTGTGTGTGTGTGTGTGCATAAAGAATATAGGGGTACTTAGCCTAGTGGCTAGAACGTTCGATTTGAATCCATATGGTTGAAGTTCGAATCTCTGCATCGAATCGGTTTGATGGAGTCAATGGGGGGAATGATTCGGTTCCCCGGATTTGACCTGAGCATCATATAATGGACTGAAATTGGCTACACAAAATTGTACAGAAGCCGCTGTCACTTGTGCCAGCACGAACTCACAAGTCATCGTGCCCGATGTTTCTAATCATGCAGATCATATGCGCTCTCCCAGAAACCTTAACTGTAAGCGACATAGTTGCAGGATTAACACAAGGTGGCTATGTTCGTGTGGAATGAACGGAAATGTGCCTGAGAATTTGTCAGCCATAGGGATTAGACATCTGACCTATCAGACGCGGGTGCTTAGAAAACGAGAGAAACTGGTCATTATATAAATATTGTTGTCAGAATTTTACATCAAATGCGTAGTTTTATACTTTCCGACAATTGTTCTGTCTGTCATTATTCTTTATTTTTATTTTTCTATTTTTCTTCTGTCTTTGTTTCTCGCTTGTCTCATTTTTACTCTTTCATTTTTAAACTGTTTTCTTTTTCTTGATTTTTATTCGATTTTCTTATCCTACTTTCAATTGTTTTTTTTTATTTATTTTTATCCTTTTCTTTGTTTGTTTGTTTCTTTCTTTCTTTATTCCCCATGCTCTCTTCGTGTCGTTTTTCGATCGATTTTCTATAACATCATTATTTTCTAGATTGATTCCTTTTTTCATTCACTTGATTGCTTCCTTCTTTCATTCAATTTGTTCTTTCTTTCTTTTTTCTTGCTATTCGCTTATCTTTTATCTATTTTTCTTTCATTATGATTTCTATGACTGTTTTTATTCCTTTCTTTTATTCTTCTTTTTCCTTCCTTTTTCTTCTTGACTCTTCCTTTTTCTTCTTGGCTCTTCCTTTCAAACAACTTTCTTTCTATTTTTCTAATTTCTTAATACCTTTCGTTATTTCTCCAATCTCTTTTCTTTGATCATTACACACACACACACACACACACACACACACACACATATATATATATATATATATATATATATAACCTGTTTATATATATGTATATAACCTGTTTATATATATATATATATATATATATATATATATATATATATATATATACTGTCACTCAGTGCAACATGTCACTATTTCCTCTTAGTCTACATGCCTCCATTCGTATTACCCTTTCCGATGCGAATCAAAGATGGCTTATATTCAGCGTCCTTTTCGCTTTGTTCCATATTTTCCTTTTATTTGTCTTCCAACTTCGTCCAAAATCCTGGTCACCATCTGTGTGTCTTTACAACTTGCTTTTACGCCAACGTCGAGTGGCATCAAACATTCCTTACGCCGCTATTGATATCTCATTCTTCTTCTCCGCCATCTTTCTTACTCGCTTCGCGCTTTCGCTGTCTCTGCCCATTTATCTTGCGAATAATTTCTCTTTTAGTTCCTATTTACTCGGTCACTCTTGATAAAGGGTCAACGGAGACCTAGTTACCTGCTAGGAAATCGTTTCCAATTTTTCAGCCCACACATAAATCCATAGTAAATATATATAGAATAACAATGTTTATAGAAATTCACTTGTACTAGGTGAAGTGAATAAATCAGACTAGTGTCGTAATTTTCTTCTTATTCCACTTCTTCTCTTTCATCTTTTTTCGGATTTTCTTGTTTTCTTCTCTTTATCTCCTGTCTCTACAACTTGTCTTTTCTTTTTATTTTCTCATTCCAGTTTAACTAGATTCTACATTTTCCTCTTCTTCTTCTTCTTCTTCTTCTTCTTCTTCTTCTTCTTCTTCTTCTGCTTTTCTTTTTTCTTTTCTTCATCTACTGTTTTCACACCTTTTCTTTTCCTTTAATTTCTCATTCAAGTTTACCTAGATTCTTCTTCTTCTTTTTCTTACATTCTAATTCAAGCTTCCCTAGATTCTACATCTTTTTTCTTCGTTTATTTCTTCTTTTTCTTCTTCTTCTTCTCAACGTTTTTTATTTATTCTCTTTATCTCCTGCTTCTTTAATTTTTCTTCAAACTTTTTTTTCAATTTCTTTTTTCTTCTTCTCCGTTTTTTGCTTCTTCGACAACTTTTTTCTTTTTCAACATATTCTTTTCAAACTTTCTCTCGCTCTCTGTTTCTATACATTTTCTTCTTTCTTATTTTTTATTATTCACCCATTCCTGCATTATTCTTTTTTTTTTGCAATATTCGTTTCTACTTATTTTTTTTATTTTGCTGTTATATGCTTTATATTTTAAGGACGAACACAAATACGGCTCTCCAAGCCTTCTAGTGTTTTCTTGATCTATGCACTTTCCTCATTCGTCTTTCTCGCTGTTTCATCATCCATTCAGAAATAGGAATTGGGTAGGTTACTCGATGTTTCACCCTGTTCCTACCTGCTACTCATGCCTTTAGTATTTTGATTTTCTGCTGTCAAGTGAAAAAATTGTCTCAATATATCTATCCATCTAACTATTCCAGTCTTCCTATATCTATCTATCTATCTATCTATCTATCTATCTATCTATCTATATATATATATATATATATATATATATATATATACATATACATATATATATATATATATATATATATATATATATATATACATATACATATATACATATATATATATATATATATATATATATATATATATATATATATATATAAAATGTGTCTAGATATTATATGCAATTTATGAATTGGTATTGGTGTAAAGAGTCGCGCCTCTAAAGTTAAAAGTCCTGTTATGATGTTGTTTAGATTCTAATCAATATTATTAACTTAATATTAATTAATTTAAATATATAGTGATAGAGAAAACTATTGTTTTGGTTTTATACAGAAATTATGACTAAATGTAACCATACCATATAATACCTATTAGGGTCATGCAAGCATGAATGAAAACGTTACAATTTCTTATAATTTTAAAAAATTGCGCGTTCAAAAATTCCCCGTTACGTGAGTGTTCTTGAAAAAAAAGCGGTAAAAGATTAATTATTGTGTATTCCATGGAGAATAAAACATTAATTCGCGCAAAATGTGTTGATAAAAATCTACCAGCCCAATCCTAGAGATAAACAAACATATCAATTACTGTGTGTTCCATGTAGAATCCAAAATTAAATAGCTCAAATACGTTAATAAAATCTATCAACCCAATTCTAGAGTTCTTTTACCCGTATCCCTTGTAGCTCTGAACATTTATCTTTGGTGTTTTTCCTAAAACCTGCCCCGACATCCATTTGCTTTGCCTTGTCCTTTTTCCCTCTATGCGTCTTGTGAGTATTAAATTTCCCAACCGCTTTCTCATTACTTGTACAAAAATCTTCAGCTGTCTCTTCCTGATGTCAAATATAATTTACAATTTTCTTTACGTTTGCATTCTTTATTGTCCATGGTATCCTCGGCATCCTTCTGTAGAACCATATTTCTGTTGCTTAGAGGTTATTCTTTATCTCTGAGAAGATTGTCCAATATTCGCTGCCATATTAGTGGACAGATATCACATAGCACTCTAGAACGCTTTTCTTTGTTTCCAACGAAATTTTCCTCTCTCGATACTCTGCTTTGTTTTTGGAATGCGTCTTCGGTCATGCCAATAGGCCTTCAGATGTCAGTGTCGCACTTACCGTCCTCTGTTAGAACACTTCCCAGCTATTTAAATTTCTGTACCTGCTTGATTTTAGTAACCCTGAACTGTAAATAGCATTTTGGAGAGGATTATTGAAAAGCCTTTGATAACGTGGATCCTGAAGGCTTTGGAAATGTAAAAAGTCTTCTCAGTGATATTCTTCTTCTACTTATATGTGTCGTGTTACTTCAGGACGTGAATGCTCATGGTCATCCACATCTCCCTATCTCTTGTATCTCTTAACGTCTTTTCTCTTGCTATTCCACTCAAACCCTGCTCCGCTATCCATCTGCTTAGATCCATCAATTATGTCACGCGTTGTTTTCCATTGTCTATTCTTCCCTCTATCCAGCCCATGAGTATCAGATTCTGCAAACCCTCCTTCCTAACTAGATGTTCAAAAAACTTCAGCTGTCTTTTCCTGATGTTATGTATCAGTTTCCTTTTAGTGTTGATTCTCTTCAAAACCTCGTCGTTGCTCACATATTCCATCCATGGTATCCTCAGCATCCTGCTATAGAGCCGCATTTCGATTATATTAAAGTTCCTTAAATGTAGCATGAAACTATGGAATCACATTATATGCCTATAAATACGTTTAGTAAATGATTGTGTCGTTGGCGTAGTTGCCGAGTTGAGAACTGATATCTTCAGAAACAATATAGAACCAAGGATAGAGCTTCGGGGAACACCCTCGTTAATACAAAACGATTTATACGAGTAATCTTTCAGGATAACTCCCGGAGATTTTTCATTTTGTGGAGAATACCTGTATGCTAGACCCAGTCAAAGGCTTTTGAGATGTCCAGCGTTTTATCTTTCCGCAATTATCATCAGTGCATCAGCAGATGACCAGAACCTATTGTTTGTCTGAGAAATGGCCCTGCGATAAGAGATAATGAACCAATTCAGCATTGATTAAGGTTTCTATGAGTTTTCAAAAAAGAGGTAAAATGTTAATAAGCCGATAATTGGAAGGGTCTATCGGTTCACTAGAGACCTTAAAAACTGGAGTAACAAATGATGAGTTCCAGGAGGGAGAAAAGAAAAAGGCAGCGAGAAATTAATTGAAAAGTTTTGAGAGAACAGGAGCCAGTTCGGAAGCAGACTTCTTAATAACTATTACAGGGATAAAATCGTATCTACATGCTTTGTGAAGATCTAGGTTAGATTATTATTATTATTGTTGTTGTTGTTGTTGTGTCTTAAATCTAATATTGAATATCATGAAACAATAAGGAGGAATAGTTCAAGAAAAGTTGTGTGAAGACAATTCAAGAGAAGCAGATTCATTGTCAAGAAAATCAACATTCAAAATGACGTGTTTTAGATGGAAGGTTTTTTATTAATAAGTGATTCGGGGTAGTGGAAATAAAACTGCACACAACATGAATTAGACAAAATTTTATGTCAAATTAGACGATAACCGTTTAATATTTCCAATTTTTTTACAATAAAATGAACTTACAATTTTGTAGTTTTGCAGGAAAAGAAAAATAATCACATTAAATACCTTGAAAAATAGTATGAAAGAAGTCAGTTTCGAAAAAAAGATTCGATTGTTAGCCAAAACTCACTTATCAAATACCTCAGTCGAATTCGAATAAACAAAAAAAGTTCCGAATAATGAAGCCGAAAAGATTCTTAAAAAATCGTTTTTATTATTTGAAAAGACTATCTGATTTTCTCTTTTTTAATCAATTCTAAAGCCTTCACCGGGATGTTTGTGTTTGCAAATTTTGTTGCTGGCATTAATCAACGTCTTTGTCTCTGGAAAAATAGCCTTTTATCGCTTTTCTTCATTATTTAACACAGGAAATGGTTGTGGGCGAATCAGACGAGGGGATATCATGGTTTCTAATTCCAGTAGAAATATATGCATCTATTGTTTTATAATAATCAATGAGTCTGTCAAATTGCATTAGGTTGGTGTCAAGCCTTTACTCTTCTTCACGCTTTATTCATCTACGCTTTTCTGCCATCTATGTATCTATCTCCGGCTACTGAAATCTATCTATCTATCTATCTATCTATCTATCTATCTATCTATCTATCTATCTATCTATCACTTTAGTATCTATCAATATATCTATCTATCGATTTCAGTTTAGTTTATATCTATCTATCTATCTATCTATCTATCTATCTATCTATCTATCTATCACTTTAGTATCTATCAATATATCTATCTATCGATTTCAGTTTAGTATCTATCTATCTATCTATCTATCTATCTATCTATCTATCACTTTAGTATCTATCAATATATCTATCTATCGATTTCAGTTTAGTATCTATCTATCTATCTATCTATCTATCTATCTATCTATCACTTTAGTATCTATCAATATATCTATCTATCGATTTCAGTTTAGTATCTATCTATCTATCTATCTATCTATCTATCTATCTATCTATCTATCACTTTAGTATCTATCAATATATCTATCTATCGATTTCAGTTTAGTATCTATCTATCTATCTATCTATGTATCTATCTATCTATCTATCTATCTATCACTTTAGTATCTATCAATATATCTATCTATCGATTTCAGTTTAGTATCTATCTATCTATCTATCACTTTAGTATCTATCAATATATCTATCTATCGATTTCAGTTTAGTATCTATCTATCTATCTATCTATCTATCTATCACGTCATATAAATAATGAATCATTCTCTTTTGATGGAGAAGAACGACAGAAGAAAAACAAAGAAACAATGAATGAAACAGAAAATGAAGTTGTATACACTTCTGTGCACTTCAAATTTAAATCAGTGATAAAAAAAAAACAACCTTTCAATTTTGATTTATCTTCATTCGCCTATCTTTTTCTTCCACAAGTTATGATCAGCATTTATACATTCGTTATTGTTACTGACATATTTTTTAAAGTTGCTCTGCTCAAACATTTGGGGATTCAATTGAGAACTTTCTCCAGGTCTTTTATTTTATTTTTTTTTTTTATTTTTTTTTAATAAGCGTTTCACCCCGAGCAAGGCATGTCACTGCCACTACTGTGCAGGGGGCTACGTAGAGTGGAGAAAGGCTGGTTAAATATAGGAAATAACAGAGGGTGGGTGATAGGCGGGTGAGGATACCGAGAATGAGTGTTGGGTAAAATCGCAAAGATATGATTCAGTCTATAAATTATGAATTATTTTTCATAAACAAATAGAAATTGGTAAACAGTTCCATTTTGACGGGTCTTATTGGCATATACAAAGCCATCCATAAGAATTTTATCTTCGTCGGATGATATACTTTTACAGGATAGATTGGGACCTATAGACTTGGTTGGCAAACAATCTTCCGCAGAATGAAATAGCAATCTACTGCGGGAAAATCTTCTGCCGAGTCAGTAATATTTCAAAAGAGTCATGATCACTCAAAATAGTATCACGTATGGCACGTATCTGATTGACATATGAAATAAAGAAATTATTGGTTACTATCACCGGAAGGATAAGGGTTAAATGCTGTCTTGGTTTCTTTTTCTGTAAGAATAAAATGAAATGCATTATTTTACCTTTTTGAAGTTTTCCTAAGGTTTGAAAGAAATTTCTTATGACGGTATAAATAAATATTCTCTAAACACTTTTTTTTTCAGTATTTCTTTAATGTTTTGCAAAGGATGGCGTTGGATTCTTTAAAACTCAACCTCATTCAGAAGCTGTTTTTTTCTTAAATTAAAAAAAATAAATCTTTCTAATATTTGGTGTTGATGTTCTTAATTAAAACAGTGACATGTGGAAAAGGAAGGCTGTATGGATCATGACAAAATGAGCCGAGTCATGGGACAGAAAGACGGAAAGAAAAGGTTTGAATTTAAATGATCTGTGTGTCACGCTCGTCTGTGTCACGGTGAAATCGTTTTTCAATAACATCAACGGCCGACAAATATGCCTCCGCTCTTAAAAAACACTAACCGCCCTTAAAAAAAGAAAAACAAAAAAATACCTCAATTGGACTCCTTAATGTTTTAAATCTATACACAGGATAGGGTTCGTTCTTTTATATTTCTATGGAGGGTGGATATGAGTCAGTTATCTTTATTTCATATGATCATGTCTTTTACATGTTAGGCTTTAAAACCTTCTATTCAAAGACAGACTTAACCGACTTCCACTTAATTTTAATTTTCTTCTTCTTCTTCATTATCTTTTTTATTTTAAAAATTCAAATTTAATAGCTTCTTAATGCCATCCTTTTAACACTATATAATATTTAACACCTTAATATTAGACTTTATACCTTATATATATATATATATATATATATATATATATATATATATATATATATATACACGTTCACGGATTCTATTCCGACGAGCTGAGCTCCTTGGTGACCCTTTCTGCACGAATCTACTCGAGCTAATAGACTACCAACAAGGACTCACATTTTTACAGTGAAAACAATTAAGTGTAACCACAAATTCTACTATAGAGTTTCTTTTCTCACACTTTCCGCTTGTGGAACTCCCTTCCGTATTCTTGCTTCCCTGATATAGCTATAATCTCCAAGAATTTAAATGCATCCTCAACTGTCATCTCTTATCTCCTTGACTCACATCCATCTTCGCCCTTTACACTTCACTATTACGCAGCTCTGCTCACACGAGTATTGCCGCCCTTCTCCTTACCCATTCTCCAACATTGTGACATATTCTCCTTTCTCTTTACTCGCCTATTATATAACCCCCTGTGCACCAGTAGCAGTACTGCCTTACTTGAAGTGAGAGGATTATTATATATATATATTTGTGTGTGTGTGTGTGTGTATTAAAGAGATGAAAGTGTGTAGCTTAATGTTACACATTATAAAATAATAAAAAGCGAAGCAACCGGTTTCGCTCCCACTCTTCAGGCCTCGACGGGCGCAGGAAAAATATGAATACAAAGAGCTAGAGGCTAATAATAGAAAGCTCCAACAAACATTCAGGCTGTTTACTCAGGGAAGGTTTGCGATACCCGATATATAGAGCCTCTATATTTTTTCTTTTCATTTTCCTTCACAAACTTCTTTATTTTAATCCTAGTTAAAATCTCCCGTAGATGCATAACAAGCGCGAGCGAAACCGTTTGTTTAGCTTTTTTATAATTTTATAATGTGTAACATTAAGCTACACTTTTTCATCTCTTTAATTAAATTTTGTACCTATAAAAACATTTCCAAATATATATATATATATATATATATATATATATATATCACTCGATGCAAAGAAGAACCGCCACTAATGAGCAGGATTTACAGTGCAAAGAAAAAAACAAGGTACAGGTTGTATTGAAGTTAGGACAAAAGATTAATGGGATTCAAGAAGATAGAAGATGGCAGTTGACATTGCATTTAAATTTTTGCAGATTGCGGTTACAATTAATTATTTCAGCGGTAAAACGGTGAGACCTAGATGCCAATCAAATAGCACGCTTAAACCTACGTTGTCGGAATACCAGAGACAAAAAAGCTAATCAGAAAGAGGAAAACCACTGATAAATGCTAGATTTATAAATGTGCAAGATGGATTCGGAAGAGGAAAACTTTCGGTCCCGATACAGTGAACCAACCTTCCTAGCAGAAGATGGAGTTCCAGATTTCTTTTATATTTTGATCATCACACTCCTTCCTCATTTTTTAATCAGTAATAGAGCTTGTTTCCTTGTTTCCAGTTCAGGCGTGGATTTCCGTTTTCTTCTAAAATCTTCTCCTTCTCTTTTACAACTTGCGTCTTAGGGGCATTGTCGCCTTGATTCGGATGAATCGACTAAATAAATAAATCGAAAGAAAATGACGGTAATATGGTTAAATAAAAATTGGTTGTTGAGGGTACATAAAATGCAAAAGAATTCTAACAAAACAATCATGAAATGCGTGACAAATAATATTTGTAGATGGAAACGAAAGAGGACAGAAAATATAATAATGAACGCATCTGTATTTAATGAATGATTACATTAAATGTTTTAATCTTCACGTCTTTTCTAACGTTAAATGTAGACTTCAGAAAGAACCAGAAATCCAGTCCCGAAATAAGGGATAAATAAATAAATACAGATATAAATACTAAATAAAATGCCAGTGTTTAAATGGAGACGTTAGTGTTGCTGTCAAATTAAGAGGGAAACGGAAACCTAGTTCTGAACAGGAAACAATAAACCACTACACCTGTTCTTAAAATGGAGTATCAGTTTAACTATATACGAAGCTTTCTACTCTAATTGAGGAAATTAAATAGTAAATAAAATAACATAGTTTAAGCAGAGATTTTTAGAAGTAGATTTCGGAAGGAACCATAAATCCAGTCCGGCAATGGAAACAAGAGATAAGCTTCTACTCATGTCTAAAAGATAGGGTAGTTAAACCTACCAGTGAAAATAAGTTGTCTTATTTTCCTTCAGCAATGTATTTTAATTAATTTCAATTTGTATAGAGTATTTTATGCGACGGGAATAAGTATATGTAAGCGACAAAAGGCATTCAAACTCTTTAATTATTTGGAACGAAATGCAGATATTGATTTAGTCTCTAAAGATTAAAAAAGGTGATTATCTTCCTTTGTCCAGATGAAGTCGAGATGGGGGCCGTTTATGGCGTCACTTTAGCCAATTTTTAGCTTGCATCTCCCAGATGGACGTTAAATTTAATTCCCCAGCCAGCTACACGAGGCCCCGCTTGCAAGTCTATAATACCCTTTGACTATGGATATCTATTCGCCTGGTACAGAAAATACCTCCGGCTAGCAGTCCCAATATTGGGAAAAATCAACGACTTCCTTGTTTTCTATGTATTTGCTAGTGGCCTGGCAGGTGAACCCTACTCGCTCGAAACTGGAATCGTAAATATGGCTTCCCGAGAAAAATCTCCAGCAGACCTAATTCCTGTTCGGAATTATGACAAAGTAAAGCCTTAACTTTTCACACTGATTGTTGTATTGTTATATGTGTTATAGTTTCTTTACGTGGGATAAATGTAAATATGCAAAGAATGCGATGGGTAAAAAATCATCAGTTAATTTTTTTTTAATTTAATGCATGCTCTTCTTTTTTTATTTTGTCATCTGCAAATTATAGAAGCGTCAATTGGACACTGTTTTTGAGAAAAAGATCTACATGACGCAATACACTCTGCCAGAAATTTGGAAACTTCATGCTGTGCTGCTTTGTATTCCCACCGGAAGCTCCAATAAGAACATTTTAGACTGTTTGGGTGGCAATCTGAGAAGAGTGCGAAGAATTCGGAAAGAGTTAGATGATTATATTCGTACTTACAAAGGTTTTTGGCGTAATCACTAGAGATGTCGACGTTGTGTCTCTATTTATCTTCCGAAAAACTAAACATGGAGTCCTACATCAAGTGCCTTGAAGAGATAGCTCTGCTCTGCGTCAAGAGGATGTCTGCTGGCAGGCCCAATGTCTGACTATAGGATTTTTTATCATGCTGCACAAGCAAGAGAACACAATCATGGCTGATAATTTCCGCGACCACATCACCCCTTACTTATGACCACCTAACTCCCCAGACTGCAAACGCCTTGTTTATTATGCGTGGGGCGCAGTTGAGCGTGAGATTAATAAAATCTCTATGTAACACCAAAGATAAGCTGATGGCAAGGGTTATGGCAGCATTCACCAACTTAAACAATGCAGGAAATTCCGAAGTCTTATAGAGGCTGTGCTTGAAGCCAATGTCTATTTTATTGAATAATTTTACTCTTTATTATTGCAAGATGTTTTTGTGCAATTATGGTAAATATATCGTTTAGACGATTATTTATCCATCGCATACCGTGTGTATAACTGTGTGTATGATTTAGGTGCATAAAACTCTACAAGAACAAAGCATGTTGTTTATTCCATTACTTCCATCTATTCAGTTATATCCCTAGAATAAGGTGTTATTATATCTTGTCTATGATAATGCTTCTAAGGCAGTAAATTCAATGGAAGAATATTCTCTTTCGTCCGTTAGCCTACTTATTATCTGGTAGCCACGACGCGATATATTATTTATCCCTATTACGTCAATGATGCTGATGAACCTTAATATATGTTTTTTAAAAATGTCGTCGTCTACACCCACTCTCATCCGAGAATCAGGATCGTCATCCCCTGTGCCTATTATCCCTCCGATGGTGGTGGTGTATATGGCTTTCAATCAAAAAGGTTTTGGCAAGTCTATTTGCGTGAATTTGATCTCGTTGGACATCTCTGCGCAATAGAGAAGCCCACACAATAGTCCAGCAGTGCCTCACTCGCAGCTCAAAGGGCATTGAAGCAGGTATGACCTTTCAGTGCAGGATGCATCGGACTGTCGAGTGTTACTTATGTCACGGTCAACCTTGGTTACGCCAGCCTGACTGGAACTCTACTCTTCTGCCGATCTGGCCATTGAGATCGTGTAGATCTTTTACATTACACCGTTTTGTTATTCAGGGTTGATCGCGTTCAGATTCGTCACATTCTTCTCGACCTTATCGCTATGGGTGGCACTACAGGAGTTTGAAATCGAAATGGCTTCCCTTCTGGGCTCTCTGGGATAGTCAAGCTCTCTACCATGACAAGTAACGACCATATATATTTTACACTAGTTGTGGGAATGAACAGTTAACAGTTCGTGATCAAATGTATCATTATTATCTTTTAATAGCAATAATAGAACCAAATGAATAATGAGGAAAAAGTCAAAGTATAAAATTATATATATATATGAACGAAAAGAAGATTTGACATCACAGAGCAGAAATACCGATTTAAGCAGATAGTTTTTGTCAACCTTAAGGAATCCTTTCAGGCCATCACATATTTAGAGGGAACTGTAGATGAAGGCAAAAAGTTAACTCATCACCAGGGGATAATGAATGAGGGGGACAAAGGTTGGAATATAATTAAAACAATTTATTAGTAATAATTTAAAATAAAGTAATAATAAAGTATCCAATAGAGTATCAAATGAAAAAATTTCTACTCACAACCCGCCGAATCGATAAAGAGATCGAACTGAATTCTCTTTCTGTTTGCACAAAACCGTTTGGTGCAACCTGATGTATATAGCTTCAAGTAAACATATTGCGGAGTCGGCTCTGTACCAAACAGTAAAATATATCTACATATACCTTGTCACAGTTCGGACTATCAAGCAAGTACAGGCCTGAGTCATGCGGAGACAGAGTCGTTCTTAACTTTCTCCATGTTATACTTATCTTAAAAAATAAACAAATATATATTTTAATAAATCAGTCAGTCAATTAAGTGCCATACGTGATACACGCTTGGGCAATTTTGTCTCTTTCGATTCATGACTGATTGGCAGAAGATTTTCCAGCAGTAGATTGTCATTTCTTTCTGCGGTAGACTGGTTGAAAACCAAGGCTATAGAACCCAATCTGTTCTGAGCTTCAATCCTTTTATCCGTATCGGTCATTTAAGTGTCATACGGGATACAAGCTTGGGTGATTATGTGTCTTTCGACCCATGACTGACTAGGTAGAAGATTTTCAGCAGTAGGTTGCAATTTCATTCTGTAGTAGACTTCTTGCCAAGTAAGACTATAGAATCCAGTCTGTTCTGCTATTCAGCCCGTAGGTGGGAAAAGAAGAGATGGATCCGTAGCTTTCTAAAATGTATTTGTGCATAAGCGGATTCAACGAATTCGAACTCATCTTTCCGATTTCTCATTCCAAATCTATATCGGTTGCACCCAGCACACGTTCCCATTTTAATAATTATATATTGTAAATGTATGATGCAATAAGAAAAGTATCTAAACTTATTTATAAATGGAACTTTGTCTCTGTGTGTATATGTCTCTGTGTTTGTGTGTCCGTTACCTATAGACTCGGAAACGGCTGAACCGATTTTCTTGAAAATTTACAGTTGTACTATAAGCGTCTGCGAGTGTTCTTAGCTAGGTTTTGTGTCGAGGTACCCCGGATAAATATCGAAAATCGATAATTGAAAACATCGGGTTATAGAAGGAGTGGTCCGATTTTAATCAAATTTCATACACTCATAGACAAAGATACAAGAAACGATATTTAGAAATTTCAAGGTTGCAGTTCTCACAATAGTGCAGGAAAGAATAATATATATATAAAAGGCAAGATGTTTGTGTGTGTGTCTGTTTATCTATCTGTCTGTCCTTTATACAAATCCACAATTTTTATCCGATTCTCACCAAACTATTCTTTAGGCTGAGTCTGAGCTCCAGGACCATGGATTAGCTTTAAAGCTTTCATTACACCCGAGCAACGCCGGGCTATACTGCTAATGATATAACAAACAAAGAAAAATATAAAAATAATTTGATTATTAAAATAAAGAGTTCTTTTTAAAATACAACCTCATTTTCGTTAAGCAAAGAATGGACACGAGCTTTCACTCCAAGAAAAGCGTCTAATTCAAAATTTTGTACAGATATGTTCCCATATATATGCAAGTTTCATTAATAGTATTTGAAAACGCGTAATATACGTGATAAATAAGAAACGAAGTAACAAGCAGAATTGTGTTTTTAATGGTAACAGAATTGTAGCACTGGATTGGTGGAATATAATTCCTTGTCTTTTATTTTTCTTTGTTATATTTTTTTTCACCAGATATTTTCTTTTTTTCCTGTTTCTTCTTCCTTCTAAATGATTTGATGCCGTCATCAGCATTTCCGTTCTTTTACTGCCATTTTTCTGATGCCATCATTTTTATCAGTTTCTCTCTCTCTCTCTCTCTCTCTCTCTCACACACACACACACACACACACACAAACTCTCTCTCTCTCTCTCTCTTATTCTGTATCTCTCTCTTTTCTCTTTCTTTCAAGATATATTCAATAAAACTAGCTACCCTATATCTTGTTGATTGCTTTTGACCTATTAACATTTTGCCACTAGTCTACCCCCGTCCCCATTTTTTTTTCTACATGGTCGTCATTTTTCTTTCTTTTCCTTTATTTTTCTTCATCAAAGACTTGTGACTAATTCTTTTTACCAAGTAGTTGTGAAATTTCAAACATAAATGGTGCTTGTAAACGTTTACTCAAAAATGATAGATTCAAAGCATTTCACTACATTTTTATTTTTATTACTCTTTAAAATAATCTAATCATTTCGATATTAATTTTACCTATTTATATATTTATTTCATCTTTACCTAGTTTTTATGCTGTCATTTATTATTATTATTATTATTATTATTATTATTATTATTATTATTATTATTATTATTTATGTACTCCCTCCGTATACTGATCTCTTTCCCCATTTTGATATGTATCTTTAATTTCTTCTTCTCTTTCAAATTTCCTTCATCATCTACTCCTTTATCTTTCATATACTCCTTCTTTCTGCGCTTTTTACGTAACCTCTTAATATAGTTATACCATTCCTTCTTTATATTGAATCCATTGTATTCACTTACGCGCAAATACCCTTGGGAAAGGTATTAATCCGTCTCTTCCTTCCAGTTATGGGTTAAATAGCAGGACAGATTGGGTTCTATAGCCTTGGTCGGCAACCAGTCTACCGCAGAAAGCAATGGCAACCTACTGCGGGATAATCTTCTGCCCAGTCAGTCATGTCTCTTTCGAGACATGATCGCCCAAGCGTGTATCACGTATGGCACTTTAACTGACTGACTTCTTTATATATATTCACCTTGGCTTTGGAATTCGCACAGTAGTACTCAAATTTTTCTACAAGCGAGATGGATATATAATAAAATGTAGAAATTCGGTTCTGATTAATAATGAAGAACAATAGACTAAAAAGACCTCCGATAGATATTTTGACATTGCAATGGGGTCCCTGGATTCCGTTGAAGCCTGTGATCTTGGGAGACTATTTATTCTTTACAACTTAACCGATTATGAGGATGTGGATACTGGTAGAATTTCTTATTTTTCGTTGACAATGTGCACGGAGGGAGTTACAAGTTCGAGCCTTTGTAAGGATTTTCTATTTAACAGTGGGTGTTTTGTCTTTTTCTTTTAACGATCAATAGTACATGGATAATGTAGTGCTGCATTGTCTATGCAACAACGTCACCCTGATTACGGGGGTTTGGCTTTTTTTTAACATTTTAAAACCCTTCAATTTGAAATAGATCTCATCACTTGATAAGATACAAGTAATGTCGAAAGAAAATAGCTATTTTTGTAGTGATATTTTAGCATATTTATGTTATTATTTCTTTATATACATATATATATATATATATATATATATATATATATTGAGAAGAAAACTGAAAACACAATTAAATGGTTAAAAATGCAGAATTTATTTCACCAATGTAAAGAGAAAACCCTCACAATTTCAAACCGTTCATGAATAAATAAATGTAAATTTCACACAGAGTATTTTGAGAAAAACAACGTTTGTAGCAGAGGGATTTTCAAACCGGGAATAAATTGAGAATAGATACATCAAATCACACACAAAATGCACTACAGTCTAAGTAATTATATCACTCTTACATAAAACAAAAACATTAGACACACGCACAAAAGAGGAAAGGAATTAATGTACAGAGAATATTAATCACAGAAGCATTATTTAGGTAGGATACATACGCAATAAAGGGTTATATCTACCATAAGTCCGTGCATTGAATACTGTTGCCATATATGGACAGGTGTTCTTACTATTCATCTTGAGATTCGCTACAAATAAGGATCTGCAATGTAATCGGTCCTGATTTGGCATCTCAAATTCAATTGCTTTCTAACCGACTTGACATTGTTTCCCTCTGACTTTTCTACAAATATTTTATTAGAAAACATCTGACAAGCTTTTTTTCATGGTGCTCAAAACCACGGAAATTTAAGCGTGTTACTAGATTGTCATCTAGGTCCCACGTTTTTGCGATTGAAATAGTCAAATGTAACCGTCCCTTTTGCTCCAACGGTACTTTTCCCGCAGTTTCCGTCTGTGAAACTTTCTCTATTGGTTTTCTTTCATGATAGCTACAATCATCAACAAATTTATATGCAACATCAAGTGCCATCTTCTTCTTGCATCCCGTTCATCTTTTATCCGTTTTCAATGCCGCCTGTGCTCAGTTTTTTCTCTTATTATAATCCCCTCCGCACAAATGGCGGTCCTGCCTTACCTGGGGTGAGTTGATTAAGAAAATATAAGGAACTTCTTTTGCAACCTGCATTTTTAATTAGAAGTAAAAAATACAGTTTTCAATTTTTTTTCAAATTTTTAATTCCACGGACTCTCTAAAATATTCTTAAAGCTAAATGTAAACTAGACAGCAGACTATGTGATGTAATTTAATGCGTAAGTATCTTTCTAGTTTACAATAAAAATTTTCTCGTTACCATTGTAGGGGCCTCGGAGATGTTTGTCAAATTAGCCTTGTGTCAAACACAACCGAATTCCCCACAATTTAAAATATCAGGAGGTTGAATGAATGGTTGGAAGAATTCTATTAATAGAACTTAATAAAATATTTGTAAATAGAAAAAGAAAATGTTTAAAGAAAAAATATAAATAGTTAATTATTTAAAGAGAAATGTAAGTAGTTAAATGTTCCTCAGAACTTCAAAGCTCATAGTTGATAGTAGCAGAATGTGTATATGTAGAAAGATTGAAAAGGTTACTAATAAAATCTGTGTTCTTTTGCCATTTATGGCCGGTAAAGAAGTGAAAAGAAAAGTCAGGCATTAAAGGAGATTATACCTATAGAAGTCAGTAGAAGTATCTTGTTGTTATTGTTGCTGACGGTGTGTGGCTAAAGACGAAGAAAGGAAAATTGGAAGGAGGGGTAGAACAAATGCATGTCGATAAGACACGACAGAGTCGGCGTCCTGAAAGTTCTTCCTTTCATTGCGACGAGGTGCTTCAGATAACCGTTTCCAAATTGAACTGATCTGACCGGTTCAGAACTGTGGTTAAGTAGTGGATTTAATAATGTAATGTGCTCCGAACAGCACACCAATTTTCTAGGTGTGAAAAAATTGCCCGGGGTCATGGATTAATTTGCTATTTCCTATCCAATCAGAATCTAGTATCTTAAATTTCACACTGACTTGTGAAATTTGCCATGGTCTGTGTTTTTCCAAAATATTTTCAGTCCTTTTGATCTGATTTTGCGAGTATGCAATTTTACTTTTTTGTTTGCGCTAATTGTTAGATGTTATAGGTTTTGCATCCTATACCATCAATGAAAAATGTTTTATTTTAATTTTAGTAGCGGTTGTTAAGACAATAAATATCTTTTCATTCAAGATAACGAATGTTTCTTTATCGACTCTACAGAAATATGCACTGATCTAAAATTAAACTCAAATGTTTAACTAAGCTATATGGTATTTTTTTCGGATTTTTTATTGTTATGAAACTCAGCATGAATTTCATCAATCATTAACTGATGAAGCATTCATCAAAAATACATATAGAAAAACTGTAAATTTGTCACAGGTAATAGTAACTAAAATATATCAATGTTGTATATTATTCACTTTTCTGGTGAATATTTTTCATATCTGCAGCTACAGACCTATCCATCATTTTGGGATATAAACCGAAAAAAAAACTATTACACTTATAGATTATTGTTGTAATGTACACTATTAGGCTGGTATAGTGTGGACTGTACTTGTGAGTAAAACGTTTTGTATTTCTTTAAGAAAAAAAAACAGAAATCCTCTCACTAGGTCGATTGAAAACTTTTACAATCAATCCGAGGACTCCAACTACAGCTGGAATTATAAATGCCTTCATGTGGCACATTTTTTATATTTCCACTTCAAGATCCTTGTATTTTGATAGTTTTTTTTTCTGTTTTGAAGATCTTCAAATATACATTACAAAAACTGCAGGGACTGCCATGCTAATAAGAATGCATGTTGATACTGTCAAAATTCGCGAGTTTTCTATTTTTATTATCGAAAGAAAAAAAAATTTTCACACTTGTTAAAAATGTCCTTGCTTATTTATAAACTTTTCATATTTATCAAATACCTCTTTTTCTTTATTCTTTTCATTATTTTAAATTCTGTTCTTTTATTAATTTTTCTTATTTTCAATTATCTTTCTTTCTTTCATTTTATGAAGCATCGTTCATTCGCTCGCTAAATCATGTATCCCTTTCATTTTCCCTTCTTTTTCTCTCGGTTAATGTTTTCTTTGCCCCATTTTAGCTTCCATTCTAACAATATATTTGTATCTCCCTACTTGACACTTTCTTTCTTTGCCGTTTCTATCTATCTATCTATCTATCTATCTATCTATCTATCTATCTATCTATCTATCTATCCATCTATCTATCTATCTATTTGACCTTGTTCATATATGTTTCTATCTATTTCACTTTGTCCATCCTTGAGTAAAAGTGACATTTTCGGAACATTGTCATCAATGAGTGAAGTTAATCCTAAATGTGTTAATTTATAAAAAAAACAAAGTTTAATGTTTGTTTTCATTTTGCCTTTAAACTTCTTCATTGTTTACATGTCTCATCTAGGGTATTCTTAACATTCTTCGATAGAATAGCTTCAAGCTTTTCTTCATCAGTAAGGATATTGTTCAGCATTTTTTCACAGGAGTCACTCGGGGCTTAATGTTACAGAGCAGCGGTACAGCCTAAGTTGGTATGTGCTGAAGATAACGGTTAAGCTTAAAATTAGTTTAAGATTCTGATGATTGGGAAAGCAGACCTTTTGGATTCGGTTCAGGAGAAGAAGCTGCTCAAGTGGAACTTATATCTAAGCATAATGTTAAGGAAATGAGGATGGTACGTTACAATGTGCGGGGTGTGACGTGTTATAGCCGTGGAATTTGGGACCGGTGGAAATTAGGCGTGTAGTTCATCTGAACACACACTACTGAAATAGCGATAGATCAGTGAGATGAGTGCGACGTATCAACTGTGATAAAGTGTCTGCAGAGTAGAAAAACCTAATCGCCTACAAGGACGCGGAGACACTTTCAGACTTAATCGAGAGTGGGAAGAGAGGCTGCTCAGTTCTCGCTCATATATGGTAGCAATGCCGGATTTTTGTCCTGATCTGGCTTTTGTAAAGTTAGAGGATAGCAGAAAGAGTCAGGTACGTACTGGAACGGTGCAGGAAACTGTCCATCTCCCCAGAAATCTTTAGCGATAAATCGTATGTTTCAGGCAATATAATCAATGGTGTGCATGTGTTTACATGAGAGGGAAGAAATAAAAGAAAAAGGAACAAAAAACAGGGGCTGTCAGAAAAAAGATAAAAGAAAGATTGGAATACTGTTACGCATGGCATTATGTGAGAGTAGAGCGAGAAGGAAGAACAACGAGATAAAGAGAATGGTGGTGGGAAATAAGAGAAAGATGTGAATCAAGAAGATAAAAGATGGCAATTGAGGTTGCACTTTAACTCTTGGAGATTGTTGCTAACAGGGAAGCAAATATACGAAAGGTAGTCCCACAGCTGAGAAATGCGAGGAAAATACTGATTGAGTAAAAGTGGCGTTTACATTTGACTGTTTTGACTGCAAAAATTGGGACCTAGTTGCCAAAATAGTAGCAGCAGAAGTCGTGAAGACAGAGAAAAGCCACATCCGGTCGGTGATAAGATGACTGAAGTCGAGCTGCCAACTCGGGATCGATTACATTGCAAATTCTTCTTTAGATATTGTAAGAACCTCGAGATTAATAGCAAGACCACCTGACCAGATATGGCAACACGGACGCTTGGTAGATTTGTATACGTGCAAGATGGGTTCTAACGAGAAAAACTTCTTGGCCCGACACAGTGAGCCGACCTTCCTAATACTAGCTGTAGCTATTGATTCGATGTCGTGATGTCTAGATTGAGTTTAAGTCCAAATAGGCGCTCACAAGAAGAAGCTTCCCTAATGGAACACGGGTTCTGAAAGTTCCGACGCTTGAATGTTGGAAGGACACTAGTTTGGTCTTCGAGGCAATGAACTTGAGCAGGCAGGTTTTCAAAGGTTGATTTTCTGCAGCAGTTCACTTATTTTAACTGAGTTTAACGAGATTTTTTTATCTGTTAAAAATATTTTTAATTTCTTAAAGGCACCTTTGGCTTTATTTTGGGCTTTCGGAATTCTGTGTTATATTTTCTTTTCCTCTTTTATATTATTAAATTTCTGCACCCGTTTTGAAAGAATATACACTGATGGTCAGAAATAATTATAAATAAATGAATATTAAAGATATATTTACTGTTTCATTTTATCGTTAAAATTTTACAGTTTTTAAGTAAAACAAACGAATGTTTGATTTTACTTAGAACAGTAAAAAACAAGCTCGTTTGAATATATGTTTAAAAAACTTAATTACACCGGTTAAATTAGTGTTATTTCATAGTTTACAATTTTATTACAATAAGAATAATATTTTCATGTTTTATTTTATTTTATTCATTTCATCAAGTTGATTGAAAAATTTTCACCTCTTTGAGTTAAAAAATGTTTCAGAAAACTACGTTTATTTTCTTCTTTTCTATTTTTAGAATTTTTTGTTTTTGTTTTTCTTAAAGAAAAGATTCTTTCTTCATACGCCAACTTTCCTACCTCTGTCTTTGTACTTCACTTTTGAAAGCAACAAAAGCCGGCTAAACAAATCGTTACACGTTGAAAAAATAAACTCAAAGAGACGGTTCCTGGCAAGGTCTCCCTGATGGATTAAGTGTTTTTACCCAAGTGACAGCGTCTGTTGGGGACATATTTCTGCCTGCTATTTGATGTGTAGCTCTCCCTTTAAAAAGGCGGGAAAACAAAAGATAGGACTTGCGTGTTGAAATGGTCTTTGTTGTTTTGTTGTTTTTTTTTAATTTGTTGCATTACGCTTATTTCATTTTATTTTCCTTTTTTTATTTGAATTGGAAAAAAAACGATTAAATCTTTTTAAAGATTTTAAAGTAATTTATATTTTCAATGTTTTTTATACTTTATTTTTCATATATCGTTTTATTTCTTTTCCTGCGATATTGAAATTTGGTGCCAGTTTAATCAATTTTCAGATTTGACTGGTAGATTCAATAATTAAAATAGGTTTAAAATAGATAGAAAGAGAAGAGAAAGAGTGATGAGCAGACTGAGATACAGAGAAAGAAAGAAAGAATCTTAGATAGATAGATAGACAGATAGATAGATAGATAGATAGACAGATAGATAGATAGATAGACAGATAGACAGATAGATAGATAGACAGATAGACAGATAGATAGATAGATAGATAGATAGATAGATAGATAGATAGACAGATAGATAGACAGATAGATGAACAAAGTGACATAGACAGATAGATAGATAGACAGATAGATGAACAAAGTGACATAGACAGATAGATAGATAGACAGATAGATGAACAAAGTGACATAGATAGATAGATAGATAGATAGATAGATAGATAGATCAACAAAGTGAGATAGATAGATAGATAGATAGATAGATAGATGATGATAGATGAAAAAGATAGATAGATGCTAGATAGATAGATAGATAGATAGATAGATAGATAGATAGATGAACAAAGATAGATAGATGAAGCTAGATAGATAGATAGATAGATGAACAAAGATAGATAGATGAAGCTAGATAGATAGATGAACAAAGATAGATAGATGAAGCTAGATAGATAGATAGATAGATAGATAGATAGATAGATAGATAGATAGATAGATGAACAAAGATAGATAGATGAAGCTAGATAGATAGATAGATGGATGAACACAGTGAGATAGGTAGATAAATAGATAGATAGATAGATA
>JBBBDQ010000221.1:1035000-1052500 GCA_037127315.1 Ascarosepion bandense
CAAGCACAGAACCACTACTTCGTGGGACAACTCCCCATGATGATGATTCTCCAATTGCTAAAATCTTAAACTTTTAAATCGCTGATTAGCCGTTATCATCCCCGTATATCCATATAAATTTTGATTCTGTATATTATCCGCAGTAGGTTGCCATTACTGTCTGCGGTAGACTGGTTGCCAGCCAGAGTTATAGAACCTAATCTGTCCTGTAATTTAACCCATAACTGGAGGGAAGAGATGGATTAATACCTTTCCCAAGGGTATTTACGTGTCAGTGAATGCAAAGAATTCAAACTCGGCTCCCCAGTTTCTCGTTCCAAGCTGATAAGCACTGCACCACAATGCACAACTTTATAAGTGCATAAAAATATTTTTTTTTATAGAATGACCAACAATACATTTTATCTGTAGTTTAAGGCATGCAGTTAGGTTTAAAACATATTTAGTTGAAGCCATAATATTATATTCAAAATATTCGGGTTTTGACATTAAATAAGCCGTTGAGGTTGACATGCTACTAATTAAAATCAACCAGAATGCAGCACTGTTAAGAAGTACATCAATACCATATCAAGGCTCGACCCAGGCTTTTTCTTTCTTAAATTGGGGGACGAAACACTTCGAAAGCCATCGACCTTTGTGCTAGCTCGAAGTCAAGTGATAGTAACGAAACGTTCGAAAATACTGAGCATCTCTCAACTGTTGCTCACGCCAGTTTATACATTCTCTCTCAGAAACTGCAACTAAGCTACACAGGTATCGAAGAAACATAAATATGTCTAAACAGGCAATTGTGACAAAGATTAGTTATCACCTTCCCATCCAGAACACTGGTGTACTCGCTAAGATACGAGCGGTTAATAGGTGGATGTGCTGACATCTGCGCACGTTGATTTGGGGAAATTTATTTTTTCCTATTCCACCGAAATCAAATGTTAATTAGGACGATGTAGAGGGCCATAATCGCTTACATCTTGAATAAACGCGCTACACAAAAGATTAGACCACTGATTTAAAGAAGAGAAGTTAGAGAGAGAATATAAATTTATTATTTTTGTTTCTTTTATTTTAAATGTCGCTGTGTTAACACATTGCACAATAAGTCCCGGGCCTGACTTATAGATCGCACCACTAATAAAAAATCCATATGATTTTTATGAAGTACTAACCTTTAAATGGCATGGGACACAATTTGGGCCAAATCTGATTATTAGTTTACAAATTACAGTTATTTAAGTGACGCTACTGCTGCAAATTTTCAAAACAATGAAAAAATCCGAATTAGGTGTGCTGATAAAGCATCGCTATCTGATGGGGAAAATATTGTTCAAGTAAAGCAATGGCTTAATAAGTATTATTCAGACTCTGTTCCGTCAGAAACAACGGTTAATAGGTGGTATGCTGACTTTAAACGCGGTCGTACTGGCACAAGTGATGCTGAACGCTCAGATCGCCCAAAATCAGCGGTTGTCTTGGAAAGCCCCCAAAAATCCACACGCTCCTTTTGGCTGATCGTAAATTGAAGTTGAGTGAGATAGTAGAGGAGTTGAACATACAGAAGGCGGTGTAGTCATCATTTGCATGAACATTTGTCAAGCTGTGTTCGAAGTGGGTACCGCTTTTGTTCACAGTCGATCAAAAACAACAACGCGACGATGATTCAGAGCCTTGTTTGCAACTGTTTCAATGCAACAATAAGGAGTTTTTGCGTAAATATGTAACAACGGATAAAACTTGTTTTGGATATTTTAGCTATCAGAGAAGCAAGTATACAGAGGAGAGATCCACAAACAGGAAGTGCGAGAAAAGAAAAATTTAGAGTGAAAGAGGCGGTTACATTTAACACATCACTGAATAAGCCCCAGGTCTGACATATAGATCGCACCAATAATAAAAAATCCATATGATTTTTTAAAGTACTGACCTTCAAAGGGTACGTGACGAAATTTGGGCTCAGTCGGATTTTTAGTATACAAATTACAGTTATTTCAGTGAAGCTACTGTTGCAAATTTTCAAAACAATGAAAATATCTGAATTTCGTGTATTGATAAAGCATTGCTTTCTGATGGAGAAAATACAGCTCAAGTAAAGCACTGGCTTGATAAGTGTTATTTGGACTCTGCTCTGTCGAAAACAACAATTTAGTGAGGATATGCAGACTTTATTGGGCACTTCGGCGTGGTGGAATTGTAAGCAAGCTTTGTCTCGCTAGAATCATTATAACTGAGTAGTGAGTTCGATCCTCACTGGGTGCCTTCTACTTTCGGCCGTTTGTCGCGTCTAAGCTACGATTAGAAAATCACCTTCCTCCAGGTTTGGGGGCAGAGTTGTTAGCCTAGAGGAAGGTAAAAAAAGTTTGTTACGGAAACAGCAAAAACGCTGCCATACACACCGTTGGGTGTAAGGGAAAAGTATTTTTTATGCAGGCATTAAACGCGGTCGTATAGACAGAAATGATGCTGAAATATCGGCAGTTGTCCGGAAAAAACACTAAGAAAATCCATAAACTCATTTTTGCCGATAGTAAATTGAAGTTGCTTGAGATAGAGGAATTGAACATGTCAAAAGGCAGTTTATTCACCATTTGGCATGAGCATTTGTCAATGAGAAAACTCTGTTCAATGTGGGTGCCGCGTTTGCTCACAGTCGATCAAAAGCAACAAGGCGTCGACGATTCAGAGCATTGTTTCAAATGTTTCAACGCAACAAGAAAGACTTTTTGCGCAAATATGTGACGACTGATGAAGCATGGATTCACCACTTCACTCCGGAGTCAAATCGGCAGTTACCTGAATAGAGAGCAGCAGGTGAAAGCTGTCCAAAAGGTGAAAGCAACCAAAAACACAAACATCAGCAGGCAAGATATTGGTCTCCGTATTTTTATGCGCAAGGTATCTTGCTCATCGATTTCCTTGAGAAAGAAAGAACCATCAATAGCGAATATTATATAGCATTATATGGTGCGTTTGGAGGAAAAAAGTCGGCCACAAATGAATAAGAAAAAGTGATCTTTCACAAAGACAATACACTGTGTCACAAGTCGATGGCAGAGATGGCAAAACCACATAAATTGCACTTCAAATTGTTTCCACATCCACCCTATTCTTCAAAACTGGCTCCTAGCGACTACTGGTTATTTACTTTTTTATTACAAAAATGTGTGCCTTTCGGCAGGATTCGAACCTGCGACCCCTATCTAGATAGAGGAAGCTGCCATTTTTGTAATAAAGATTTATCGTAAATAATCAGGCCGGTAGATAAAAATATATAATACTGTTTCATTAAAAACAGAATATCTACTTAAATATGAGTATCGATAAAAAATAATGTTCAAACAATTAATTTCTAATTGTCGGTTGCTTATAACCAAGTTTCGTTAAAATTCGTTGATTTCCGTAACATGTTTACATTTGTTGACATTACGATACATTTCAGAGCAGATATGTTTGTTTACGATGGATCGAAAATTGTGTTATATAGGCTTGATAAAAACCTCGTTTACTGGTGGCTATTAATGGTCGAGAGGTCGAAGACGTTACCAGATCAAATGGTAGCTTCCCCTATATAGATAGGGGTCGCAGGTTCGAATCCTGCCGAAAGGCACACATTTTCGTAATAAAAATTTATCGTAAATAATCAGGCCGGTAGATAAAAATATATAATACTGTTTCATTAAAAACAGAATATCGACTTAAATATGAGTATCGATAAAAAAATAATGTTCAAACAATTAATTTCATATATATATATATATATATATATATATATATATATATATATATATATATATACATCGTGTTTAATTGTGATGGTGTTTAGCACCAAGGTTGTTTTTCAGTGGTTATTTGTGATAAAACGCATTTTGGTAAGAAGTAATTTTGTTGTAAAGTGCTCGATATTGGGGTGTAGATAGAGCGTTGATATGTACAAAAGTGTGTCTTTTTAATGGAGCCGATTCATGCCGATTTGATATTTCATGTGGACACTGTTATGATGTTCTCTCTTGTCAGGTCTTTAAAACCTGTTCTTACTCGTAAGAACTGTTAATATATTTTTTTTCAACTTTTTTCTCTTCTTTGCATTAAACAATCGTCTCTCTTTTCTTTATCCTCGCTTTCCTCTTTCTTTGGGGTTATTTTTCGAATGAGCGAGAAATTTTCGGGGACAACCGTTACAAATGTCTGTTCTAATATGGACATGTGAGCGTCTCTGTAAAATTAAATAAAAGAAAAGAAATTTTTTGGTGTGATGATATTTTGATTACCTACTGTTGTACCATTTGGGTCTGACAAGCCGCGATAATAACATCAAAATGGTGAAATATGTATTATCCCTAGTAACAATCGAAAATCCTTTATAATAGATAGATAGATAGATAGATAGATAGATAGATAGAACGGAATCCTACACGATGAATAGAATGATGAATAATTAAGAAAAAAGTGTCTTTAATCTAACATGTTTCACTTTAACTAACTTCTTCAGAGATTCTTTAAAGACGAATGATTTAAATATCTAAGAGACACTTTTGTGCTTGACGTATTGTTTCATTTGTCATATACGTGTTGCGTGTGATAAAGCAATGGATGAATATTAATATATAGAAGAAAAATACTTGTGTCTGTTTAAACATTTGTGCCAACTAGTAATAAAAACATTAGTTGTTTATTATGAATGTAAGCATATGTAAGCGAACATAATGCGTGTCAAGGGTATTTAAGCTATAGACGAATTAAGGCTGTGTATATGTCGGTATGTAGATATCGCCTCGCAACGAGAAATCGGGGAGTCGAGTTCGAATTCCAATTAAATTTTCCTTGGAAAATACCCTTGGAAAAGATATTAATTCGTCGATTCTCTCCACTTATAGGTGAAATAACAGGTTAGATTGGATTCCATAGCATTGGCTGGCCACCAGTCTTCCTCAGAAAGTCATGGCAACCTACTGCGGGATAATCTTCTGCCCAATCAGTCATGTCTCTTTCGTGACATGATTGCCCAAGTTTTAACGTGTTTTTGTAAATAGATAGCAAGGCATAAAATTAACTAGAAGCTATGGAGAGCTATGACCTGCTACGACCTGCAGACGGTGTATAAAAGAAGAAAATAGTTATGCTGATCTGTTGATAGAGGCTTTTAATTTCAGCGACAGCGCTTTTGTGGATAATAATCGTAAATTAAATGATCCCAATAAATGCAGGCTGAACGTTCGGAATGAAGAGTCATTGATTCCATCATAGATGATGCAGTCGTGTTAATACTGGAGAAGGTGGGAGTGCGAATGTGTTCAGGGGTCAATATTCTCGAAGGAGTGGAGATAGGGAACTAAGATTACAGTGTCGAAAGAAAAACATTGTTTACGAAAAGTGTTGTTGGTGTTCGTTTCTGTCAGTTGTTCTTGCTATAAAAGTAGCTATTCTGATGCCGTTGGCTATGTCCGACATAAGGGAAGCGGTGGTGTAGAGCGTTCTGGCCGCGTTTGGTAGCAAGAGGGAAGCGCAGAAGGTCAACGAAAGTGTGGCCGAAGGTGGGAATCGCTGAGAATTAACATCGGCCTCTGTAACATTGGACGCTGATGATTCTGTCAGGCAAGTGACAGGGTTCGCTGAGAAAATGCCTGTGATGGCAATAGCGTGGAGAATGAAAGTCGATAGGTGGCCGAAGGCTATTGTCTGAAACTACCGGCCGATAGACGGACAGGAGTGATGGAGAGAAGGAAATGTTACAGATAACCATGCTAAAATGAGAACACCTTCCAACTGCCAACAATTTTTCTTCTATATACGGCTGTAGCCATATCTCTTTTCTGTTAAAACCTCGCTCTGTAATCCTGACAAAGTCAGCAAAACCATAAGTAAGGTCGCCAGCCTACGGACTTCCTTGCTTTTCACCAAACAGAAAAACACCTCTAATGTTGTTGCTCTTTTTCAACAATCTTCTCTCTTTGATTTCTAAGAGCTGTCTTTACGGCCATCACTGTCACCACCACCAGAGGGAAGAAAAGGAGAAACGAGAGAGGATGACGATCTCGTTGCTCGGATGCGAGAGAGTAGCGTCTAAAAATTATAGAAAAGGGATAAGGAGGGAGGATGACTAAAATTTATAGACAACACACGGTGCCAGGTCTACTTGATATACGTATAATAAGAATTTGGACAAACCCGTTCGATATATATATAGGTCACTAGCCTATGAACATCCTTGCTTTTCGCCAAAGAGAAAATAATACATTTAGGGTTCTTCTTTCACGACAATCTTCTCTCTTTGATTTCTAGGTTAGGCTGATCCTTCACGGCCTTCATGGCAATGCCCTAGACCGCCACCAAAGGAGAGAAAGTCAAAAAGAGAACGGATGACAACCCCAATGATTGGAGGCGAGCGGGTGCCGACTAAAATTTATAGAAAATGGATAAGGAGAGAGGATGTCTAAAATCCACAGACCTAACACAATGCCATTGGTATTCGATATATGTATATTAGAATTTACACAATCTCAATAGAAGCCATTCAATATATGTATAAGTCAACAGCCTCCTAACTTCTTTGCTTTTCGCCAAAAAGAAAAAAAAAGATTAATGTCGATGTTATTTCCTGACACTCTTCTCTCTTTCACTTCTTCTAGACCTTCACTGCCATTCCCGCCACCTCACACCAGAGGAGAGAAAGGGGATAAGGAGAGAGAATGACTATCCCAATTCTCGAATGTGAACGGGTGATCACTAAAATTTATACAAAGGAGATAAGGAGATAAGCTGACTAAAATTTTATAGGCAGCACACAATATCTCTTCTATTCGATATATATATAATTAGAATTTTTATGCTTCTAAAACACCAAAATGTAATTTGCAAAATATTTTCTGCTAGAACTGTTAACATCAAAATAAGGTTTTCTCTTCAAAATAACTACGGTTGAGTATTTTTTAAATCAATTCAAGGCAGAACTGCCACTGGTGTGCAGGGGGTTACAGAAGAGGTGAGAGATGAGAAAGAGGAACAGGTTTTATTTATATTAATGTATTCTTGGGCAGCAAGCTTTCTTTTCAAAGTCTTTCATTGAATACGACCGACAAGGGAGATTGAATTCGTTTTTTATTAAGTATCCCCAGCATCCTAATACACCGTTTTGTTGGAGATAAGGAATTTAAAAATTGTCCATAACGTTTATCGTCCTAATATATACATTTTCACCCATGAGCAAATTAATTAAAACAAAACAAATAATGTCTTCCGAGGATCTATCATACTTTCAATGATCACGTTTATGTCGTCTAGTGGTATTGTTTTTTCTCTTCCGACCACATTTTCCTTTAGTTAGGTTTTAATCATAATTAAATTAGACCAGTAGTATATATATATATATATATATATATATATATATATATAGAGAGAGAGAGAGAGAGAGAGAGAGAAACTGCTACATGGAAACACTTCTGCAGTAAACTAATGAGACCTAGCCGCTAATCCAGTACTACGGTTAAATTCATAGCGGAAATTCACCAGAACAATTACCATGAAAGTATTTATAGAAGAGGAGTCACAGAAAAATTACATTATTGTAGGAAAGTGACTGAGACCAAGATACCAGATCAGGATAAATAATAATGCGGATTCTGGTTTTAATTTTATCAAGTGCAGGAGCAGAATACCATATATGGCAGCAGTATTCATAGATAAATGATCAATCATTAAAGTATCTCGGGAGATCATGTTTCTACGGTAGATCGGTTGCCAACCAAAGCTATAGAAGCCAATCTATACTGTTATTTAATCCATAGCTAGAGGGAGAAGAGATGGATTATTATCTTTTCCAAGGGTAACTGCCTGTAAGTGAATAGACCGAATTCAACGGGAATACGAACCTGAATCTCCGGATTCTCGTTATGATTCGACATCCACTGGACCACAGCACCCATGTAACAACATAAATTGTAGGCTTATGAATACGTAAGAAATATTTTCTAACAAAATTGAAAATATTTTTCGACGTGTTTCGTTCGACTTGTATATATTATTTCCATTTTATTTTACTTTATTTCATCTTTTAATTTTTTAATTACTTATTTTTATTTCTTTTTATGTTTCCCTTATTTTCTTAATTCTTATTATTTTTTAGTTTTTAATTTTAATTTTTTATTCTTAGAAAGAAATATTTATTCGAAAACTTCATCCCTAATATAAACATATTTAGTAACGTCTCCTTCAGCGTACGATAATCGAATCCAAATAACTTTTTTTTTCCTCCCACGATTTTAGTTTTCTATTCTATTTTTGGGTTTCCGTATAAGCCTAACTAAATTATACATTTAATAAATAAATATATTGGCCAAACAGATTTGCAATTTATAACGACCTTAACTTAAGCAACGCTAATACCTAAAATAAAAATAAATTAAAAGTGAAAACGGTACCTGATGATTGCATAATGCATAAAACTCCGAGCAGTGCTCAAAACTTAGAATTATATGTATATTTATTAATAAATATACATACATACACACACACACACACACACACATATATATATATATATATATATATATATATATATATATATAGGTGGAAAAAGTACTAGAAACTGATCGTTTTGTTTAAAGTGTAGATTTATTGTTATTATTATTGTTAATACTATTTGGATTTTGTATAATACAAATATCCATGTCCATGATGGTATGTGTGTCGCTACAGGCGTTTCGAGTCCAAAGTTGACTCTGTTTAGGCGAATAAATTTCTGATTTTATATCGAGATCTGTTTGTCTTTCTGACGACCTAAAACACAGTGGTCGGTGAGCAACTCAGAAATTTCATATGCATGAGTGTTCCTTTGTTGGCTATTTTTACACCGGCTTGTTTTTTAATGGGACACGATGCTTATGAATTTTAGGTAACCCATACAAACGGAGACAAATAGACCCAGTGAAATATCAGAACATAATAAACAGTTCTTGACCCACGCTAACAATTGCTTTGAAACTTGGCTTCAGTTTAGAAATTTCGATGAATCATAAAGAATTTTATCCATCTTAGAAACATAATCAGAATAGTCCAGTAGAACTACACCCGCACCTTTATCAGGTTTAGTGAAAACAATAATAAAACAATAATTGTTTTTTAAACCTTTAATTATACGGCGGTGCTGTTCACCCCAATTTGACTCTGAAAAAGAAACAGAGGAACTAGAAAAAGAATGGGCATAACAATTAAGTTTGACCTTAAGCGTAAGTCTATGAGCTTTTTGCAAATAGAACATCGAACTCTGCAAATATTTTCTCACGGTCCGGCATTGAAAAAGAAGCACAAAATCCAAACCATGAGCAATTAAACGAGTCTATCTGAGAAGGATAATATGTTGAAAAATTAAAGACTATTCGATTACCTGTAAGTTCATCACAACATCCGAAACGCTTATCAACCCAAATAATCTAATAGTTTAGCACCAAGTTAAAAAAAAAACAAAAAACACATCTAATTAAATTACGTTTCAACTTATATTGAGCACTTTTCTAAAAAGTAAATACCTGAGAATTTAGGATTCTAAACCTGTTGATTGCTTTTCAACTGAATATATATATATATAAGGAAAATTAAGGCAGAACGTTATTTTATGGTAAAACGGGAGTATAGGCGTATTTAAGGCTAACCATCATCAACTTCCGTCTTTATTGTACAAAAGATTTTAAAATACTTTGTACAATAAAGACGGTAGCTGATGATGTTTCGCCTGAAATAGGCCCATACCTGCGATTTACCATAAAATAACGTGTCTGCCTTAACTTTTATTATATCTTCTCTATATGTATTCATACACATATATATTTAGAGGCTTCTTAGATAGTTATCCTACCACTGTGTGTACAGGATAGGCCTTTGGATTCTTCTATACCCACACTGCATCCCGATATATACATAATAAAATCGACTCTGTACGTATCCAAATCTTAAAATCTTACACAAGTAATTTTTAAGGACCACGAATAAACCGGCAGAATCTAAGTCCGTTATTGTCCGCCGCTATAAAGCTTTGGACAATGAGGGAAAAAAAAGAAAACTGCGGAGCACCGACAATACATACAGTACTTCACAGCAAAGAAAAAAACCCTCAAACGGAACGAACCACAAAGAAAGAAAAGTGCTCGATACAAAACTAACCAAAAAGGATTAACCAAGAGGCAGTGACGTAGAGCAAAAACACACGAGAAAAAATCGCAAGATCGCCAAGACCTACCGCGGTTTCGCACAACGGCTCGTCAGGGACTATTTATTTTATATTTTCATACAAAATTATGGCACAAGGCCGAAAATGGGGAGGGGGAAAAAACTTGGGTTGGTCTTCAAGTACTCTATCCTATACCTAGCTAACCAGAATCACGACCCATACATGCGTTACAATGATTCTCATTCACCATAAAAATTTGTCCATCAACACTCATACTTATCATGCACCAAAATACAGCAAAACATACCGGGGACCTACAAAACGCCCCAAATGTACATAAAAATTTGTGATTTTTACAATATTTTACAATATTTTACAAAAATAAATTTAAAAAATTTTTCATGAAATGACATGATGGGAAGTGGGTATGAAGAAACAAAAATCCCCAAAACAAAAAACAATTTCAACAAAATGACATATATACATGGGGTTAGTAGGACCAAAACACACCCTCAAAAAATAAAGAGGCCGCTGTATTCTGCCTAAAAGACAAAATCAAGAAGCTCTCTTGCTAAGGGGAATGGAGAAGCAGGGTACAAAATAACGAGGGACTGGAGAATGTATAATACTGACCCAGACAAGAATGAAAAACGGGACAAAATAACAATGGACAATGGGAATCTCGAACTGGATCATAACAAAAGCAATGGAGCCGGGAACAGGCCGGGACAAACACATTCACTCACATTAACTAGGTACACAAAAGAATTCTTACCTTATCCACGGGAGGGGTTCCAAAGGAATCCACCCCGATGTGACTAGCAGATCTAAAAGAGAAAATCAAGGCTAGCCCCGGTCACGCGAACCAGGCTCGCTGCATATATCCACCTTTCGCCAAAGTCTGTCGGAGTCAACCGTTTCCGTTCAGTTCTAATCTTCATTTTGAGCTGGTGCTCAAAATATCGGATTAGATCCTGATCCGAAAGACGGCCACCCCGCAAGACTTCCTCCAGACGCGTCATCCAAATCACCATTCTAGCCGTGGCCAGTAGCGACAGAAACACCATCCGCTTCACTCCAGAGTACGGGGGTGACGCATTGTCCACAGCGTATGCGCGATCAATGAGCAGAAGCTCCCGCGGCGCAATACGAGCAGTCAACTCGCCGACACGCTCCCACAACGGGCGAACGCGCGAACAATGGAAGAAGGCGTGCGCAGACGTCTCCTTGATTCCAAGGTTGCAACGTTCACAATCTGGCAAATCCGCCAGGCCCATTACGAAACGCTTGTCATTGAGAGACAAACCATTCCGAGCCAATCGCCAGGTCAGAGAGAACTCAGAGTTGCTGAGCCAATCCGCACCTGGCGCCCAAGACCAATGAGAGCGATACTCCTCTCTCGACATGCCGAGTTTCCTCCACAGTTTATCCTTCACGGCGCCCTCCACTAATCCTCGATAGAAGATTCTCCTAGGCCGTGAAAGGTCACTGGACGATGGAATGGTCCGCAGGGCCTTCAGACATTCGAGCAGGAATTTCGGCCGCCCCCAAGGCCTATTGCTAAGCCTCAAGAGCGGGGGAGTGATAGTGAGGCTAGGGAACATGTCCCTCACTACCCCCGCAAGCAACCGATCTTCCGACAACGCGCGCCTGAGAAATACCAACCTCGAAGCGAGCACGTGGCTCCTCAAGTGCGGCATTCCCAGACCCCCATGACACGGACGGAGGCAACAGACTCCTTTGTCGACCATGTGTTTGCGTCCTCTCCACAGAAAGGAGAATAGCAAACGCTCGAGCGCCTTCTCATGATCGTCACAAAGGGGAAGTACAGACAGCCGGTAAAGGATTCTGGGAAAGAGGTATGTGTTACACACCTCCGCCAGGCCCTTCACGGAGAGACTCCGTCGACGCCAAATCTCGACCGACGCGCTGACCTTTGCCTGTATTTCTGACCAGTTCTTCTCCAACTGTAAGTCCGGACCGAACCAAATTCCGAGGATTTTGACCGGCCCGTCCGTCCAGTCGAAGGGCCCCGGGAGGGAAACACCCTTCCAGGCACCTAACCGCAAGCCGGACGACTTGTCGCAGTTAATTCTGGCCCCTGTTACCTGTTCGTACCGTTCAAGCGCCTTCTGTACCGCCTCTATGTCACTCCGGGAGGACACAAAGGTCGTTACGTCATCGGCGTACGCGGAAACCCTGGCTCGAGCTCCTCCAGGTACCTTGATTCCACGTAGGACCGGACTGCACGCCTCGTCCCTTAGCCGGCGAAGTAGCGGCTCCAACGCCAGGACGTAAAGGAGAGGCGACAGCGGACAACCCTGTCGGACCGACCTAGACAGCGCGAAAGCGCTCGACAGCTTCCCGTTCACCTGTACCATAGCCTTGGGGGAGCGATACAGAAGGCTAATCCAGCGGCTGAAGTCGGGTTCGAATCCGGCGGCCTGCAGGACAGCAGCCAGGTAGCCATGATCAATCCTATCAAATGCCTTGGACTGATCCAAATTGATCAGCGCGGCCTCTTCGTCGTCTTCTACACCCTCTAGGATCGTGCGAATCAAGTGAAGGTTGCTCTGAATTGTTCGTCCCTTCACAGAGCAAGTCTGATCCGGTTCCAACAGAGACTCGGCAATTAGCTGCAAGCGATTCGTCAGGATCTTGGCCAAAATCTTTAACTCTGTGTTTAGCAGAGTTATGGGCCTGTAATCGTCTAATTCCCGCCCAACCTTCTTGCCTTTTCTCAACAGCGTGATCACGCCCCTGGTGATCCGACCGGGGATGGACCCCTTCCGAAACCAGTGGTTGAACACGACAGTCAAGATCGGGACAAAAAGGTGCGACAGCCTCAAGTACAATTCATAGGGCAAACCATCCAAACCTGGCGACTTGCCACTGCTGACCTTCTTCAAAGCCGCGTAGACTTCGTCCTCCGTAATCTCTCCCTCGCAGCTAGCCGCTTCAGCCGGCAAAAGCCGGGGAAAGTCAGCCAAATAGCTCCTCGACCAGGCTCCTTGGTAAACCGGTGTTCGAAATGCTGCCGGAACGCCTCGCACATGTCGTCAGTGGACCTTAGGAGATGCCCCTCCGGGTCGCGCACCTCTCGAATGTACCGATCGCCGGCCCGACGAATTTCTTCCTTGCGCAGTTCTGCGCCCATGTTCACAGCTTCGGAAGACATCTTGCTTAACTTATGTCTAACTACCTGGCCCATGTAGCGCCCGCTAGTCGAACGCTCCAGGGCCTCCTTAGCTAAGGCTATTTCTAGGGGATCACCGCCAGCCTCCGCCCGGGAGTAATTAGCTCTAAGTGTCTTTGCCTTCGCAGCCTTATCTAGGTTGAGCCGTTGGCTGTATTGGGTGGCGAAAGACCTAATGCTATCCTTAAGGCTAACCCACCACTTATTCCCAATGACTCGCCCAATTAACGCCCGCTGAACTACTCTAGTCAGCTGGTCACGAAAGTCCCGCCTGTCCAGTAAGGACTGATTGAACTTCCAATAACCAGCCAACCTAGGCCTAAAGTCTAACACCACACGGGCACAAACGAGTTTGTGGTCCGTGTAGCCTAACCAGTGGAACGTTGGACATTCTAAGAAGTCTATGTCGGCCACTCTCACTAACATCCTATCCAGGTACGCAGATACCCGGGTAGAAGGCCAATTAAGCGCCCACGTCCACATGCTCCCTTCCGGATGATCGACCCGGTATCTATCGACGAGACCAAATTCGTCGATCAGATCAACCAGGCTACGATCACCACTCCTCCCGCTAGCGCCCCTTCCTCTATCCCATTTGGGGGTTAGGATGGCATTCCAGTCCCCAACTAAGATTAGCCGTGTTGAATCCACCATGAAGGGCTCCAACAGCCGAAAGAAAGAGACTCGCTCACCTTGATCGTTGGGCGCATACACCGCAATCAACCGGAACGACTTGCTTTTCACTGCAATATCGGCCACGATCAGCCGGCCCTCGGCACCGACATGGACAAGGTCAATCCTCGCATCCAGGGTACGCTTGACCAGCAAAGAAACACCTCTGGCATGCCGGCTCCCATATGCTGAATAGACGACAAAGTCGTTAGCCAGCACACACGAGTCGACTTCGCAAACAAAGTGAGTCTCTTGCATCGCGGCCACATCCACGCCGAAGGACGAGAGGTCACGAAGCAGGCGAGCCGCCTTACCCCGATCCCTCAGGCCCTTCGCATTCAAGCTGGCTATCTTAATAGACATCTTTTAAATCTGAAAAGAGAAAAAAGAAAAAACAAGCAACAAAGGCTATCTAGTCACATACCAGACGAAAATCTTTGGCAGTCAGGACCCCGACGGATTGTCCCAGGGAACCAGTTCCTACATCGGACGTAATCCGTCCGTCAGTGACAATCCCGCCGACGTCCGTGGGGTAGGTTAGTTTTACCACCCTATAAAGACAGGGGTGGAGCAAAACGGGGAACCTCCCAGCACAATTTTTTGACATTTTTTTCAATTCCGGAGTATTACTCCTAAACATTTTTAAATTAGGATAAAGTTTATCCACAGCCTCGATATGGTCCCATACGCGGAGATTTCCTCCCGTACTCCTCACCAGGGTGATTACCCCAGGAGCTTCCGGGAAATTGTTCGGGTCCTCCGTTGGTTTTCCGTGGACAGAGGTCAACTTCAGGAGTGGCTTTAAAAGTGCACGCCTTTGTGCATTCCACTCCTTCGTGATCTCAGATTTTTCAATTCTCATTAAGTCTTCCCCTCTTAGCAAAGTCTTCTTTTTCTTGGGCTGGGAAACCGTAGGAGAGGGGGTGGGGGTAGGGGTAGATTGTTGTTTTGATGGGAGTGGGGTCAATTTGAAGACCGGGGACTGGGAAAGTAATTGAGATATTTTGCGAGGGGAAGCAGGAAGGCTTCTTGCCTTCTCCGCGTATGAGTCCTTGGGTCTCTCTGGAGACGTTGGTACCGAAACTGTCCTATTTGGAGTTTTGTTGCTGCTACGACTTTTCCTCAACATTTTGATGCTGCATTCAGTCTCCTCATCCTCCTCTTTCTCTCTGACTCTCTTGAGGGATCCACTCCTTGCTGTGTAGACTTCCATCGGCTCAGCCTTCTTCCGGGATTTTTTTTCCTTCTCCTTGGGGACATCCTGTTCAGAAGGGGATGCTGATGGAGAGTCAACTTTACCCTTAGGTACAGGAGAAGCTGCCCTCTCTTTTAATGCAGGCGACTTTGCATTTTCTTTGGGTCTGGGCGACGCTGCCTTATCCTTAGGTGCGGACGACACTGCCTTATCCTTGGGTGTGTCCTTTGATGGAGATGCTGTTGCTGTTGGATGTTTAGTGGGCGATTTCTCCGCCGCCGGTTGGCCTTTCGATCCTTTTTTTCCAACCGTTTTCCACTCCCCATCCCTTGTTTCAGGCTCTTTCGGTGCTTCTGTAGCCTGCTTTGTTGTCGCCGCGGATTTTGTTGTTTGTGCTTTGGGTGCCGGATTCTTCGAAGGGCAAACCTTTGCCACATGGTTCGCTTCTCCAGATACCCAACAAGAGGGTTTCCTCCCCTCCACAATCACGAAGATTGCCCTTCCTCTGCAGGTGATGATATTTGGAATTTCTCCAAACCGTTTCCGTGAGAGCGTCACCTGCAGAATAAAGTCCCCAGTCAGAAATCCTTGCCCAGAAATGACTGCTTTAACCACCTCCACTTTTCCGTACTGGGCGAAGAAGGCCCCTATGTGATCTGTGGAGATATCCATAGGCACTCCATGGAGAGCGATTTTTGTTCTCCGCGTGCCCATGTACTCCGTCTCTATTTGGAGTGTCTTCGTCTTCATTGTGGTTCCTGCCAGTCCCTTTGCCTCATCAGCGGATCCCAGCAACACATCCCACATGGCGTGACTGCGTTTAGCTACCATTTTTGCCTTGATATTTAAAGACTTGATAGCCTCTTCCATTACTTCCCTGCTAACACCGATGAACCTGTGTGTTTTTGGGTCCTTCGTTAGCAGGGACAGGATCCTGGGTTCTATTTCTTTGAGTTTCTCAGGAACCGAAAGGAGTTCAGTCCCCGAGATAAAACTCGCATATTGCTCCTTCACCTTCTCATAATATGCAAAGTCTTTCTTAATGCTCGCTGGAACTGCTGATGCTGTGATACTAGCGGGGGGTGGCAAATCGGGTTGCAGTGGCTGCCATCCCCCCTTCCACATCGAAGTGGAGGGAACTGGTGATCCTACGGAGGGAGGTGGCGTAGTGGCACGCGGCAGCTGCCAATCTCCTCCTTCCCTCCCACCGACGCCGTGGTGGGAGGAACGACCAAGTCAGGCCTATCCGTGGCCATAACCTCCTAGGAGGCGAAAAAATGTTGTCCACAACGAACTATACCAGTGTTTCGTACCGTACCAGAAACCAAAACGAAAACACACTACCCGAGCAATGAACTCAGGCGGTATAGTTCGGGGCTGATACCGAACGCTACCGAAAACTAACAAAACGCCCAAGCCAGTAAAGAACAGATACTGCACTAGCCAAAGACCACAAAACGCAGCACAACGGCTCGTCAGGGCAAAGGCCGACCAAGGACTAATCAAATAAATAGACACCTATCAAAGACTAACCCATCTGGGGAAGGGGGTGTTCGAAGAGAAAAAAAAAACAAAAAAAAAACAAATTTCTGGAGTCACATTAAGGTCCGATACACTAAGCAAGAAATTTTGCTTTGTGGATTCTACACTTATTTAGTATTTCTGTTTTAGCGTTAATAAGTTTGTTGGCAGGTTCGAATTTAGCTATTGCTAGCTTCTCCTCGTCACATACCCTACAAAATTTATTGTTTTGGTTATAGTTAGGGCACTTTTTTATTATTTCCCATTTCAGAATGGGGTCCTTTTTAGTTTTGGTTTTTATTTCCCATACATAGGTAGATAACGCTGTGCTATGCTTATATTTCTCGTTTCTAAAAGAGGTTTTATGGTTGTAAAACCTAATTTTAAAATTATCGTGGGTGGATCCTATGTATGTTTTAGGGCTTTTGTCATTTTCGTTAACGTAAACTTTAACTTTATAAACTACGCTTGCCTGATTGCAATTACCTCTAATAGGGCAGTCCTTTTTAATTCTACAATTACACTTATGTTTATTAACGTTATTATTACTAGAGGTATTAATATTATCTTTCAATTTACTTTTGTTGGTATTATTAATTATTTTACCGATATTAGGTAAACAAGAATAGCTCAGTTTAATAGTGTTCCTATTAAATATTTTTTTAAGTTTGCTATTTGAATTGAAATGTTTATCTATTAACTTAAAAACCCCCCCTACAATAATGAAGTCAAATCTAAAATAGGAAAAATGTTTTTTAAG